>JAMXBB010000011.1:24997886-25597886 GCA_024138015.1 Lumnitzera littorea
TATATATATATATATATATATATATATATATATGTTCTTTTACTTCCTTCAACTTGTGATGTATTTGTTGATTCTTGTAAATCCTTTGAAATTTCTCAAGACTTGATTTGCAATATATAAATAGATTGAATTAGTGATCAAAATATTATACAAATTAGAATTTTTTAATTATAAGTATAAATTTATTAATTAATAATTACATGTGTAACTACTTTTCCTATATTTGATGGTGCTGAAAGTGCTAAATTGATAGCGATAGGCGAGGTGACGATAGATAATGATGATACAGTCATCTCTAGTGTTAGCAATACAAATGATGGTGCATCGTCTATAATACGATCCATTGGAGCCTATGTCGGTGAATCTACTATCAAAGGATCAACCATTGAAGGATTAGCACCTAGAGCATCAATAATAGGTAGATTTGCTACTGTAGAATCGTTTGTAGGAAGATTAGCAACAGGAGCATCAATAGCAAGAGTGTTAGTAACAAGTGGATCAGCAACATCATTAGTTAAAGCTTATATATCCATATCTACTATAGGACTTAGAGATTTGTCCTATAATCATCGCTGTTGATCTCGAGCTCGACCTTATCTTCGTCCTTATCCTCTCTATCTGGCTGGTTGGTCCTCGAGCTGCTACTCTTACTGAGTTGGTTTACCTAGCTTGATACCTTCGCATCTCTCCAATGTGTGTCTACTTACAACAGCTAAGACGTAGATGCCCATTCTTTTTGCGTAAAAGTATCAGACTGCATTTTTTTAATGTGATTGTGTTAGTTTATATTACTAAAATATTGAATTTAAATTATATTTCATTATTCATAGTAAAAAACTTACTAATGTAGCCAAAAGTGCTCCTAATCGATTGATGTATATTTGTGTCACTCCAAAGTACTAATCAAAGTAGTCGATAGAGACCATACTAGGTAGGGTATCATTATATACGATCTCAACCAGTCTCTACTCTTATCCTACCATTGGGTAACCTATCTTGCATTATTTTTAGCCTATTTTTCTTCTAACTTTCCTTACAGATCCATCCTATGTATGTTGTTTGGATCTATATTGCAGTTTTTTTAAGATTCATTGTACTCCGCCAAATGGTCTCATCACTCTATTTAACTAGTGCATCTCTATGATGTGGAAGCAGATCATGGGGACGCAGGGCAACCATATATCTCTCCCCTTCCATCATATCTCAAGTAGTATATATAATATCTCTAGGATATAAGGTATGCAGCAAATCTACAAAAAATAAATTTATTTCAATATATAAATTGTAGAAAAAATAATTTGAATAGTATAATTGATAATTAATTCATACCTATATGGGAGTATGACAGTCTAGAGCCTTGTGATATTGAGATAAGACATGAGTTGGAGTCTATCCAATATCAAATGTGTAATCCAACTAGTAAGCTAGTATGCTGGGGCAAGTTACGAGTTTATTTGTTCTCTATGGTGCCAAATCAGGGAATTTGTGCCATGCCTACACCTAAATCAGTACTATTGTGCCACCTATCTCTATTGCCCCGTCCTTTGTAAGTTGGTATAAGTATTTATACAACTATGCGAGGCAAATTAATCACCAACTCTAGCTACGTATAGCCTATAAATCCTCTAATAGCAATAAAAACATTAGGTACACATAGCTAGCTGATGTGTTCGAGAGTAAAAGACCTCCAATCAAATGTATAATATAGATCTTTGCATGGCGTTGGATCACTATGTCATTCGCATCAGCTAGTGGATGCATCACCAGAAGACTCCTGAGCTAAGACATCCTACCTCTCTACCTAACTATCTAATCTATGTTGGGTTTCGCTCCTAGCAAGTGCTCACATAGTCCCAACCAATCCTGTATCATGGTACCTGTCATTGGTTGCCCATTTATGACCTCCCTATGAATCATATAGAATGTATGAGTCTTTGGTCATCAATCCTCTACTAATACTGTGATAAGTCCCCAATCCAATTGTATGAATGGCAAGTACGCGACTCCATGGAATCTAGCTTACTTTAAATAAGTGCCTATCCTCCGTCATGCACATCTCTCATCTCTTAAGGATTCTTTAGTGATGCCTCCTTTCAATGGCATTTAACTAGGTTATGTTCCTGCAAAATTCTATGATATTAGATTTTACCAAATTATATAATTTGATTGAATAGATGATTGTTTTATACTTTGTACCTCCCCTCTCCATATAGCCTTAGATCTAATGTGTCCTATCGTATTAGTACCGATCTATCTATTGGTCTTGGATCCATTTACATAAGAAAAATGGGTAAATATATGTTAGATTTTTTGTAATTTATGTCAAATTTATCAAATTAATTATAAAGTAGAACATCATATATATAATAATGCGACAAACATTTATAAGTTGTATTAACTTTGTTTTGGGCATGATCATATATCATGCCCTTGTTTTCTACACCTTCTATAATAGTTTTTAATTGGTTTCTCTTTTAGGTCCATCTCATTGTGATATCTACTTGTTTTCGATCTTTCTTCTTTTCTAGCTTTTTCATTTAGTGGGTATATTTTTGGTATTCTTTCTAGATCTATCCATTTGCGCTGATCTCCTAGAGGCTAGAAGGCAGTTAGGTAATAAGCAACTAGATTTTCCCAATAATACCATCTCTTATGTGTGGGATCTATTTTCAAATGAGCTATGGCTGCTAATGCATGTGAGTGGGGTATCTTGTACGTTTACTACTTGTTACAGCTACATCTGTTGTTATTTATGTCAATTTTATGAAAGTAGTCACCTGTCCTTCCATATTTACTCATGTATGCTCCTCTCTATACCTTAAATATTTTCATTCTCATGTTAAATATTTTTTCTTGATGGCAAGTAGTTGTTCTTCTCCATCTTTCTATCTTTTTGAAAACCTATTTGACATAAGATTTTCCTTTACATATAGTCGTAACTGCCTTATCATGCTTATTGTGCCTTTCTTGAAAGTATCCTATATAGTTGTAGAAGATCTTCAAAATGAGTGCCAACACAAGCAATGACCTTATACCTTTCAATATTACATTTTAGCTTTCACTGAGATTTGTTGTCATTTGATCATACTTGAAACCCCCATAATGTAATTGTGTCCATAGCTCACTAAGGATGTTTGGCAAATAGTTTAGAGTAGTTGCATTCTTCTTTTTTATCTCCTCCATGTAGAATTCACATTTGCTTTCCTATGCTTGGAATATTGCTATAGTTATTAGCTTCTTCAAATAGTAGTTTCTGTACTTTGTGTTGAAGTTGTAGGTAACATATCTTATACATACTCTCCATTTTGCAGAAGGTGATTGCTATCAAATACTCTCATCTTTCATTACTTTTGTTACACTCTTGTGTTAGTTTGATATAACACATAAGTAGCATTTAGTTATAAGGATTACATTAGATAAATAGAACTAGACAGGACAAGTATAGGGAGTATTAGATAGTACAAGCTTATTATACTATGTTTGGTTTGCACAGTACATGACATAAAATTTATATTAAAAATTAATTGTTTATAATATAAAATAAACAATTTTTTGTACCATTTAATAAAAATAATATAAATTAACTCAATTTTATAACATTGAGGGGTATTTTTAAGAATGTAAAATATTTTTATTTTTTTGTTTAGTGAATTTCATTTCTGTACCATGGTATAAATGAGACAAATTTTGGGTATTTTGTCTAGTTCATTAGTTCAATTTTTGTCTAATCACCAAACAAATATGGGAATTTTTTTTTGTTTAGTTCAGTACCACAAAAATTATGCAACCAAACATTACCATAAGATGAGATCATCATCGTGATCCATGGAGGCACTTCTTCAACTTCTTCATGAACTATTTTCAACTTTTACTTGATTCCTTATCAACTAGTGCAAATGTTAAGGAGAGTATGTGATTTGCACCATCCACATTACATGCAATCAGCAAGCTATATGGATATTTCTTATACAAAAAATGTACCATCTATACTTATAACTGGCTTGTAGTGTTTTAATGCTTCTATACTTAGCCCAAGTGCCTAAAACAATCTTCTAAATACCACATCTGTTTCCTTCTTGGTTGATAGAAATTTCCATGCAACACATGTTCCTGGATTGGTTCTCTGGATCGCATTCATCAATTTTAACAGTTCATTATATGATTCACCCCAATCTCTATATGCTTTCTCAATTGCTATTATTTCCACCCCCCACCTAGACTTTCTCTCTGAAATTATAGAACTATATGCGTCTTCTATTTATTGTTTGAGTGTAGTGATCTTTAAATTTAGATCATTCTTGATTTAGCCTAGAAAAAACTGGCTCATGAATGTTTGGTTGAGCTGTGGATGATCATTTTTGAATGCTCTTCTAGTACAAGTGTGTAGGCCTTCAACAATTGTAATTACAAAATCAATATCCTAACATTTTTGGATCCACAACATGTATTCTTCTCTTTCACAAACAATGTTCCACACCTTCTTATTTAATTCAGTCAATAGCAAGTTGTAATGATTCTTTATATGCCACATTTTCAACACATAAATCAAGTTTAACTTGTTCTTAAATCTCATCTCTTTCTTTAGCTTATTTCTTACCTACAGGTCTTCGTCATGGAGGAAATTCTCCTCATATGATATATATCCATCACTTACATCCATCCTACTAAGGAATGAAATGCGATCCTGGAACGATAATGTACCGGTCTGTTGTTTTGTTGGACAATTAGGCACTATTGTCCATGCTTAAACGTTTTGTGGTGAATCTGGACACTCATCTTCTTCTTCAGATGTGTCCATCTCAATATCCTTTTCTTAATCATTATCTAAATCCACTTCATGTATCAATTCATCTTCTGTATCACTATCTTTAATTGCCCCTTCCATCTCCTTATCAAGATCGTCATTGATAGGTAGATTATCTTCATTCTGTATGTAGAAATCACTTATTGTTTCAATGTTTTCTGAGACATTTATTGGTTGTCTTTGACTTCAATGAAATCACTATCTTTGAGTGCCCTTTGTACTTGTGGTGGTTAAGGTGTATTTGTTTGAACCATTATTGGTTGCTCTTAAGGCATGAGAGCTTGATCTTTGACTTCGATTAAGAGGTGCTGAAGGCATGTCATTCCAAATGCCTTAGCTATATCTATAAGGGCCTCATCATCTTTGTCGTTACTAATGTCTTTTAGTAAGAATTCTTTTAATTCATTTCCATATATAAATGTTTGTTTGTGATATATTGTATATTTCTTATATTTTGATCTACTTGTAGCAACTTAGATATCTTAACTAAGAGCCTTGAGTAATCAACATCTACCTTTACTTTCATATTCTTAGGCGGCTCCCTATCATAATATGGTCCTTCTGGATTCATTAATATCTTGCCATTTGCAAAAATTAAGAGCTTGACATAATCTGCCATTTTCACTATTATTGACACCAACAACAATTGTCTTAACAAAAAATGGCATAACAAAAATGTTCTATATTTGATAATAGGAGGAACATTGCAATATTTAGTATACTATTCTCTTTGGTTATGTTGATATAGCAACCATCATAACCAACATTACAATGTTATGTTGTATTTGCTAATTTAACCAAAGGTATAACATGTTATATCTTAGAATGTTATACGTATACATTAACTTTGCAATGTAACTATAATGGACATAGGTAGCCACTATATGCATGTGGCAGGAGTGGATGATAAAAACTGAATTTTAAGCATATACACATGATTTGATGTTTAAATCTACTATAGATTTACAAATCTATAATAGATCAAGTTTAAATTGGGTATTTCCGATGATGATCCTAGAAGCGTTTTGTTTTATGAAATAGAAAATTAAATGATGGAGGTTTGAGTTATAATGCAATTGCAATAGGGTTTAGTTAGGATTGTTTTATTTCTTCTAATGATAGTATGCTGCATTGTTGGGGAGAATTTACTAGGTATCTACTAATAGGACAACTTATTATACTAGCTTTAGGAGAGGATAAAGGTTGTGCTTTATAGACCATAAGAAGAGTAGTTTGCTGGGGAAAAAATAATTTTAGTTTGCCTGAAGGTTTGAGTGATGAATACTTTGTATCAATTGAGGCAAAACGCAATATTGAAGTTACATTTTTATGTGCCTTCCACAATGTTATATGTGACATTGATTCTAAGCATATTACACTAGTAACATTTGATTGTTTCTTTGTAGACTAAATAACAAGTCATGTAGCTAAGAGGCCTAAAAACAATGCTTAAGAAGTGTATTTGGACTTTGAGCATAATGTCAAGCCTGCACCTGTGATTACTAAGTAGGTTACATCATCTCTTGTTGAGTGAGCTCCTTGTTATTATTGCATTTTGATAAGAGGAGTAAGGTCTTAATGTATATATAGATGGTATTATCAATAGAAGTTCATATTCTGCATGTGGCTGCTACTTATGGTTAATTTAGCCATAGCATATTTAGCCAATTTGTTAAACTTTCTAGTTACTAAACGTAGTGCTCTCACTACAGCAAATATACCATTGGTATTTTAAAATGTACATAAAAGTGAATACAACTCCTTAGCTTAGCAAGATAACAAACATATAGAGGAAATAGAATAAAATTGTACTAAGTACTATATAAGGAAGAACGAAGCATGGAGAAAACAATTTACAAAGTGGTCTCTCTAGCTTGATATAGAAGTATGTGGAAGAGTATACAATTATTAGGCTAATTTCTTCTAGACCATAGTATGAGACAAGCATAAGAGACCAAGAAAATCCTTAAGCAAAAACAAAAACTACCTATTGTGAAGCTATTGTAGATGAGGCATCAAATCATTCTATTTAGTCTTATTAGTTTGTAGTTAGGAAAAAAAATTAATTAATAAGTTGTATATGCTTATTAACTGTAGATGGAACTTTCTAAGTTCCAGAACAATTGAGAGGGAAACAAACACAAGTGGCATAATTAAAAATATGTCCAAACATATGCAATACAAGTGCAAATTTTTTGGATGGGATTTAATTTGCATGATGCAAAATAAAAGTAACCACACTTGCCTTATAGTATAGTATTTTCCATAATACCAAGATCCTTTGTAATGTATTGAAGTGAATTGTTTATCGCCCTACATTATATGAAATAATCAAAACTTCGTTATTCACATGCCCAACATCAGTAATTAAACTACCTACTATTATCTTAATTAATACAGTTCATACATTTTCTTAAACTACCTACTCTTATGTTAAATATAACAACCTCAAATAGAAAAGCAAGCAACTCTATATTTAATTGAACTCTTACAATACACGACTCTCATTGAGCCAAATGCTAGTTTACTTAGTCTAACTAATAGCTCGCTATTCTCACCCCCTTAATGCTCTGAATCCCTTCATACTTGCTGTTAGTTCTCTTAGTTATTTACTCCTAAAGATTGGATGCTTACCTTGTTCTTAGGACTTATAAGTTTGTAGTTCTAATCTACTCTCGAATTCATCTTCTTTTTAACATTTGTAGGAATGACACCTCTCACTAGAATGACTTACTATTTGCATATTTTGGTAGCACTTAGCTACTGTATTTAATTACTAACATTGAACTTAGGATTAGGAAGTTGATGGTTTTATATGAAAGTATTGCCTCTCCGTGATGCTGGAATAAATAACAAGAGAGGTGCATTAAGCCGTCTATAAGTGCAACTAACAACGATTACATGCATTTGCTGACAAAGAATATGAGAATGACATTAACATAAGCATGAGAGCTTAGACTCGATGGAAATAATCTTCTAACATCATTGTCCAAACATGGCCCAAAAAAATATCATGGTTTGTGAGTGCTTTAGTGAAATTTGATGACTTACTTGATATAGAACAACCTCAATACCATGTTTAGTAATAAAAGATTGAAGAAGCTTTTTTGACACTTATAACTTAGGTAATTTAAAGATGTTTCATAAAAAAAAAAGAAATAATAATAATGATTATTGTTATCAAGAACAATAAGAGAAACTAACAAATGGCTATTGTATAAAAGAGAAAGGAAAAATGATGGTTACGTAATGATTCTCTTCATAACTTCTTTGAATTGTAAATAGAGGACTAACTTTATTCACATCTTTTCTCTTGAAAGTTAAAAAGAAATTGGAATGTGCCAAGGCTAAAAACTTACATAGACTTCACCTTTCGTTGGCAGTAATGTCATTGTTCTTCCTAAGTACTCTAGTGTCTTGATATGATTAGTACTTCCTAAACAAAAACAAAAGACGTCAATAAATTTATAAGAATTCACATGAAAAGTAGAAAACTTTATGTTAAGTTTAGCATCAAACATAATCTCAAATTAATTCAAATGAATATAGAAAAAACTCAGCAAATACAAGACAAGACTACTCTATACGCAAAGGCTTTTGCATTGATATTGAAATAGAAAACCAATACAAGCTTAAGCATACTGTTTATATTGTTTCCATTTCCTAGTTGTCCTATTTCGATTGCTATATCCATTTCTTTACCATGTACTATGCTTAACCCTACCTCTTAATGTTTTAATCAACACTTACCTCCACCTACTCAAGTTAGAACTTTCACTTCCATACGAGTTTTAATGTGATCTATGCAATAAGTTAAGCCATGGGTATGTCAATGTAGCCTGTGTAAGTTTGATACGCATCTCAGTTGTGCGATACTTAATCAGAGAGAAGGATCTTATCAGCATTCTAAGTTATCACCTACAGTAAATATAGTACTACAATCCTTGTGTCTTTCCAAGGCATCAGATACAAAACGTAGCAATGATTTTAACATTAACATAAGTAAAGAATTACAAAATATGGCAAAGGGTGTTGTTGAGGGCATTGGCTAAAGAAGTACACAAAGAGAGGTAGCTGCATTTATTGAAATAGAGAATCTAAGTTTAATTTCAGTTAAAATATGTTCAACACCATCAAACCATCTTTGGATGTAGTACAACCACAAAATGAGGATAAATAGGCTCTTATTTCACTAGACCCTGCAACTTCAAGTTACTAATTCAATGATGCATATTTTTCGACTGATTTGGCTACGTATTATTTAACCATTCTAGTTTAAGAGGAATCAATGAATCTAATAAGTAATAACCTTAGCAAATAGTTTAGGTCACTTAAACTAAGTTTCCTAAACACAACAAATTAAAAATAGTACACTGCCCCCAATCAAAACAAGAACAACTTATTGAAATTACTCACTAAGTGCTTCAACCTACGCAATCGGCATCATAAGTGGGATTTGGAAAATAATACTACTTGTGATATCTTTTTTCTTGTTGTTCTAATTGATAATCGCAAGCACGGATGTTGTGAAGGAATTTGTTTGTGGCATTTCATCAAATAATATGTGGCATTAAATGTATATTACATTTAACAAGTGCGATATAATGTTAGTGATAGATAAATAAATCATATTTACTAAATGTGATACCACCTAAATCACACTTTTTAAATGTAATAGCTTAGTATAAAGTAAATTGCATTTATCAAATGTGATATAATGTTAGTAGGATCCTATGCAATAATGTGGAAAATTAAATCGTATTTATCTGTATATCGTATTTGATAAATGAGATATAGTGTTGGTATAAATGACCAAGCCTTTTATCAAATGCAATATATGTCGAACCATGCCTATATTGCATTTGTGATATAGAGTTAGCACAAATGATGAAGTCTATATCACATATGTGACATAGTTTAGCAAGATTATATCGCAGTTTGAAAATGCGATATAGTTATGACTTCACTCCTAGCACTATTCAGATAAACCTAGTGACAACCCTTTATTACATTTTAAAAATACGATAATTTGGTTAAATCTTTGTTGCATTTTTGAAATGCGATATATTTGTTAATAATGTTGTCGCATTTATAAAATGCGATATAACATTGGTAATCTTATAATTTTTTTTGTGTAATTTGTGCTTTTGTATTTTTATTTTAAGAATGTTTGTAGACAGGTATTTCACCCATCCTTTCAAAGTCCTTATATTTTAAAAATGTATTCCTATTTTAAGGGAAAGTTTATAATTTTATTGCAATTCTCTCCTAAGGGTAGAATTGTTTTTAGCGAGTTATGAGTTTAAAGGAAAACTTTCTTCACTAAATCCATTCTCTCTCTTGTGTCTTCCATTTTCAAACAAAAGAATTGCACTGTTTTCCTTTCAAATTCTTCCCTTTCCTTTTTGCTTTCCTCAACCCATACATAATGTTGATAAATGCTCTTTGAAAATCTGTTCAATTTTTTTTTTCTTTTCCCAATAAATATAACAAGAAGGATTTGGGCTTGAATTATTTCATTGAGAGACTAATGTTTATATCCTTACGTCGGTATACAAAACTTATTTAAAATAAAACGATTGGAATGTTATGAAATGGAATTGAATGAAACTAGGAATGATAAATTATTTTTTATATTCAGAACCATCCATAGAATGGAATGGAATGGAATTCATCCTTTTGTTATTAGATATCATAATTATATTAAAGATTAAATAAGTAATTTTAAATTAATGATAATTAATAAGGATAGAATGAGAATAAGATGCTTCAAATTAAAAAGTGTCATTGAATTTTTACCTAAATCCGAAATCGTCGATGTTAAGGAAATACAATACTACCTTTTAAAAATATTCTTAAATATGAAAAGGGGAATCAACATGAAATCAGGATTCGGTTCTGGATTTATTGACATTAAGCTATACGAGCTTTAGCAAGATCTGCCCAAATTGTTATTATTATATTAACAACGGGTCTATTGGATGGATAGACCCGGCATTTGCTATTTTTCTCCCTCGAGTAAGACAGTTGCTGTTGACAACGTCATATCCTCCCTCGATATGATTCTAAACTTGAAATAGCTTCAACTTACGTAGTTGGTGAATAGAGCACGTGATGGAATTTTATCGAATAAGACGAACGAATTTTGCCCATAAGCTACCGAGGAATTTGCCAGGTTGAATCTGGAATTGTAACTACTATGTTAGGTCCTGATGGTAATTAAGACTTGATGGAGTTTGAGCTTTTATCAAACTTTTGTTGACTTCGGATGCTCTTTGATCTTCAATATGAAAGTAAAAAATTTAAAGAATATTAAAATTTTAAATAGAAATTAGGCCAATCATGGTAGTTCAAATTTGTCTAAGTAATTTTTTTCAAGTGAGTCTTATTAATTAGACCTTATGTTAAGTTTGAGTTTTAGTTTTGAAATCACTGTAAACCTCTTTATTATCTCTCAACTTATTCTTATTTGTTTACATCTTACTCTTGGACTCAGTTGATCGCTTTTTAATTATTTTAAGCATTTATTATAATACAAACTTTAGAATCATTAAATATCATCGTAATAATCTCGCCAATATTATAGTTACTAGTAAGTGGTGATGGTATGAGAAAGAGGCAAGATTGCTTATGCTTGTACATTATTCTCTATCACTGATATTATCCATTTATTATCTTAGGACACATTTAGTTTGGGAATGAACATGCATAGAATTGTTGTCCTTAAGAAGTAATAGTTATTGCTTATATTTTATTCAAGGTCTCATAAATAAATATGAAAATATAGTGAAAAAAAAAAGATTAGTTATTCTCTTGATTGTATAAATGAATTGTAATTCCTTATATTGTGTGAATAGTAATTCTGTAAAATAATTATTCAGCTAATTAAATGTAAAAATAGGTCTATAATCAAGAAATAGTAATTTTACTTTATTCTTACGGAGTTAAATAAACGTGCCATTAGTTTTCGTTATCATTTATTTAAATTATAACCTTTTAAAAATAGTGTTATCCATGAAATAAATATACACCCTAAATGAAATTTCTTTGCCCCAGAATCCATGACAATCGGAAACACGAAGAATTAGATGAATGGCATGGCATTTGCCTTGCCAAACCAGTTTCTATAGCAGTTCAAACTCAAATTATTCAAGAAACTTTTCCTTGACATCGATATGATTTTGCCTAATCGCATTTTACACCACAATCTACCACGTTTAGCATAAAGAAAAGAGCAACAAACGTGTTACTTCCTATGTTTTATGTTTTGCTCGGTACTAAGAAACCAAACATGAACACCCAAATCAAACTTCCTAGTTGCCTCTTGTGTCTTTGTATCCTTTCCTTGGCAATGTTAATTCGTGCAAGGAAACGCTTTGGAACTTCCGCACCATTACCTCCAAATAAGAAATTCAACAAAACACTCTCTCTCTCTCTCTCTCTCGTTGTAACCTTTGACGACTCGAAAATCACACTATTCCTTTCTCTCTCAATTTTATCTCACCAAACCACGACTCAAAATCGCGAACTGACAAGAGCACCCTTCTTTGTGTTTTTTACAAACCCCTCTCTCTCTCTCTCTCTGTCATCACCAACAAATACCGTATAAAACACAACAGAGAGAGAGACAGAGAGAGAGAGAGAGAGAGAGAGGAACACGTTAATTACACCATAAAACATACAGAGACTCAGAATCCGTCTCTCTCTCTGTAGTCTGTCTCTCCATCTTCCTTCAGCAAAACGCCCCCTTTATTTGTTCAAATACCAGTCTGGGTCGTTGCTAGCAGTTGTATCCACCATTGATTTCCCCACCCAACTCAAACTCCCTCCCTCCCTCTCTCACATACCCGTTTCATCCAAATTTCCTGATTCATCTTCTCCATTCCTATATAAACAGTACAATACGAAACAAACCCTTCATAGCCCATTACTCAAACCCACGAAAGATTAGAACTTTTCCATCAAATCCAATCTTGACCCGAACCCATTTCCCACTACCCACCATGAACGCCGCCGCACCACACATCGCCACGGCCGGCGGCGTCCAGGTCCACCACCACCGTAGACTGCCCGATTTCCTCCAAAGCGTGAACCTGAAGTACGTAAAGTTGGGGTACCACTACCTGATGACTCATTTCTTAACCCTTTTGTTAGTCCCTTCCATGGCGATTATCATAATCCAAGCTTCCCAATTAGACCCTGATGACATTCACCAATTGTGGCTCCACTTGAAGTACAACCTTGTGAGTGTCGTCATTGTCTCAACTTTTATTGTATTTGGATCCACCGTATACATCATGACAAGACCAAGATCTGTTTACTTGGTGGATTATTCATGTTATAGACCCCCAGATCATTGTAAAGTGAAATATCACCAATTCGTGGAACATTCTAGACTTACTGGCGATTTTAATGAATCTTCACTACAATTCCAAAGGAAAATACTGGAAAGATCTGGTCTTGGTGAAGAAACCTGTGTACCTGAAGCTATGCATTCCATACCCCCTAGACCCTCCATGGCTGCTGCTAGAGAAGAAGCTGAACAGGTCATGTCTGGTGCTTTGGATAATTTATTTGCTAGTACTAATGTTAAACCAAAGGACATTGGCGTTCTTGTTGTGAACTGTAGCTTATTCAATCCAACACCTTCGTTGTCTGCTATGATTGTGAATAAGTACAAGTTAAGGGGCAATATTAAGAGCTTTAATTTGGGAGGTATGGGATGTAGTGCTGGTGTTATAGCAGTTGATCTTGCTAAAGACATGCTACAAGTTCATAGGAATACTTACGCTGTTGTTGTTAGTACTGAGAATATTACTCAGAATTGGTATTTTGGGAATAAGAAGTCAATGTTGATTCCTAATTGCTTGTTTAGAGTTGGCGGTGCTGCTATTTTGTTATCAAATAAGGCTGGGGACCGGAGACGGGCTAAGTATAAGCTCGTTCATGTCGTTAGGACTCACCGAGGGGCAGATGATAAGGCGTTTAAGTGTGTTTATCAGGAGCAGGATGATGAGGGTAAAACTGGAGTTTCGCTGTCTAAGGATCTTATGGCTGTTGCCGGTGGGGCACTTAAAATTAATATCACTACACTGGGTCCTCTTGTTTTGCCCATTAGTGAGCAGATTCTGTTCTTTCTTACGTTGGTTGCTAAGAGGTTGTTTAATGCGAAGATCAAGCCATACATCCCAGATTTCAAGCTTGCTTTCGAGCATTTCTGTATTCATGCTGGGGGTAGGGCTGTGATTGATGAGCTCGAGAAGAACTTGCAGCTTCTTCCGGAACATGTTGAGGCGTCGAGGATGACTTTGCATCGGTTTGGTAATACCTCGTCGAGTTCGATTTGGTATGAACTGGCTTATACTGAGGCCAAGGGGAGGATGAGGAAGGGCCACCGTGTGTGGCAAATCGCATTTGGAAGCGGTTTCAAATGTAACAGTGCAGTCTGGCAAGCACTTCGGAACTTGAAGCCATCGACTCATAGTCCATGGCAAGATTGCATTCATAGGTACCCTGTGGAGCTGGCGCTGTAGTTTCACTTCATCATTGTTTGGATTAGAGTGTTAGTTCGAGTGAAGATGGCCTGGGGGATTAGATGGGTGTTAGTGTATCTTTTCAATTGTTTTCTTTTTATTCTTATTATCTAATTTCTTTTGTTCCAATTAGTGTATGTTCTTGAATCTTTTGTCCTGTATTATGGTTCTTGTTAGTGAAGAATGGAAATTCTTATGTAGAGACAATGTGCACTTTCTAAAGGATAATGTAGAAGCCATCAGTTTCTGTCAGATTTTCCAGCGAAAAAGGGCACGTATCTCTCTGTCAATAATCCTTGATGTACTCTGTGGGGGGAAGATTCTCATGTCTGCATCATGTGCCGGGCTGCCTTTTCTTTTAAAAACCTAGAAATTGGATTGCTAAGGAATGCATACAAACCTGTGCCCTATGGATTCAATTGTAATCCATTTATGATACGAAGAGGAAATTGAACCTCTTCCTCCCTATAGATGTGAAGTATTCATGCGAATTGGGTTATAAAGTTTTAATGTGCCCAAAGATGAATGATTACAATCTTTTTGTACAAAAGTTATCTGCTTGCTATATTGCAACATCTTTAGCACCTCACATGCTCAGCTATCATAATCTTGATTACTCTCATGTTAGTTGTCAAATTAGCATATAATACACATGAGCTCCATACCATCAGTCTTTGATGCCTTTTTATTTTGTCTGTACGGTGATGCCAAATGGGGATCCTAACTTTCAAGCTATTGTCTCAGGAGTTCCATTTGTTACTTCTTTCTTTCTTTTTTTTCCCCAAAGTTCCATATTTTACAGCACACGCCGCTTCATCGAGTCAATATGTATCCTTCATTGTTAGATATAATATTTTAGTATTGTTTGATGAGTTTGTCGATCTGAAGTTGTCCTTTAATAAACTTTCTTTCTATCCATTGTTATCTGTCGATGGCTTATGGATGAAGTGTCTTATTTATTTATTTTTAGTCAACGAGGAAGGTTTTGGGGTATGGGAAATGTAGGTGAAACGGATCATTTCTTCAGCATTGTAGGAATTAGGATGCTGAATCATATATGCAGTGGCCAACTCATTTTCCTTTAATATTTGCTGGATTCACTATACTATTTTGATCCAACCTATCATGAACTTGAATCATATAATAATTACTTGAGTGTTTTCACTGTAGGATATTACTTGAGATGAATCCGATTTATTTTGACTTCAATTCAATTATAGATGATTTATGCTTAACCTTCATTATATTGAGCTCATTAATAGACTTCCTGGTCTATTTGAGTTAAATACAACCATAAATTTATTTTAATTAGAAGAAAAATATCGTTTTGAAAATAAAAATGAGTTTGAATTTGAGTTTAAAATTTTAAATATTTGAATTCAACTCTAGCTTGATGCTATGCTTCTTGAATTGATTTGTTTACCATCATTATTTTGATATCGTAGACCAAGGTAGGGCCTCTAGCCATACCTTGGCTTGAATCAACTGAATCGGTAGTTCTTGATCCTCTCAAATGGAGAAATGAAAATGAAATGGTCCCATGTACACTGGCTTTGGGTCATGGTTTTAGGACCCATTTTCGGCTATAGGTTTTTTTTTTTTTTCCCTCCATTTCCTCAGCTTTTTTCTTACTACTTTTTATTCCTGTTTCACACATTCGTTGCCCAAAATAAAAGGCATGTTCATTGCATAAAGCATTCAAAATACACTATCGGTTACTTTTGGTTATATTATTAAAGTGCAAATATATTTCATTAAAATTTATATCATTAGATAAATACCGCAAATAGGGATACAGGTCCTTTTACAACAATATATTACAAATATATAAGTATATGAAAAAATAATACAGCAATAGGATAAAGTTATTAGAATATACATAATAACATGATTATTAAGATACACGTATAAAATAGTTTTACAAGTATGCCAACTCGTGCGGTATTCACCATAAGTCTTTATTTATGTAGCACCATTCTTATATATGTTAAATTATGATAACCATACTCTCATCATTCTTTAGAATCGAGAGATGTTGAAGCAAATAATTGAAATAAAGAGGAAAGTAAAATTAAAAAAATTAGAAGGAACAGGAAATGATGGGTACGTTAATGTCTAATTCGTTATAATACTGACACCATAAAGTACTTCCTATCTTGGAAATAAGTATGGAAAATTTTCAGGAAAAAACAAATGCACTTCAATCATTTTCTTCTCACTTTGAGAGAAGCCGTTTGTACTAATTATATGAGTTTTCCCAATGATCTCAACCTACAATGAATTATCTCCTGCCTATTCAGCTCCAATTCAACTACTTACTTAAATTTTGACATCATTTAAGTCTTCTAAGTCACGCTGGTGTTTAAGTAAGTCCTACGCATTAGAGCCTGATTGGGTAAAAGACAATTCATTGCAAGATGAGGTTATCGAAAACTCAAACTCATACATAACCAACACTTGTAGCTGGTCTTAAAGTAATAGAAAAAAGGACTTAATTACATATTCTTATTCGAAAAATTTTTCATACAATTTTAAAATTTAGAAATGCTTATTCTGCTGGAAGTAAAATAAACAAAACATTACAGGATTACTTGTCTTCATCTCACTCTAGTTCATCAACTTTGTATTTTCTCCATTTCTATCAATTTCAAAATGAAGTCACGATATAAGTAGTACCATATAAAAACAAGTTAATTTTATTGTAATACATGGCTATAAAGGAGTTCAAAAAATTAATAATAAATGAAAAATTAACATGGGAGACATTTTGAATAGAAAATGGAGAAATGTTAAGAAACTAGCATGAGTTTGAGAGAGGTTGTGTAGAATAGCCCTTATGTTTATGTGTTATGTGTAATGTGTCCGTATAAAATAAGTGTTTTATGTATGTTAATACTAAGTATGAACTTATTAAGTTATATTTTGTAGTATTTAGCCCTTAAATAACAACTAAAATAAATAATATCCTTTTCTAAAATAAAACAAATATATATTTGGTAGATGTGGTTGATTTTTTTTTTTGTTGATCTTTCTTATTTTTATTTTATTTTTTATTTATATGGATTCCATTGGTTTCTTCTCTATAAATCTCTCTTCTTGATCAGCCTTCTCTCTAGTACTTATTTATCCATTAATTTTTAGTTTAAGACTCTATGTCAAATGTAGTAACCATGTGAAAGATAACATTAGTTAAAAACTTTTAGAACAAATAGTTAAAAAGGGATTTGAATCCTACAAAATTGCTTCCTCTAAAGCTTTTCTAAAGTTATCTACTTAAGATACTGCCATGTGTAACTAATGGTTTAGCTTAGATGAAACAATATGACATCATCATAATATAACTTAACCTAAAGTACTTTAGAGGATTCATTTGTAGTTGTGAATGACCAATTATTATTTATTGCATGATTATGGCTACTTTTAACTTAAGATGTTACAAATGATATTACAGTGGACCTCTTAAGAGTAGGTAGATGATAAGTCTATTTTGACTTACCATAAAGAAGAGGTTTAAGAAGGGTAGAGAGTATTATTAGGTGTAACTCTTAGCATATTTCCAAGATTGTCTTACATGCATTGTAGGAGAGGTTGAATAGTGGTATATAAGACCAAAGTAGAGAATCTTAAGATAATATTAATTAGTAACTTTTGACTCAAGTTATTAAAAAGGCTCCTTAGTGTTTATTGGCTACTTTTGGCTGGAGTGTTAGCATAAGATGACTTGCTTTTCTAATTTTTAAAGAAGAAAAAATTTTAGGCTTTCCTTTTCTTTTTTTTTTTTATTTCCAAATATTGTCAAGGATATTGGCTACTTTAGTGTTTTTTTAATTTTCCTAAATAATGTTTAAAATTGCTAAATTTCATAGTTAATCAAACTTTTACAGGTCTAATTTACTAACTTCATTATCTTGAAAAAAATAAAAAAAATGACACAACAAATTCTTATTGGACAAAAAATTTAAGTATAAACAATTAAAGATGACATAATAAACTTGACAAATAAAAGTTTGATTGAATATAATAATTAGGAGCTTCAAATTTCAAGGGTAAAATTTGACCGGCAAAAGCTTGATTCAATATAACATTTACCAACTTTAAACCTTTGCCGTAAAATTGAAAGAAAAAAAAAAAAAACACTCAAGTTTCAAGTAATGTCTTTAACATGGTCCCAAATTGTTATTTGCTTTTAGTTTGATGAAAAATTAAAAATGCCAACTTTCTTCTTCTTCTTCTCCTTTTTTTAAATAGTACTTATGTGCAGGTTTTTGCTTAAAAAGAAAATTAAATCTTTATAATATTTAATTTTGAAGTGAATTTGTTGAAAACCTATTAATATTTCTACAATTTTATAATTAGTACATTCATTAATTTCTTATATGATACTATCACAAAATTACAATCTATTATAATGTTTAGATTCGTTTGCTTAAAACAAATAACAACATTGGATCCATTACAATGATTTGATAAATTCAAGAACTTTGAATGAAAAAACATATATGTAATATAACAAAATAAATGAAATTTCAAATAATTTTGGTTTTGGACCTACCAATTAAGTAGAGTTAAAGTATAATATTATGTTACATTTAATATTATTAGTTTATAAATTTTAAAGAATGGATACGTGGTATCATAAAACTATCCCTATACCTATAGACTCTAAGGGTGATACAAGGTACGAAAATGCTATGCCCATACAATACCTAATAAGAGTAGATTCTGAAAAATTGCGAGTAGAATGATGTTGAATACCTAATTTGAATTTGCTTGATTAACTAGGGTAGAGTAGATGGCTAGAAAAAAGAAATTAGGTTAGATTAGGGCATAGGTTTCAATATAATTACCCATTGACCCTTAATTGTTTAATAAAGGGTAGCGGTAGTTTTTCCTTTTTGTAGCTGCACATTGATAAGAAATAATCAAATAAAGCATCTTAAAAGTATTACTTACATGCAAAACAATAAAGGATTACATTTTTTATAATAACACATTTTATGTTACCTTATATATATATGTATGTATGTATGTATTCTTATAATAACTGCAAAGTGTATTTATTTCAAGTTTTCTGTACATAGAAATATTTCTTGTATCTAATTTGGGCGAGTGCCACTTTTAGCCCTCTAAAATATCAATTTTGAAATGAGGAAGCTTTCTTCTTCGTAGGAAAACAAGTCTGTCTTTGCACGCAGGATTGGGTGTGATTGTGAAGTTTTACATAAGGTGACCACAACCCAAACTTTCAAAATATTCTCTACATGTTTAACTGTCTTTCACTCCTAAATGTTACTTTCTACTAGAAGGCAAGAATCATGAATACTTCTCTTTCATATCTAAATGGAAATGATGGAGGTTTAGTTGATGTTTTTGTGAAAGACATTAAAGTCTATCACTTTGTTAAACTGTTTATGAATTCATGGGATAGGTACCCAAGAATGGTAACGATTAGTAGATCTGAGCATTAAAAATTATGGGAATTCAAAACTCGCTATATTCTATATATTAGTTTCAATTCTAAGTTTTCAAAACTTGTATTTAAGGGATAAGGTATAGGATATAAATTTCTACTCTACACATCCTTTGCTATCCCTCAATCCCTAGCAATTGTTTGAAAAAAAAAAAAATTGATGTTCTCTCTCTCTCTCTCTCTAAACTAAACTCAATTCCTTTACTCTATTGAGTTCAAGATATTAAGAAGTGAAATTGGTTTTCTACCACCATCATTTATAAATTACACATATTTATTTAAACATAATATTTTTTTTTTCCATTCCCTTCCTTAGTGAATAATTTGAGCAAATATCTTTATTTTGTAATTACCTTCCATACTAATAAAAGAAATCCAATATTTATATGAGTAAAAGAAAATAGCTCCATCATCACAATCTCAAAAAAAAAAAAAAATAAATAAATAAATAAATTAAATAAAAAATAAAAAAGTTACATATTTTAGAATCTGATTCTATTGAGCAAATTGAACAAGGTCTAAGAAATGTTGAGTTTACAATTATAGTAAAATAAAGGGAAAACTATACTTTTAGTTCTTAAACTTTACTACTTTTTTTAATTAAGTTTTTAATTTTTTTTTATTTTAGCTCTCGAACTTTTATTTTTTCTATTTTTAATTGTGAACTTTCTAAAAGTTTGCAAAAAAGTCCTCCATTGGTGAATTGCTAGTTTTTTCATTAATGAAAGACTCTTTTGCATACTTTTAGAAAGTTTGAAGACCAAAATAGAAAAAATAAAAATTTGAGGATTCAATTAGAAAAAGTGGCAAAGCTCAAAGTGTAATTTTCTTTTCTTTTTTTCATCCTTTGTTAATTTTTTTTTTTTGGTGGCACTCTCTGCATTCGTTAGATCTATTTTTGTTCATTCTTGAATCATAAATCTATTAGCAGGGGTTTGGTTTAATATTATCTATAACATTTTAACCCAATACTAGTTATTAGTAAAGTCAGTCAATAACTAGTTAGTCTCTTTGTCCAATTGGATTAAAAGATATTGGCTACTTTTGGCTTTATCGATATTTCCTATCCTAAATTTATGTAAAGCATCGCCATTTTTTTTCTACAAGTGAAGTAGGTTTTGATCCTCCATTTTGGAATTCCAAGCCTTACAAAATGGTGAGATTATTCTTCTAAATGTTGATTATGGACTTTCTTTTGAGATGTTCTCGGAGTAAGGGAGGCTATATTAAAGGTGAACAGAAAATTAAACTTATTGCATACTTAAGTTTGAATGGCAACAACAAGAAGGAATTTATAACCCCTTAATTTAGGCAATGAAAAATTTCTAAACTTAGATGTAAAGTAACTTAGTTGAACAATAATCAAGCTAGCAACTTGGTCTAAAGATGGAATATAAGAAATTTGAAGAAAGTAAGACAAAACATGATCTCTAGTAAAATATATGTCAATTTCAAAATATTTTGTCCTCCTATGTAAGTAAGGACCTTCATCAATTAAATGCATGATCTACCATCAAAAACAATTGAAAGGAAGTGAAATCAATACACCAAGATCATAAAGAACATAAGTAGCTATTCTTTTGTGGTTGCAACCATATTATGATATTTGGCTTTAGCTAAAGAAATAGCTCGTATGGCTTGTTTTTCGATCTTCTAAGACTCTAACAATGATCCAAGAAAGACACAAAATCTAGATAAAAATTTCCATTATACTTTGCATGATCCTGAATTAGCATCACAAAAACCAAGCAAGGACGAGGAATTGGATATAGGAAAATACACTCCACTATTAATTATTCCTTTCAAATATTGAAGAGCTTGTAAGATAGCTACCATATGAGTTGTTTAAGGTGAAGAAACAAATTGACTTAATTGTTGCATTGCAAAAGAAAGATTAAGAAATGCAAATGGTAGATAAAGTATGTCAAGCATGATTTTTCCTCCCATTTTTAATAAATAAGTCTTTTTTAAACCAATCAATATTAAACCATACCCTTTTAATATTAATTCTTGATTGGGATTTAAAGAAAATTGGTTCTTGTATATTTTTCAAAATTGTTCAGAGTTACTACCTAATTAGAGTCGAGAAAAAGAGTTAAATTATAACTAATTGAGTAGATTGGTTATAACTTAACTACTGATCTTTCGATAAAACTAATTTTTAAAATGGTTTTAAAAACTAGAGATCTGGATCCGAAGGCTATGCTATTAAATCCTAAATGGGTATCACTTTTAACTTTTTGATTTTAATATCACTTTTCAAAATTACCCTTCAAGAGCAAAGCATCTAATCATATGTAAGTAACATTTAAAAAAAAAAAGATCATTGAATTATTATTTACAAATATGGAAAAAAAAGAAAACTTTTAATATTTTAAGTCACCTCGTATTTGCGTACAAATGCCTATATACTTGTTATTTGGAATCAGATTTTCGTAGTTCGTTCATGAAAACTTTAAATGGGTGAGTTTATTTTAATTTTTTGAAAAAAAGATCAGGTTTACGTTTTTTACCCGGCTCAATTTATTTAAGGAGATTTTTCGAAGTGTTCTAAACTAGATTTTATTTATGGAAAGTCCTAAGATAAAGGTCTTAATTTGGAAAGAGGATCGGTTGCTTTTATTTTAGAAAACTGATTTTTCTAAGTGTCGAAAATGATTTTTATTCATTAACCTATTTATTTTATTTCCATACTTTTTATTATTTTTTTTTCATGTTATTTTATTTGCTTTAATTGAAAACAAAAAATAGAAATAAACTAAGCTTTTTTTTGCTTTTTTTCTTTTTTTTTTTCTCTTTCTTTTTCTAATTTTTTTCAATTTTTTTTCTTTCATTATAATTACATTTACAAATATACAAGTATACATAAGTAATAAATAAATAAATAGAAATATAAATAAAAAAATTTACAAAATAATTGAATAGAAAAAGGTTAGACTAAGGAATAGGGCGTGCGGGTTGGATCTTAAAGCGGGCTTCGGGTCAACTTGGTTGGGTTTGGGTCAGATCTGGGTCAGGTTTGGGTTAGCTCCAAAGTAATCTTCAGCAGTAGCTCGAAGATGCGAGATTGGTGGTTTTTAGGCGGTTTTTTATGAGGGTGAGAGGTGTTTTATGTGGGATTTATTAGGAAAAGGTGGGAGGGGGTGTTTAGAGGTGGTGCCATCGCGTTTGGTGGTTGTTTGTAGTAGTTGGAGGGTGGCGCAGTTGAGAGTAGGGAGAGAGAGAGGTGGTGCAAAGCTTGGTGGTGGTATGTGAGGGTAAGGGAGTAGTTGAAGGTTTGATGATGTGTATTGTGGTTAGGCGTTGTGGAGCTTATTGTAGATTTGGTATTGTATGGGGTTATTGGTCAAGAGGGGGTCGTTGGATTGAGGTTTGGTGTTGGGCATATTTATAATGGTAGTTGCGTCAACGAGTTTGCAAGGGTCACGTATGTGGGTGAAGGTTGAGAGAGCGAGGGAGCCACTCGTGCGTAGGGCTACTATAGCGGGTTCGTTGCTGTACGTATAGTGAGAAGGAGGTTGTGATGGTATTCAATGGTAAATGTGGTTTGTGTTTATCGTGAGTGGGAGTAGGGAGAGAGAGAGTGCAATGGCTGTGCATGGTAGATTGTATGTGCCGTGACTGTATAGTAGGCGTAGTAGAGGAGTTTGCTAGATGGGGTTTATGGTGATTGTGTTTTATGTGTGTAAATGATGGCAGCAATAGCGTCGATACGTAATCGAAGATGAAGGAGGATGGGGCAGGTGATTAGCGAGAGAGGAAGTGAGTTGGTGGCCGATTGGGGTTTGGGGATGATTGGTGAAGATTGTTATAGAGTTGCGGCCGTAACTGGGTGAGCACGGTTTGGTGTGTAAGTTTGATTAAAGGGTTTGAGGTTAATGAGAGAGGGTTGAGAGTAGATTGTAAACGTTAGGTTTCTATTGTTGGGGTGTGGTTGGAGTGATCAACCTGAAGGAGAGAGATGGTTGTCGTTGGGCCGTGATGTTTGGGTTTGGTGAGAAAGAGAGATTCAACAGTAGTAGCGGTTGGGTGTATTGGGAGCCGTAGATGGTTACTGTGTATTGCGCTATGCTTGGACAATAGACGGTGGTTGCTGTTCTTATGTAAGAAAGGGAGGGAAAGAAAAGGAAAGAGGAGAAGGAGAAGGAGAAGGAAAGATGTGTTGTCATAGCCCAATCACAAAGTGCCACATGTTACGACTAAACATGTGGCTTAGTGATTTCTTGACATGTGATAGTGTGTTGTGTATGTGCATGTGCATGGAAAAAAAAAATGCATTTTTTATGCCTTTGGTGAGGTTTGAACCTAAGACCTCAAGTTAAACCCAACACCAAATCCAAGTGCTTATCTATTAAGCTGTTGGTTGGTGTCACTGTTGGTTGGTGTCTTGTTCATATGTACAACTAAGATAAGGTAAGTTTAGGTAGATTTGGATTTAAGTCCAAGCCCAACCCTCTTCTTCTAAATTTGATCTAAATTAAAAAAAATCTACTCTATTATACTATCAAAAATTATAATTTATCTATATTTCTTAAATTCTCTATTTTTTCAATTTTTTTTGTATTTTTTCTATATTTTTATTTTTTTTTGTATTTTCTAAATTTTCTTATTTTTTTGTAATTTTCTAGATTTTCTATTTTTATTTTGCTTTTTCCTAATTTAGGACCTTTTATCCTATTCTAAAAATTTTGAAAAAAATAAAAGAGAGAAAAAATGGGGCATCTACAAAGTAATATGTGAAAAATTGTCTATACATCTATTAATCTAAAAGTAAAGTACCTAAAGAATTATCTAAACCCAAATGTGAATGAAAAGGAATTTTTTAAGGTTTTGCAGCAATTAACCCAACATCCTCTAAAATATTCAATGAAAATTTTCTCTAATTCAACATATAACCACCAAACAATTGAAATACCTCAATGCCAAGAAAAAATCGAAAGTCCCTATGACCTTTGATGGTAATTGCTTGATCAAGCAACCTTTTAAAAGTAGGAATAGAAGAGAGATTAATAGGAATCATGGCCCTATTATGAGATCTCAAGCTCGAGGGCTTGCTACATTAGTGCACTGAGCTCTCCAACATGAGTTTTCCTAAGAAGAGGTCAAACCCCTTCAGATCAATTTGATGGGATACTTAAGCTCATAGAGGCAATTGATACTCTCTCGGGTGGAGGAACTTAATATGATGGACTGCTAACCTTAAGACCTCTCATCTAAACTTGTTTTAAGGGCCTGCAAGGTCTTATAAGAAGAATATAATCTTTTCAACTTGCCCAAGACAAGCTCTAGTATCAGGATAGCTTACTGCTGAACTCCTTTCTCACTTAGCTTGGGTATACTCTAATTTGCTCTCCCTTAAGCCTAGATATTGAGCTTACAATCCCTTCCATCATGACCACTTACCTAAAACCAAGGTCCTTAATTCTGACCTTGAAGCCCTTCTTTTTCAACCTATTTCCGCATTTGAATAACTTAGTTCTAATGGCTCATTTCCTCAAGTATAGATGCAATAGTAGCGCATTACTTGTCACCACTTTTTCCTAAAATTGTACTATATTCCCTTTTGTTTGATTATCATATTTACCCTTTTTAGCTTGTACTAGGTGTCTTTATTTTTATATTACCCTTTTTTGTAATTTCAATCATCGTCTTGTTGCCTTAGGGACTCACTATAAATAATCCTTTATCGCTATAATCGAAATCAATCTGACTCTTGCTGTTAATGAATATTTACCTATGTTATTATGAGAAACCCTCTCCAAGTACATTCCTTACATACTTATCTAATTTGACTAATATCTCAACATTTGTGGTGAGTAGACATTAGTTCTTTACTTATGCATAATATTAAGTAGAGGCTAAGTTGTGTGGTATTCCTCTATGTGTCATATCCTGTGAGCAACTTTACGAGGCTATTTGAAATTTCAATCGATCCATGATGTGCTTTCTTTAACATTTGAAGAACTCGTTTTACACTTTGTGGTAAGCCCTTACAATAACTTAGCTCTAAGGCACAACATATATTCTAATATTAGAGCTTAAGGTAATGACTAGGAGCTAAGTAGTTGTGGTAAATGATTTGCTACAAGTGTATATATATTTTCCCTATTTTACTCTATTTTCACTACTACAAAACAAAGCAAGTTGTTGAGTTGTTGTGCAATATAGTGTTGAGTAGTGTAGTGTGGAATCTCTTATTGGGTGTTGTACTTGTTGAAGTTTTGTTGCTAGAATGTCAAATCTAAGTGTGCAAGAGGAGATAACTAATGTTGAGAGTGATGCAGATGGTCGTGGTCATGTTGAACAATAGACTCCTCGAATCACAATTGAATAGATATGGAACCCCATCGCCATTTTGACCAACTTAGCCGTGTTTGTGTAGAGATTAGTAGAGGTTGGACCGTAAGACATGAATATAGAGTATGGTCAAGGTGTGCGAGATAGACCGAGAGGGCGAAGTGTGGAAATCTAAGCTCATGATGCTATAAATGCACCACCAACTCAACCCTACTCAGTTGAAGGACTCAAACGACGAAGACTTGAATTGGAAAAAGTTAAAGAAGATGAAGAGAAAGAGTAGTTTCGTAGGTTTGACGAGTGTAACTTCTAAGCCCCGTAATTAGCATGACACTTGCTTGCTTGTGTTGAGATTTATACTTTTGTTCTCACTTGTAATTTATAATTTTTATTTTGTTGTTTGAGTGTTGAAACAAGTACGTTTGTATTCTATAGATCTGTATTAGTCTAAATTGTGGAAAGGCTGTTACGTCCCGAAGTCTTAGAGTCGTAACAGTCCTACTATGTAAACCATTTTATAATAGTAACTGGCTTCACAATGCCTATTATAGATGTGATCTGCATAAGGTATCGATGACTCCTTGCTTTAAAATCAACAGTTTAATTAAGAATTTATTTAGAGTTACAGTAAGTATTAAAACCATAGGTCAATATATGTATAATTACATGTACATTACTGTAGAATTCCCAAGTGATTCTACATCATATCGTAACAATCAACTGGTTTACATATCAAATATTAGTCTTTCAGTCTTAAAGATATTAGTGAGACTTTAGATATAAATTAACTATTAGACAAATTGATCCTTACACCCCCAGGCTTCAAAAGAGAACTAACCTCTAGATAGTTATAGGGTGGCATATTAGTTAGAGTAATAAAAAATCAGGACTTGCAAAAAGATCTATACGGGTATGAGCAACTACAGCTTAGTAAGTTAAATTGGAGACTTATGAATGTATATAAACACAAACAAGATTATCAAACAATTATTTTCATCCAATGCAACTCTATGTTTGGTTCGTAGAATTTAGAGTGATCGAGCAAATTGTTCGATTTAGCCTAAATTTTATGATGAAGCTAGGAATATTAGTAAAAGTAATCTTGTGAGTTTAGATTTAGAAAAATAAGTAATAAAATGATTAATTAATATAATATTGAATTTTATGTAAATTGTTCGTTATTTGTTGAAAATGCTTAGAACGAATTCTAATAACTAATAAATCGATAGAAATAAATTATGTATATGCTAAAAATCATAAAATAACTTATATAATATTTAGGGGTATTTATTATATGAATTTATATGTAGGTAAAAATATGCGAAATTACTTAAAATACCTGAAATATGCTAAAATAATACTAAATAATTAAAGAAAATTCATAAATAATTAAAAAAATCAAGAAAAATAAGAGAAAATGAGGAAATTTCTAGAAGTGGGTCGTGGTAACTTGGAGTTTAATGAAATAAAAGCAACTAATTAAAAGAAAACAATTATAAAATCAAAATGAAGAAGAGATAAGGTAAATATCACTTCAAATTAATGAACAAAATATCTATGCAGCCCTATAAATATGCAAACTTGGACAGAAGCTCATTTGGTGTGTTTGGAGAGTAGGAAAATTTGAGAGAACCAAAAAATTGAAGATTAGGGTTTTTTTTTTCAAAATTGGAAAAAAATCTATGCAAATAGGACATATAAGGTGATTCCAAACCTGACAACCACCTAGGAGTGGACAGCTACCGCCACCAGTGTCTAGACCAGTTGAAAAGGCCATGGTGGTTGGTGGTGGCTAGAGCCACTAATTCCAATGAGTCTAATCTTCCTTCCGATTTTTTATATTTTGTTAAAAATACTAAATAAGCTTAAAAAATTGTGAAATTTGGTATTTTGAGGTTTTTAAATATTTAAATTTAGGGAATAATTTTAGTTTGATGAATTTGTATCTAGAAATATACTATCATTAAGAAACCGCATAAAACTTATCATATTTCGAATTAGAAATAAATAACCTTAAGAGTGTAGTTTTAGGTTCAAAATTTTTATGTAGACTACTTAAGGGCTATAGAGAAATGCTATGAAACTCTTTTTTAGAAATGAATTTTTGAAATTTTTAGATGATTTTTAGACCTTGAAATGATATATAAAATAGGTAATTTTGGGCTAATTAGGTAATTAAAGGCATAATTATTGATTTAGTGCATAATTATATGTTTTAGGATGTTGAAATCTGATATAATATGATATTTATGGTATTTAGGATGTTAGATATAATTATTACAGTATTATGTAATATGTATATAATAAGTAAAATGGTATATTTTAGGTTAATTTTGTAATTTAGGGTAATTAAGTATAAATTCTTATTTGGGATAAATTTAGATATTTTGAAATGTTATTTGATGTTAGGAGATGATATTTGGAGTGATGGGAGATATTAGATGTGTATATTATGTACACATTAGATGATAATATATAATATGTAAGTACAAAAAATTGATGAGTAGGAAAATATTAGGTTAAAATTGATATTATATGAATAATAGGAATATGTAATAAATCTAGTAAGAAACTTAAATTAAGGTAATTATATGAAAAATGAAAAATGAAAAATTTTCTTACATCAGGAATAAATTCGGTAGTTAAATTAGGATTATGATGTATCATACGGACTAGAACATTGGTTAGAGACAAAAAAGATATTTATGATGCCCGAATATAATGTGATTAATTTCACATTATAGGTTGGAATAATTTCCTAACCGAAAATCAAGTTAAAAATCAAGTTAAAAACCTAATTTAGAAACTGACTTCAAAACTGAATTAAAATTTAGCCTAAATTAGGAATAACTTTAAGAGACTTAAAAACCAGAATAAATAAGTATACTAAAACCCTAAATTAAAGATGATAATAAGTGTTATAGGATAAAATCAATCTATGGCAGTTATGTGAAAATTGAAACAACGTTTGTATTATAGGGATTTTGGGCTATGGCTGGTACGAGTTGCATCTCGAGTGAGCAAGCGAGGAGTCTAGGTAAGTTGGGATTAATACGTTACTGTATTTTCGAATACTAATTTGTAGTACTCGAAGGATTGAAATTGTACTTGAGTGTGCTTGTTAGATAGTTAACTGTGCGCATATGCTTATTTTTTAGTTTGATGATATAATTCTGATTAGCTATCTTGACTTGTATATGTATGGTTTGTTTGAAATGATTAAATACCTTAAACTGGATTTAACTACATATTTGACTCATAAATCTAAACTGGACCTACATAACAACCCATTAGGGGAACATTAAAATTCTTTGACCAAATATTGACTCTTTTGAAAGGGATAGCGTTAGATGGCATAATTGGTCCCTTCTTCATCCTTAATCGAACTAAGTAATAGGTGAGGAGATCACGATAAGGGTGAAGTTAGTGGTTCGAAGGTAGTTGGGGGAGGAGCGGTGTCTCTATTGCATAAACTTAGGTTTGGTCATGAGCTATTGTGTTAAATGGAAACTCCTCAACCTAAATTAAAGCGAGCGAAATTTCTCTATTCTCATGACAGACCGGACAACGTCGTGCAATGGTATTTGCTTGAAACATGCATTACATCTAATTAAATTGGTTGATAACCCTACTTGTGTTTGATGTATAGTTTTGAGTCTCCATCCTAACTTACTAAATTGTAGTTGCTTACATCCCTATAGATGTTGTTACAAGTGCTAGCTAAGAAGCAGCTTAAATTTACCTTGAAGCTAGTAACTACTGGATCTTGGGGAATGATGATATAAACTAAAGACCAGATACACTCTCAAGTTTAGATTTATTTTTAAAGCTTTTAAAATTAATTTACGAATTACTCAAGTAGATTATGTTAAGTTGCTAAATCTTGCAAATATACTCAAATTATTTTAATGTAAGCATGTATTTTTCTTAAGTTCATAAGTAAATAACATGTTTAATTTATGAACTGTTCAAGCGGGTTAGTCAGAGATGCCTTGTGTAAATCAGGTCAAAGATAATGATTGTATGGTTAGTTTCTATTTTAGAATGGTTTGTACAGTGGGACTGTTACGACTCTATTACTTTGGGGCGTGACACAACCATTGAACTCCTCAAGGAACCAAGAACATTAAAGTGAAGGTCTCAAGCTTCTTTGGAACACGAAGTGTAGATAAGTATGTGGACTGGGAAGAGAAGGTGGAGATAATTTTTTACTTCATGATTACGAGGATGCTGTCTGAATTCAAGTTGCTACTTTAGAGTTTTTTGGATATGCAGCAATGTCATGAAAGAAATTGCAAACCACCTGTCGACAAGCATAACGTGATATTAGAACTTATAATGAAGTGAAGTGAGTCTTAAGGAATAAGTTTTTCCTTGAACACTATGAGTAGGATACTTTCTAACATCTTCAAGAGCTTAAGAAGAGTAGCCAATTTGTATATGAGTATATTCATGAATTTTAGTTATTAATGATTTGATGTAATGTTGATGAGCCAAAAGTGCAAACCATCATGAGATTCATATCTGGATTGCAACTTGAGATCGGAAATGTAATGGAAGTGCATAGGATAGGGAGTTTAGATGAGACAATACGAATTGCCCAATGAGTAGAACGACAAAGGTCGACTGAGCTCAACTTGCTTGATTTGGTATGCCGAGTTGACTTGAATATAGCCAAGTTCCTTACAATTCTAAGGTGGACCGACATGGTCAAACTTTGAGCAGACCTGATGATGGCTGAAGTTAAGTTAAGGCTGAGGAGCTTGAGGTTAGGAGAGACTGAGGATAAAGCATAGGATAGAACATAAGACCAGAGAAATTAAATGTTCCAAATGTCTTGGCTTTAGACATGTTGCTAACTAGTATTTGAATCAACATATGATGACCATAATGGGTGAGACCCACCAATAGAGGTGGAGAGTGTAAGTGAAGGAGAAGAGGACATAGACATTAGAAATTTTCTTGAAGAGTTCTAGGAAGACCCAAATGCTTAAACCTGATCTAAACTAGGACAATACCTCAACATGGTCGTTAGAAGGATCCTTAGCATTATTGTTGCCAACGAGAGCAAACAAAGGCAAAACCTCTTCCATACTAATTGCCGTATGAATGGTAGCCTTCGTATCTTAATAATAGATGGAGGAAATTGTAACAATATTATAGCTAAGGAGTAGTGAAGGCCCTAAACTGCACTAGCTTAATGAGAAAGGTAGACTTTTAGTTACCAAGCAAGTAAAGCTGTCGATCTCCATTAAAGGAAAATACAAGGACGAGGTGCTATTTAACGTCCTACCTATGTGTGCCCCATACACACTTCTTGGTTGGCGTCAGTTATTTGACTTAAAAGCACTCCATGATGGATACCAAAACACTTACATGTTCCAGAAGGATAGTGAGAAAGTAGTATTGACCCTTATGAGCCCTTCAGAAGTTCAGGAATCCCAAGTTAAGATCTCTAAGTCCTTACAAAAGAAGTCCTTGGTGATTTCTTGAGCTCAATTCTCTATGGAGGTTAAGATTGAAGAGTGTGTCTTCTTGTTAGTGAGAAGACTACTCGAGTTACAAGAGAATAGAGCTCTACCACTTGATGTGTATGCCTTACTTTAAAAATATGCAGACATATTTCCCAACGAGCTACCTAAAGGGTTACCCCCACTTCTAGGTATCAAACATTGTATTGACCTCCAACCTAAAGGGGCTCAATCAGGTGTTTAGAGTTTAATCCGTAAAATTTAGAGCGATCATACAAGTTATCCGATTGAGCTCAAATTTTACAATGGAGTTAGGACTATTAGTAAAAGTAATCTTGTGAGTTTGGATTTAGGAAAATAAGTAATAAAATAATTAATTATTATAATATTGAATTATATGTATATTATTTGTTATTTATTGGAAATGCATAAAATGAGTTTCGATAACTAATGAATCGATAGAAATAAATTATATATACACTAAAAATCATAAAATAACTTAAATAATATTTAAGAGTATTTATTTGTGCTATATATGTATTTATGTGTAGGTAAAAATACTCGAAATTACCTAAATATCTGAAATATGAAAAATAATGCAAATTAATTATAGAAAATTCATAAATAATTAAGGAAAAATCAAGAAAAATTAGAAAAAGTATGGAAATGTTTGGAATTGAGGTGTGGCAAGCTAAAAATTAAAGAAGAAAAATCAACCATTTAAATTAGGCCAAATAGAAAGTAAAATGGAAGAGGATAAGGGACATTTGGCACTAAATAATTCCCTAACCTATCCAAAGACATCTATAAATTTAGAAACCTTCTTCTACAAATCATTTTGGTTAGTTGTGAATTAGGAGAAAACTAGGGAGAGGAGAGAAGAGAGGAAAAACTAAATTTACCAAAAAATAGAAAAAATCTATGCAAATAAGGCTTGTAAGATGAACTCACCCCAGACGAGCACCTAGGAGTGGATAGCCACCACTGTCCAATGGTGGTGCCAGTGCTCAATTTGGCCGATAAGGCCTTGGTGGCTAGTGGTGGTCAAAGCTAGCGATGCTAGTGAGTTTCGATTTTCTCCTGATTTTTGTTTAATTTATTAAAAATATCAAATAGATGTGGAAAATTATGAAATTCGGCATTCTGAGATATTTTAGCATTTAGACTTAGAAAAAAATATCAATTTGATAAATCTAGGTCTGAGATATACTATTCTTAAGAAATTACTAAACTCGAGCTAGTTTTTGATTTAGAAATAAATGACCTTAAAGATGTAGTTCTGAGCTCAAAATTTTTGTGTAGGCTATTTAGAGTATTTAAAATATTGCTATGAAGATATTTTTCAAAAATCAATTTTCAAAATTTTTAGATGATTTTTATGCCTTAAAATTATGTATAAATGGGTGATTATGAGTTAATTAAGTAATTAAATGGGTAATTACTAATTTAGTGTATAATTATGTGTTTTAGAATATTAAATTTTGATGTAGTATGGTATTTGTAGCATTTAGGGTGTAAGGTTTAATTATTAGGTATATTATGTAGTATATATGTATTAGGTAAAATGGTAAAGTTTAATTTATTGAAATTTAAGATAATTAGGTATATAATTTTGATTTAGGATATAATTAGGCATTTGATATGTTGTTAGATGATGAAGGATGATATATATAGTGTTAGAAGTGTTAAATAAGTGATTTAGGAGTGAATTATGTAATAAAACATAATATGTAAATATAGGAAATTAATGAGTAGAGAATATTATGTCAAAATTGATAATATTGTAATAATATTAATATAAAATAAATCTGATATGAAACTTAGATTTAGTAATCATATGAAAAATGTAAATTTTTTTTTACATTAGGAGCAAATTTGGTAGCTAAATTAAGATTATAGTATACCGTACAGATCAAAATACTAGTTAAGGGCTAAATATAAGATTTAGGATACTTAAGTGAAATGTGATTAACTACACATAATGATTCGAAATGAGTTTCTAAGGTTTGCGTATAAAACTTGTAATTAGTAATTGAATGAGAATCTAATTTAGAAACTGATTCAGAAACTAAATTAGAACTTACCCTAAATTAAGAATAATTGTAAGAGACTTAAAAATCTGAATAATTAGATATAATAAAACCTTAAACTGAAGATAACAATAAGAATTTCAGAACAAAACCTATTTATGGTAGTTATGTGAAAACTAAAATAATATTTATATTACAAGGATTATCGGTGATGGTTTATATGAATTGCACACGAATCGTACCTTAAGTGAGTAAGCAGGGAGTTTATGTAAGTTAGGATTAACACGTTGCTATATTTTAGAGTACTAATTTGTAGTACTCGAAGGCTTGAAATTGTACTTGATTGTGTTTGTTAGATAGTTGATTGTATGCATGCCTGTATGTGCTTGTTTCTATGTTTAATGTTATCATTCTGGTTTGAACACTTTGAATCGAATCTAATTGAATATATGACTTATAATTTTAAATTAGATGTAAGCCCTAAAGTTAAGTCAAATGACTGTAGGATCAAACTTAATATATAAAGTTTAGGACGATCGGTTAAAGGATTCGATCAAACCTAAATTATAAACTATAGATAGAAATATTAGTAAAAATGATCCCGTAAACTTGAATTTAAGAAAATAAGTAATAAAATAGGAGACTAAAATTTTCAAATTTTAAATATAATAATTGTTAATTATCAAAAAGACGAAAAGTGTAATTTAATAATTGATAAATTACTAAAAATAGATTATATGTATACTAAAAATCATAGAATGACCTAAATAATAATTAGGAATGTTCACATGTACTCCACATGTATTTACGTGTAGATAAAAATACGTAGAATTACTTAAATTGGTTAAAAACTTATTAAATAATTAAAGAGAATTATTAATTAATTAAGAAAAAATAAAAAAAAATCAGAGGAATAGGGAATGATGTAGATTTGGTCGTGGCAAGTTAGGAATTGAAGAAGAAAAATTAACCAATTAAAATCAAGCAACACAAAAGGCAAAAATTAAGGGATTTGGGTAATGTCTTGTCCAATTAAATGCATAATAATTACTATAAAGGTCTATAAATAAGGAAAAAAAATTACAGAGTTTATTTGGACAATTAGAAGTTAGAAAAAAAAAAAAAGGAAAATCGTGCAATAAGGGCTAGTGAACTAAACTCACACACCATCACCACCTAGGACTGAGCCACCACCACCACCCCACTCTAAACCTACCGTCTAGACTAGTCGACACACTTGGACCGGTGTTGGAAGCTTAAAAGTCATTGAACCAGGTGAGTCTTTTATCTACTCCGATTTTGTATAATTTCTTAAAATCATTTATTTTGCCCAAAAAATTATGAAATTTAATATTCTAAGGTTTTATTGTATGTAGATTTAGGGAAAAATAGTTATTAAGTTTAATCACGCCTAAAAATATAGGATTCTTAACAAATTAAGCAAAACTAAGCATGATTAGAATTAGAAATAAATAGGCTTAGGAGTGTAGTTTGGAGTTCAAATTTTTTTTTTGTAGAATGCTTAAGTGATATAGAACGGTGCTATGAAGCCATTTTTTTAAATTTAATTTTTGAAATTTTTAGCTCTAAAATGATGGAAAAATGGGGTAATTTTGGGTTAATTAGGTGATTAAGTGATTAATTACTGATTTAGATAGTAATTAGATGTTTAGGAATATTAATCTCTGATGTGGAAACCTAATCCTAGCCTTTGGAATATCAAGTGTAATTAATATAGGAATTAGGTAGTAATTGTAGGAAATTAGGAATATGTGGAATTGAAAATTTAATAAATATAAAAAATTAGGGTTATTTAGATAATATAATAATAATAATCAGAATATAATAAATTCGAAATAAAATTTAATTTTAGATAATTGTATAAAAAAAGTAAGATTTTCTCACATTAGGAATAAATCGGATATCCCAATTAGGATTAGCGTGTACCGAACAATTTAGAACACTAAAATAAGACCCAATATGATATTAGAATACTCGAGCTTAATGTGATTCATTTCACATTAGGATTCGAGCATATTTAAGATTTCAGAATTAAACTAGAATCTAATTTAGAAATCGAACCCCGAAATAAGGTAGAATGAATCATTAGTAAATAATAGGTATACATGGAGAAAAAAGTTAAATTATAACTTAAAATATGAATTATTAAAGTATAAGTACTAGAAAGACCTATTTGTATTATAGGACACCTAGAGATGAATCGACTTGCAATTAAGTGATCGGGCGATTGAGAATTTCCAAGTAAGTTGGGTTATTACTTACTATATTAAAGTACTATTTTATGGTACTCAGAGACTTAGGATTGTGTATGATTGTAATTATAAATAGTTTATGCATGTGTTTGAGTATCTGAATTCGGGCTGAAATTTGTAATGTGATTGATTTTGTGTTATGACTAGATTAGTGTGAAATTGTTTGAACACCTTAAATGCAATTTAATCTTATTTGACCATAATGACCTAAATTGTCATGCATTGCAACCCTTTAGGGGATCATTAGGGTTCTCCAACCAAACACTAACACCTTCGATAAAGATAATGTTGGGTAGCAATTGGTCTTTTTCTTATCCTTAATCGAACTAAGTGATAGGAGAGGAGGTCGCGGTAAGGATGAGGGCATTGGTTCGAAGGATAGTCTTAGGAGGAGCAGTGTCTCTATTGCACGAACCTGGGTTTGGTTGTGAGTTGTTGCATAACATAAAAACTCCTTAACTCAGATTAGAGCAGGTGAAATTTCTCTGATTTTACAATGGACCGGATTACGTTGTGTGATGACACTTGCTTGTTGTATTGCATGAAAATAATTGCTTGATAATCTTGTTTGTGTTTGTATACATTCATGAGTCTCCAATTCAACTTACTGAGTTGTAGTTGCTCATACTCGTATAGATCCTTTTGCAGGACCTGATTTCTGAATACTTCAAGTATTATGTTACCTTATAATTATCTAGAGGTTAGTTCTTTTGAAGCTTAGGGTGTGAGGATCAATTCGCTTAGCAGTGGATGTGTAGCTGGAGTGTCCTTTATAGTTTAAAAATGAAAAACTGATAGTCGCTATGTAAATTAGTGAACCGTTATGTTTATGTAAAGTTTCTTGGAAAGTTCTGTGGACTTTACATATAGTTATGTATGTTGAGTAAAAATTTGTGGTAATTACTGTAATTTTAGCTAAACACTTAATTGGACTGTTTACTTCAAAGCGAGGATTCGTTGACGCCTTGTGTAGATAATGTTTATGGTAAGTACTATGAGGTTAGTTACTATCATAGAATGGTTTACACGGTGGGACTGTTGCGACTTTGTGACTTCGGGGCGTAACATTAGACTTGTATAGCAATCCATTAGGGGAAACATTAGGGTTTTTCAGCCAAATACCGACCCTTTTGAAAGGAATAGCGTTGGATAACATAATGGATTCCTTCTTCATCCTTAGTCGAACTAAGTGATAGGTGAGGAGGTTACGATAAGAGTGAAGTCAATGGTTCAGAGGTAATCGTGGGAGGAGCGGTATTCCCATTGCACAAGTTTAGGTTTGGTTGTGAGCTGTTGCATAACATGGGAACTCCTCAACTTAGATTAAAGCAGGTGTAATTTTTCTAATCTTATGACTGACCAAACAACGTCATACGATGTAATTAGCTTGAATATGCATTACATCTAATTAATTTGGTTGATGACCCTATTTATGTTTAGTGTATAGTTTTAAGTCTCCATCCTAACTTATTGAGTTGTTGATTGCTTACATACCCATAGATGTTGTTATAGGTATGAGCTAAGAAACGACTATATAACTATCCTAAAGCTAACAACTACTGGATTTTAAGGAGTGAAGATATAAAACTAAGGATTAGATACATTGTCAAGTTTGGATTTTATCTTTAAAGCTTTTAATATTAATTTATGTATTACTTAAGTAGACTATGATTAGGTTACTTAATCTTGTAAACATATGTAGATTATTTAGTGTAAATATGTAGTTTTCATAATTATATAGTCAAATAACATGTTTAAATTATGAACTGTTTACTTCAAAGCAAATTAGTCATAGATGTCTTATATAAATCAAGTCTAAGATAATGGTTGTATGGTTAGCATCTATCTTAAAATGGTTTGCATGACGGGACTGTTATAACTCTGCTGCTTTAGGGTGTAACACTAAAGAAAGATGACTCTTAGCGCATGTGCATTAACAGTCGAGTTATCAATACCTCGATTGGATGACATGTTAGAAGAACTACATGGTGATTGGATCTTTTTGAAGGTAGATTTGAAGAGTAGTTACCACTAGATTTGAATGAGCTAGGAGACGAGTGGAAAACAACTTTCAAAACAAAGGATGGCCTTTTTGAGTGGTTGGTCATGCCCTTCGGATTGACAAATGCCTCGAGCACTTTTATGTGACTCATGAATCATGTCGTAAGATCATTGATTGGTAAGTGAGTTGTGGTTTGTTTTGATGATATCTTAGTATATAGTACTGACCTTTCATCTCATGTTAAGCACTTAAGAGTTGTGTTTGATGACATCTTGTTTTGAGGTTGTGTTCCTCGTATATGTTGTGTCTGGTAGATATATCCAAGTTGACGATGTGAAGATCCGAGCTATACTTGACTGCCCAACACTCACTAGTGCTGCTGATGTGTGGAGTTTCTTTGGTTTAGCTTTGTTCTATCAAAGGTTCATTTGAAACTTCAGTTTTATAGTCGCTGTAAGCCCCAAAGTTAAGCCAATTGACCATAGGATTAAACTAGAATATAATGTTTTGAATGATCGATTAAGGAATCCGATCAAACCTCAAATTATAAACTATTGAGAGAAATATTAGTAAAAATGACTCCGTAAACTTGAATTTAAGAAAATAAGTAATAAAATAGGAGACTATAAAATTTTCAAATTTTAAGCATAATAATTGCTAATTACCAAAAAGGCAAAAAGTGTAATTTAATAACTAATAAATTACTAGAAATAGATTATATGTATACTAAAAATAATAGAATGACCTAAATAATATTTAAGAATATTTATTTGTACTATATATGAATATACATGTAAGTATAAATACGCATAATTACTTAAAATACACGAAATGTGCTAAAATAATACTAAATGCTTAAAGAAAATTCATAATTAATTAAGGAAAAATCAAGAAAAATAAGGAAAAATCACGAATAATCCAGAATTGGGTCATGGCAGCTGGGAAAAATAAGAAAAAATTCGGCCAATTAAATTAAGACAACACAAAAGCCAAAAAATAAGGGATAAGACAATTGTCTTATCCCGTTTAATGCACAATAAATCCCACAAAGCCCTATAAATAGCAGGAAAAATCACAGAGCTCATTTGGGTAGTTTGGAAAGTGAGAAAAATAGAGAGAGATGAAAATTGAGAGAAAAATTCGGTTTAGAAAAAAAATTAGAAAAACTGTACAATTAGGGCTTTCAAAGGGAACCCATACCAGACGAGGAGCTGAGAGTGGACGGCCACCACCACCACATGGTGGTGGCAGTGCCCAGGCCGGCTGACAAGGCCATGGAGGCCCACGGTGGCCGGAGCCACCCAAACCGGTGAGTCTAATTTCCAACTCAATTCTTGTGTAATTTTGTAAAAATAGTAAATATGATTAGAAAATTATGAATTTTTTTATTCTGGGATATTTTTGTATTTAGTTTATAGGAAAAATATTATTTTAATGAAATTATGTCCCGTAATATATGATCCTTAAGAAATCGTACAAAACCGAGCACATTTCGGTTTAGAAATAAATGACCTTAGGAGTGTAGTTTCAAGCCCAAAATTTTTGTGTAGATTACTTAGATAATATAGAACAGTTCTATGAAGCCCGTTTTCAAAAATTAATTTTCGAAATATTTAGACAATTTTTAGGCCCTAAAATGAGGCATAAAATGGGTAATTTGGAGTTAATTAGGTGATTAGGATATTAATTACTGATGGAGTTAAAATCTGATGGAGTATGATACTTGTAGCAATTAAAGTGTTAGATGTAATTATTAGGTTAATTATGTAGTAAATAAGTAATATGGAAAAATAGTACATTTTAAGATAATTTTGTAAATCAGGGTAATTAGGAGTAAAATTTGATCTAGGATGAATTTAGACATTTGAAATGATAATTGATGTTTAGAGATGATAATTAGAGTGATAGAAATATTAGAAGTGTAATATATACATAAAAGGTAATAATACATAATAGGTAATTATTGGAAATATAATAAATAGGAAATATTATAATAAAAATTGATATTGTGATAATAATAAAAACGTACAATAAATCTGATGGGAAACTTGAATTTATGTAATTATATGAAAAATGTAAAAATTTCTCACATTAGGAGTAAATTCGGTACACAAATAAGGATTTAAGTGTACCGGATAGACTAAAATACTAATTAGAGGTAATGATGGTAATTAGGAGATTGGGAAGTAATGTGATTAATTTCACATTATGGGTTGAAATGGATTTCTAGGGTTGGAATCTAAAACATTACTTAGAAATCGAACTAAAAACCTAATTTAGAAATCGATGCGAAAACCGAACCTGAACTTAACCCCAAACCTAGAATAATTGTAAAAGACTTAATACCTAGATAATTAGGCATATTAAACCTTAAACAAAACCTAACAATAAGCATTATAGGATAAAATGAACTTATAATATTTATATGAAAAGCTGAAACCACATTCATGTTATAGGGATGATCGGCGATGGCCTAAGCAAATCGGACCTCGAGTAAGTGAGCGAGGAGTCGAGGTAAGTTGGGATTAATACGATGTTGTATTTTGGAGGCTTAAGATTATGCTTGGTTGTGCTTGTTAGATAGTTGAATGTGTGCATGTGCTTGATTATGGGTGATGCTATGATTCTGTTTGTTGTTCTGGCATATATTGTATGATTTGTATGAAAGGATTGATCACCCTAAACTGGACTTAATCAAATATCCGACCAGTAATCATAATCGGACATGCATAGCAACCCGTTAGGGGAATTTAGGACTCTCCGGCCAAATACCGACCCCTTCGGAAGGGATAGCGCAGGATTACAAAATGGTCCCTTCTTCATCCTCAGTCGAACTAAGTGACAGGAGAGGAGGTTATGACCGGGGTGAAGACAGTGGTTCGAAGGTAGTCGCGGGAGGAGTAAGGTCTCCATTACACAAGCCTGGGTTTGGTCGTGAGCTATTGCATTAATGGAAACTCCTTAACCTGAATTAGAGTAGGCGCAATTTCTCTAATCTCACGACGGGTCGGACAACTTCGTGCGATGACATTTGCTTGCACATGCATTGCACCTAATAAGTGATTGAAAACCTTGTTATGTGTATGGTATAGTTTTAAGTTCTCCGTCCTAATTTATTGAGCTGTGGTTTCTCACATCCCTATAGACGTCGTGCAGGTGCTGGCTAAGAAGCGGCAACAACTACTCTGAAGTTAGCAACTGCTGGATCTTGGGGAGTGAGGAAAAACATTGAAGAATCAACGCATATTTTACTTTTCATTTCTGATTAATGTAATAACTGAATTATAGTGATTATATATAACTTTTCTCACTTTCTTAGGTAAATGAATTATTTAAATTATAAACTGTTTACTTCAAAGCGGGTTAATCGTGGACGCCTTATGTAGATCAGGTCTAAGATAGCGGTTATAAGGCTAACTTCTATCTTAGGATGGTTTACACGGCGGGGCTGTTACGACTCTGCTGCTTCGGGGCGTGACAGTCGCCCTATTAACTAAGTTGACCAAGAAGACCTCTAAGTTTAGGTTGTCAGAGAAAGCTTAGAGGAGTTTTGAGGATATCAAGTCTAAGTTAACTTCTAACCCAATGCTTACGTTATCAAACTTTAATAAAGTCTTCAGATTGAATGTGGTGCTTCTAGAGTCGGAATTGGTGCTGTTCTCATGCAAGAACGTTGACCTATCACTTACTTCAATGAGAAACTTAGCAATGCTACTTTGAACTATTTTGCATATGGTAAGGAGTTCCATGCCCTTGTCCAAGCTCTTTAGAATTGGCAACATTACTTGTTACCTTAAGAATTTGTCATCTACATGGATCATGAATCCTTGAAACATTTGTGAGGAAAAAACCCTCCTAACATCATGTTAAATGGTTAGAATTCTTGGAAACTTTTTGCTACGTGATCAAGTATAAGAAGGGGAGTTCTAACAATGTAGCTGATGCCCTATCATGACGGCATATGCTTATTACTACTTTACAGGTTTGAATACCTAGGTTTGGTGCTTCTCCAAATCAATATGAGTAAGATTCGTACTTTGGACCTATATTGGTTAAGTACAATTATGGAGCTATCGTAGATGGGTTTTATTTGAGCCAAACATTTCTAATGAAAGGTGGACATGTATGTATGCCTAACAACTCGACCCGAAAGTTACTAGTTCAGGAAGTTCATGTAGGAGGCCTAGCTGACCATTATAGGGAAAAGAAAACACTCGAACTACTAAAAGAACATTTCTATGGGCTAAGGATGGTGAGAGATGTACATAAGGTTATACAATGGTGTGAGGAGTACAAATGAGCTAAAGGAAGAAAGGAACCTTGTTGAGAGTATATACCTTTACTCGTACTTGATTGGCCTTAGACCAACTTAAGCATGGATTTAATGATTAGAACACCTTGAATAGCTCGAAAGCATGACTCCATCATAGTGGTGGTCAATCAGTTTAGCAAAATGAGCCACTTCATCCCCTACCATAAGACTGATGATGCTTTATATCTTACTAACTTCTTTTTGTAGGAGATCGTACAGCTTCATAGAGTCCTTAGAAGCATTGTTTCTAGTTAAGATCCAAAGTTCACAAGTTTCTTTTAGTAGACCCAGTAGAAGAGGCTCGGCATTAAGATGATGTTTACCTCTTGTTATTACTAAACAGATGGTTAGATCGAAGTAGTAAATAGGATAGTTTGTAATCCGCTGCAAGCAACTATTGGGAAGAATCTACATGATTGGGATTCATGTCTGCCAATCATCGAGTTTGCCTACAACCACTCCATTCATAGCTTAATAGGAAGATCACCTTTTGAGATCATCTACAGAATCAACCCGAGCTTACCTTTGGACATGATTGCTAGCCTGACCTATAGAGAAGAAAGTCAATCTGGTTTGTAGCACACCAAGGAATTCCAAAATCTACATAAGAAAGTTGCTAAGCAACTAGCCAAAATAGTGGCTTAATAGCAAGAACAAGGAAACATGGGTTGAAAGAGCATTGTTTACAAACCAGGAGACCTTGTTTGGGTTCACCTCAACAAGGAATGGTTCTAATGCGAACCTAAAGCTAAGGACTGATAAGGTCGGTTGTATTGGTGGGTTTAAGCTTGTAGAAAGCTTGAAGTAAGAGATGGAAATAATATAAAATAAAGAAAGTAAAACGAGTAAACCCTCAAACAGCTCTAAGGATATGATGCACTAGGGAACTTTTGAGGACTCATAGCACAACTCGATATGATGTACAAGATGGTTCAGTGAAGTTACTCACCACTTAGCCTTGCTTAAGGGTTAAAATTGTAAGCAATGTTCATAGAAAAGAAGTATATTCAATATTCTGAGATAAGATAATTACGACTAAACCTACAATGGGTATTTATACTTGAAAACTTAGAGTAACTTACCTAAAATGGAAAATAATAAAAAAGGGTATTATCTAAAAGAAATAACGGATAAGGAATAATAAGGGTATAATTGAAAATACAACAAAATGAGTATCTTGTAAGGAAGATTCTGTCACATGGTTGCTTGGATACGTGGCTACTTTTGGATGGATGGCTTTTTGGTGAAAAAGACAATTTTTGTATGATTAGTTTGGTATTTACTGAGCCAAGGTCTCAAATAGAGGTAGTAGTTCGACTGTGCTAAGCTGAGTAGATTATTCTTCTTAGGTGAATTTGCCTATGTCATATTCGATATGGCTAGTATTTAGGTCAGTTGAGTTGATGGTTGAATTAGCCAAACTGATGCTTAAGTGTAGTTCAGGTCGACAACTAAAGACAAACGATGAATGCGATAGGGTTAGTCTCAGCCAAGGCATTAGGTCGGTAGATTGTAGCAGCTCAGATTCTTTAGTGGTAGGTCTTAAGGAAAGAATTTGCTTGGCCATGCTTTCTCGCCTTCGGGCCCGGGTCAAGGGTCTGGTAATCTGATTCTTATTAGGCTCTTAGGGAAAAGAATAAACAAGCTATTACCCAAGTTACATGGTCTTTTGAAGGTTTTACGACGAATTAACAACTCCTACGAGCTAGATTTGCCAAAGGATACAGAGTGTTGTTGACATTTAATGTCTTCAATCTAACGCCCTATGTACTAGAAGAAGAAACCGACCAAGATTAGAGGGTAAATCTTCAACAACCTCGGGCAATTGATAGACTACTAACCTTAGCACCTCTCACCCGAGCTTATCTTAAGGGCTTGCAAGGTCTTATAAGAAGAATCTAATTTTCTCAGCTCACCTAAGATGAACTCTAGTATCAGGATAGGCTGCTGTTGAACTCCTTTCATGCTTAGCTTTAATTTACTTTAATTTGCTTTATCTCAAGCCTAGATGCTAAGCCTACATTCCTTTTCAGCTTAGCCGACCTGCCTAGTACTAAGGTCCTTGATTTCGATCTCCAACCCCTTCTTTACCAACTTGTTTCTACATTTGAACAGCTCAGTTCCAATGCCTCATTACCTCAAGTATGGATGTAATAGCAGCACACCACCTGTCACCACTTTTTCCTGACATTGTACTATATTTCCTTTTGCTTGATTGTCGTGTTTACCCTTTTTAGTTTGTACTAGGTGTCTTTATTTTTGTGTTACCCTTTTTTGTAATTTCAATCATTGTTGATTCCAGTACCTTATTGCCTCAAGTATGGACGCAATAACAGTGCATCACTCTTTCCTAACATTATATTATATTTCCTTTTGTTTAATTGTCATATTTACCCTTTTTAGCTTATACAAGGTGATTTTATTTTTCTATTACCCTTTTTTGTAATTTCAATCATTGTCTTATTACCTCATGGATTCACTATAAATAGTCCTTTATCATTGTAGTCAAAATCAATTTGACTCTTACTATTAATGAATATTCCCTTAAGTTGTTGCAAGGAACCCTCTCCAATTACATTCCTTACACACTTATCTAATCTTACTAGTTCTTACTTGTGCGTAATATTAAGTAAAGGCTAAGTCATGTAGTGTTCTTCAGTATGGCATATCTGTGTCATATTTGGGAGTAGCTTTACGAAACTATTGGAACTTCTAACTAATCCATTGTGTGCTTTCTTCAATATTTTGAAGGATCCATTTTACTTCCTATGGTAAGTCCTTGTGATAATTTAGCTATTAGGCACATCATAATATAGATGCTGAAGTTCCCCAAAGCCAAAAGATTCTGAGCGTCAAGTACCTAGCTCTATGCTCCTGTACCCTCGAGGCTGAGTTTGAACAATCTAGCCAATAGCTTGGACAAACCACCTTGAGCACTCAAATATTGGAGCTCTCAAGCTTTCATCTTGTTTAGTGATACCATGTCTACAGTACGTCCCCTACCATGGTTGGGACTACAGAATGATCTGATGACACATGTCTTCTACCTTTCTATTGATTATACTATGTTTATTTTTGTTGCTTTACCAAGCTATCCATGTTCACTACTTATTACTATTTCTAGAATAGTATCTATTTTCGTAAAAGTATAGAAACCTGGGAGTTGCCCTAATTGGGTATTATAAATACCCATTTGACGTAATAGCCCTACATTAGCATCTAGTAATAGAATATCGCTTTCTTCTTCCTTGCACTTATGTTTACCATTGTTGAACCCGAGTCAAGTTTTTCACTCTTATTTGATTCTTTGAGTAACTGCTAGTAGCCAATAGCATTAGGGCTTGGTTTGTACATCATATCAAACTAAGTGCTAAGTTCATGTAGGACGACGGTATGTCATATTTGTTCATTGGTGCATGAATCCAGCTCAACCTTTGACTCTCATTTATTCTTCTAGCCATCTTATAGCTTGGTCCTACCCCATTGTGCTTGTATGATACCAATAGTTGTATGTCCATCCTTGTAGGTGCATGTATCATCTTGGTATTACCACTTTGGCAATGTTTGAAAGTGAAGTTTTTGGTACCTTTCTTATGTTCTTGTGTGTGTACTGTAGTTGTATGTGTTGAGGTTGTGAGTATGTGTGGTTGTTATAGTCTTAGTGGGTGTAAGTTGTTGTGGGCAAGTAGTAAGCAGTGGGTATTAAAGTAATGGCTTAAGTAGTTGTGAGTAAAGTTCTCTGTTTTCCCCTATTCCAGTGCTCTTAAATAGAGTACGTAGTTGTTGTATTAAAAGTGTGATTGTTGGTTTGTGTTCAAATCAAATGGTTGGGTCATTAAGGTTGTGATTATGAAACAAGGTTTTGTGGGTTTGAAGTTCATCTTAGCTGAAGAAGTGGTTTTTGTGTTGATTGAAAATGTTAGATTCAAGTGTTCATAGAACCATTGGTGACAATGAAAGTAAGGCTCAAGGCTAAGGATAATAAGGGAGTTACACCCTAATGTTCGTCAAGGACAAGCTCAATAGGTTCACTTATCTAATAGAGAACTTAGTTATTGCTTTGAGGGACAATAGATAGGCCCCTAAAGACAAGCCGAATAATGGTTGAGCTCATGAAGTATGTAACTGAGGTTATGGCTATGCTAGTTGACCTAATTACCCCATTAGGAATATTTGAGCCAAAGAAGTGGAAAGACATGCCAAACAATGACTTACCATGGACAATATTGAGGAAGTAGACAAGAAAGTGGAGGAAGGAGGAGAGGAGTATTACGAGTTGGAAGATTAGAATAATTGAGCTCTTAGAGAAGAAGGCTTGAAGCAAATTTTGAGCTTATCAAGTGGTGGTGATGCCAAGGACTACCTAAACTGGATTAATAAAATTGAGACATAGATTGAGTGTTGCGAAGTCCCCAAAAATGCTAAGCTGAGACTTGTTGTGTTAGAGTTTACTAGATAAGCCTCCTTATGTTAAAAGAACTTGTAAGCCACCTGTCGACAAGGAAGAGAGCGAGAGATCAGAGACTTGGAGGAAATGAAGAGAGTAATGTAGAGAAGATTTGTGTCGATCTATTATTTACTAGATACATTTAAGAATTACAAGAGTTGAGATAAGGAAGGTTAGGTGTGGATGCATATGTGAAAGAATTTTAAATGTTAATGATTCGTTGTGAGGTGTTAGAACTTGAAGATCGAACTATCTCTAGATTCATCAATGGGCTAAGATATGAGATTGAAGATCTCCTAGAGACAAGGGAAATTACTACTTTAGATGATGCCATCCAAGTTGCCTAGAGGATAGAGTGGAGAAGGATGAGTAGTTATCGAGCTCTTATTAGCCAAACTAAACTAAGTCGACCTATTTTAAGCATACCTATATGTACGGAACTAAGTAAGGCTACTAGCGTTCGACCTGTTCTGACATCTTAAGTTGATGAGAAGGAAGTGTTGAGAAGGGACAAAGCTTAAGCGGGAAGAAAAGTGAGATCAAGTGCTGTAAGTACTAAGGGTTTGGATGTAAGGTAGCTTAGTGCTTGAATAAAAGGACCATGATAGTAAAAGGAGCAACGTCAACCATTGAGGTCGAAAGTATTAATGAAGAGGTGGAGTAGTAGAAAGAATCCGAACAAGTAGACAAGGAGGAAGAAGTGATTATAGTAAGGAAAGGGACTTCATGCTTACAGCTATGGTATTAAGGAGAGTAATGAGTGTTAGCCCAACACTCGAAAATGAGTAACATGAGAACTTATTCCATATTGATTGTAAGGTTGAGGGGATGCTATGTATGCTCATTATTGACAATGGCAGTTACACCAATGCTACCTCCACATTTATGATTCAACATCTAAAGTTACCAACCACACCTCATCCTAAGCTTTACAAACTATATTGGCTCAATGATAAGGGAGCCTTACTAGATACTAGATAAGTCTTAGTGTCAATCTCTATTGGGAAATATCAGGACGAGGTGCCCTGTGATGTATTACTGATGAGTGCTTGTCATATGCTTCTTGGAAGGATGTGGATGTTTGATCAATAAGTAATCTATATTGGGATAAGGAATACGTGTTCTTTTGAGCATAAAGGTCGGAAGGTGAGGTTGAACCCTATGACTCTTGATCAGTGAAAAACATGTAAGTTCAACTTAGTTGAAATATGAAGAAAGAAACCATGGTGATGACTAGGGTCAAGCTGTCAAAAGAGATGAGATCTAAAACACTGACCTTCTTGCTAGTTAGGAGATTGCTTGAGTTGAAGGACCAAGATGTCGAGCTACCGGTAGAAGTGAAGAAACTACTTAAAGAGTTTGCTGACCTATTCCCTAATGAACTACCCAAGGGATTGTCCCTTATTCAAGGAATCAAATATGCAATTGACTTACAACTAGGAGTAGCCTTATTGATCAAGCCCGCATACAAAATGAAACCTAAGCAAGTTACTAAGTTGATTGATCGAGGTTATGTTTAAGATTCCTTAAGCCATTATGTTATGCCAGCCTTATTGGTGCCTAAGAAAGATGGCATGTGGAGGATGTATGTTTATAATCGAGCTATCAACTAAATTGCTATCAAATATAGATACCCTATTTTAAGACTTGATGACATGTTGGATTAGTTGAATGGGGCTAGGATCTTTTCTAAAATTGATCTCAAATCAGGATATCATCATATTAGAATGCAGGTAGGAGATGAGTGGAAAATTGCATCCAAGACTCGTCATGGATTGTGTAAGTTTGTAATGTTCTTTGGTTTGTCTAATTCTTCGAGCATATTCATGAGATTGATGAACTATGTACTTCAAGACCTGATTGGAAAATTTGTCATCATCTATTTCAATAACATTTTATTTTGCAACCCTAACTTGTCATCGTCTATTTCAATAACATTTTATTTTTCGATAACATTTTATTTTATGAGCATCTCTAAGTTGTTTTCTCTAAACTTCAAGCTGAGAAATTATATGGAAACTTGAAGAAGTGTGAATTTTGTTAACTTTATTTGGTTTTTTAGGGTTTTGTTGTAAGTGGAGGAGGAATCCGAGTTAATTGAGAGAAGGAATAAGCAATTAGTGAATGGTCTGTACTGACATATCATGCCGATGCCCATAGCTTTCATGGAGTGACCTCATTCTATTGACCTTTAGTACTATAGTATATTTGCTAACTGAGTTGATCAAGAAGAATACCGAGTTTAGATGGGGAGTAAAGGAGAAACAGAGCTTTGATGAAGTGAAGGAGAAGTTGACCATTGCTTTTGTACTTGCTCTCCCTGACTTTGATAAGGTATTTAAGTTGGAGTGTGACGATTCTAGCATAGGCATAACTATCATGTTGATGCAGTATAAGGAGCAACACTTAACTATTTGGTGTATGATAGGGAGTTTTACTCCTTAATCTAAGCTCTAACAATCTGGCAATACTATCTGCTACTAAGGGAATTTGTAATTTACACCGATCATGAATCGTTAAGGTACTTAAAGAGCTAACCAAATTGTCTAAGAGATAGGTAAAGTAGATTGAGTTCATAGAGGGATTTTCTTATGTCGTGAAGTATAATAATGGCAAGAATAATGTAATGGCTAACGCTCTATCACGATAACATACTCTTTTGATTGACCTTTAAACTAAACTTCTTAGATTCTTTGTGATCAAGGGCTTATATGCTAAAGACCCACATTTCGGTTTGATCTATTTAAGACGTGAGCATGGACGATCTATTGATGACTATTATAAGAGGATAGATACTCATTTTGAAAGGGCAAGTGGTATATCTCCACTCATTCCATGAATGAATTGTTAATGCAAAAGGCATACGGTAGAGGATTATCTAGCCATTTTAGTGAAAAGTAAACCCTTGAATTGTTGACATCGAGGTTCTTTTGGCTGAGCATGACAAAAGATGTACCCATGATTGTGGAAAGGTGTACTGCTTGCAAGAGGGTGAAAAGCCAAGCTGAACGAGGGTCTTATCTACTACTGCCCATCCAGAACAAGCCATGGTTTGAGCTAAGCATGGATTTAATGTTTGGTTCACCTACGATGTCTTGAGGGAAGGATTCTATCATGGTAGTTGTTGATAGGTTTGGTAAGACGGCACATTTTGTGCGTACAATCGAATTAACAACACTTCGACTATCTCTTTTATCTTTTTGTCGGAAATGGTCAAGTTGCAAAGAGTATTGAGGACTATAATGTCTAATAGGGATCCTAAGTTCTTAAGCCATTTTTGGAATATATTATGGAGATGACTTGAAGCTAAGTTATTGTTTAGCACATTATGCCATCTACAGATTGACAGACATATAGAGGTCATCAAGTGGACTCTGGTTATATTACTTTGACTTATAGTTAGGAGAAATCAGGCAGATTGGGATCTATGCTTACCCATAATAGACTTTGCTTACAATTGAATGGTGTACAATGTTATAAGCAAGATACCCTCTAGGGTTGCCTATGAGTGTAACCTTAACCTATTACTTGAAAAGGTGCCTTCGTCGAGCTTTCCAAAGGATTAACAAGCTACTAATTGATTTAAGGCTATTCGAGCTATGCACCAAAAAGTGGCAGACTACTTGACTTGAGTCACATCTAAACTAGAAAGAAAGAGCTAAGGATGAAAGGTTAAAGAATTCCAGCTCGACAACTTGGTATAGATTCATTTAAGTAAGGATTGGTTCCCTAATTTAAGGAAGTATAAGTTATCTCCTAGGCAAATGGACCATTCTGGATTATTGAGAATATCAATCATAATGCTTACAAGTAGACCTATTAGAGGGATATGGAGTCTTTGACTCTTTCATCATTACTGACCTCAACCTATACATCCTTGAGATTGATAGGAATCGACTTACGACCATCTCTAAGCTATGATCAATTTGCTCTAAGCTAAAGCCAACTTACCTTACTTGAAGCCGACTTGATACCAAAAGGCCGAGAAAGGAAGGAAAGATAGCTCGGCAATAGCTTTGTTGGCTATTGAGAAGACTAGGGACCAAATAACCAAGGTCCTAAGTTTAGAGACTAGCTTGGTATAGCATGAGGAATTTAGTGCCGACCAATTCTAAAGCTTGGCAACTATAAGCCAACCTTATAGGTAGTTTAGCCAAGTATTGTAGGACTTCAGTGAGTCTAACCCAAACCAAGACTTCCAATTGCCGACCTTAACTAGTTTATATCCTACTCATTCCAGGATAGCTTGGATGATCACTAAAATGTACTGTTTTGTATAGTTGTAAATTATTTCCTTGATACCATTCATGGGTGTACTTTAAGGTTTAAGGCCTTGTATATTATTATAGCTTTGTCACTAAGGTTTAGTATTTACTATAAATAGCAATATCTTGTAAGTAGCCGTATTTTTTTATGATAAGAATTAAGTGAATATTCTCAAGAGTATTGTCTTTCTCTCTCCGTAAGCTTATTAAGCTATGCTTGATTATTAAGTGTTACTTGCTCTTTAATCTTTCTTGTGCTTTTATCAATCTTCCTTCATAGATTGTGGTGAAACTCTCATTTGAGTGAGTTAGTAAGTCACATCTATTCTTCATTTAAACCCTCGAGCATTGGTTTGGTTTTTGTGAATCGTATCAAAACCTATTTTGAGCTCAAACCTAATTGTGTTTATGCATTAGTGCATGATATCCATTCACATTCACATTCAAAACCCCATTCTACTTGCTACTTCCTCATTTCCACTATCCATTTGAGGGTTCATGTTAGCTATGCATCATGCTCTAACTAACCTTCATACCTTGGGGTATATTAAAGATGATGAGCAATTTAAAGCTAAGCTAGATTTGATCCTAAATCTTAAGTAGCTCCATGAGGATGTTAAGAATCGTAGCCCTATTATTAGATTTGGAGCTCAAAGACTTGCTATCTTAATACGCCGAACTCTCCAACATGAGCTTACCCAAGAAGAAGCCAAACTCCTTCAAATCGATTTGATGAGATACTTGAGCTGACAGAGGTGGTTGATACTTTCTTGGGTAGAGGAACTCAATATAGATGTTAAGGTTCCCTAAAGCTAGAAGATGTTGAGCATCGAGCATTAAGCTCCATGCTCCTAAACCTCGAGGACCTAAGTACAAACAATCCATCCAATAGCTTGGAAAAACCACCTCAAGCTCTTGAATACTTGAGCTCCTAAGTTGCCAACCTGATGAGCACCATCCTAACCTAAAGTTCGTCCCCTACCATGGTTGGGACCATGAAATTATCCAACGACACATGTCTTTTGCCTCTCTATTGTTTGTACTATGTCTATTTTTGCTATTTCACTAAACTATCCCTGTATACTACTTCTTACTATTTCTAGAGTAGTATCTATTTTTGTAAAAATATAGAAACCTAAGAGTTTCACTAATTGGGCATTGTAAATACCCATTTCATGTTGTAGCCACACATAAGCATCTAGTAATATAATATCCCTTTCTTCTTCCTTGCACTTGTGTTCACCATTATTGAACCTTAGTCAAGTTTTTCACTCTTCTCTGGTTCTTTGAGCGAAAGCTAGTGGCAAGTGGCCTTAGGGCTTGATTTGTGCATTATATCTAACTAAGTGCTAAGTTCGCATGGGATAACGGTATGTCATATCGGTTAATTGGTGCATGAATCTAGCTTAACCTTCAACTCTCATTTATTCTTTAGACCATTTTGTGGTTTAAACCTTCCCCATTATGCAAGTGTGATACCATTGGTTGTATGTGCATCATAGCTGGTGCTTGTATTAGAGATTATCCCCTTCTATCATATATCATCAAGATAAACCAAAAAAACTATGAAATCATTAACATTATGTCTTCTGAAAAGATAATAGTCATCTTTGATTGTTGAATCCTTAATGACAATATGAATTTAGTAAATTCTCTATTCTATTACTGTGAAGTGTGTCTTAAGCTATATAAAGACCAAGCAAGTTTAATATTTGACCTAGAGTTACCATTGAGTATCCGTTAGGAGGGGTCATATAAATTTCCTCATCTATAAATCCATGAAGAGCACACCATTATCACCCAATTGATATACATGCCATTCCCTAATAGATGGAATAGCAAGTAAGATCCATATAGTAGTCAATTACCTATGGGTGAAAAAGTGCAAGTGTAAGCAATTTTTTCTACTTTATTATATCCTGTTTTAACTAACATGACTTTATATCTTTTAATATGACGATTTGATTTATACTTTATTTTATACACCAATTTGCACTCGATTGCTTTCATACCCAAGGGTAATGAAGTGAGTTTCCAAACGTGATTGGTTCATAGCCAATATCTCCTTATCCATTGCTTCAATTCATTTAGAACCAACATTAGCCTCTTGATAGGTTTGAGGTTTATGAATAGTAAGCACCTAAACCAAAGATACAACATAATCTTTTAGGTAATGGTGAAAGGAATTAGTGGGAAAGAGGAGATATAGTGTCTTCATGAATTAAACTATGTTAGAGGAACTTGTTGATCAACTAGCTTAGACACTATATACATATCCTTAAGCCAAGTTGGTAGTTGTTTAGTTCTTTCTGATTTTCGATTATGTGGAGATGATGCACGGACAAACAACAAGAATTTGGTTGAGAAATGTGTGTAGGACATGGACTAAAGACAATGGAATCAGAAGAATTATTGGTTGGTGATGAAATGTGTGTAGGATGAATTGAAGAATCATTATGAGATGAATCAGCATCTATATTTATAGATGATGTTGGAGGAAATAAAGAAGAATCATCTAAATGATGGAAAAATTGATGTTCAGAAAGGAAATACATGTTCATGGAACAACATATCTCGATAGACAAATACTTGATGCGCATTCAAGTTATAAAGCTTCTACCCTTTCTTACCTGACGGGTATCCTAAAAATATATAATGTCTATCACTTGGATCAAAGTTATCTCTATAACATGCAATGATAGCAAAATAACATAGGCATCTTATAGTCCATAAGTCACCATATAAAGGAATTATGTAGTAGAAAAGATAATGATGACTTCTCTCATCTAAATGTTGGATGGGCATTTTGTTGATGAGAAATGTGGCAGCTACTATGCATTGTCCCTAAAATTTTTTCATTAGATTAGCATATAATCTAAGATCATAGGTTGCATTGAGATGTTTATGTTTTCTTTCAATAATTCCATTTTGTTGACTAGTGTAGATGATACTTCCATTTTTTTAAATAAATCTTGACATTCATATAAAATAAATCACTTTCATTATCAATTTTAATAACCTTTGGAAAAGAATGAAAGTGATTATTTGCATAAGAAAAAAATTGGTTAAATTGGAAGATGTTTGATATTTGTGTTTCATCAAGTAGGTTTGTGTACTCATAGTCATATATCATCTGCTATTGTAAGAATTTGTGAAAGAAATGGATGGTATATATAAGGTCCCCACAAATCAATATGTATCAAATTAAAATGATTCAAAAAACTAGATGAACTTAGATTACATGTACTTTGGTTGGACTACAATAAATATAATCCAAGTCATACATCATCTTGTGCAATGTTTTTTTTACAAATCTTGTCTTGAAAGAAACAATAATAGGCAGTAAATATTACATTCAAATTGATTTAAAAACGACTTGTTTATGGAAAGAAGGTTGTAGTGGAAATCTAGTACAAATAATACATTAGTTAATAAAATGTGATCATTGATCACAACATTACCAATTAATTGGATTGTTTTTATATAGCCATTGGGTGGTTTAATTTTAATTGGTACAAGTGAGTTGTGTTTGTTCAACGAAATGTAGGACATGGGAGTTATGTGATTTAAGTTTTCCTCGACTTGTTACTATTTGCTATTCAACATCCACATCACTTGAGACAGATCTTTGGCACCAACAATGTTTCATTCAAATTATTTTGATCTTGAATGTGCATTTTTTTCAATAGCATCTAATGGATTATCAACTATTTCTGGACAATTATCAACACGTATAGCAATCTTTGGATTTTTTTTTTCAAATTTTTATACCAATCAAGAAATCTAATCAATCGAAAACAATAATCCATTACATAACAAGTCTTCTTACAATGTGAACATGTCAATGTAGATTCATCTTCCCTTTTTATCCCTCTTATCATTGCCATATGAATTCTGTTGATTCCTACATTACAAACAACCTCCTCATTTCACTTAACAAGCTACTTATTTACTTTTGTTTTACAATTTACTACACCAGATAATAGGCTCCAGCAACATTATGTAAAGGTTCCATTAATAGAATTTGGTTTCTAATATTTTCAGACACATTGTTAAGACACATAAGGAACTAAATCAATCTATTTCTATTCTCTTCCTCAATGAGTTTTCTAGAAATATCACAAACATAGAGTTCAAAAGCTCCACATGTGCATCCAAAAAAACTAGAAGCGTTGCTAATCTCATCCTAAATCTTTTTCAATTTGTTGAAGTACATGTAATGTTCGAACTTTTTTGTTTGAAATTAACAATAGTAGGTTACAACCGAAACAAGAGTAGCCCATTCTTTAGGCCAAATCATTTGCTAATGTTGTTCCATAACTCTTTGGTTGGCTTAGCATGCATAGAACCCCTTTGATAGAATTAAAATCCAATAGTAGTCACATCTAATCCAATATTGTAAATCACTTAGATTATTTTTTTAATGAACATATATCTCATTAATAAAACTTAATTTAACCTTTGTAGCTACTGCTAGTTTAATAGATTCACTCTATCTAAGGAAATTATCACCATTAGATACCATGCCCGTTATCATCGTTTCAAGATTATCATATTCAAACAAGTATAATGGATAATTGTAATTGAGATCAATATTTGTGTTTGTTGAACTCAATTCAAAAATTTCCATTGATGAATTGAATAGTTGATGTAAACAATCAAAAGGAATTACAAGAAAACGAATCTCCTTCCGATACCATGTGGAAACTATAATGCATGAAAGACTGATTTAAATTGTTATGGAACGATGGTAATATAAGGAGAACAGAGACTCCCAAAGTAATGAGAGAGACAGAGAGGTGAGCAAGAAAATATAAAGCTTGTCATTTCTCATTAGCTAGGTGTTACGAGGAAGCTGAGTATTTAATATAAGAGTAATAAACGCATTCACATGATAAATCACATGACCAACTAAACTGAAATGAAAAATACATAATATATGTACCTGTTCCTACACAAATTCACCAACTTCCAAAGTGAATAATTGCAATTTGAATCATTGACAATCGAATTTTTCATATATTTTTGGATTCAAAATAAGCGAATCCGGATGCCCCAGATTTTTCTCTTAAAATCTAAAGTATGCATTAGTATTTTCGAAAGAATGAATAAAAATATAAGTTTGCAAAGTGAATATGTGCAAATACTGATAACGTTCTTTTATAGTTTACCCTGAAAGTGGTTTTTATTTTTATAAAGAAGAAATCATTTTGACCATTTTCCGTTAATATATTTCATGATAAACTGTTACCGTTGATTCCAACCCTAAGCATTTTATTTGTTCTTCACGTCTATCTTGTAAAACCATTGCCTAGGTCGTTTACGATCCAAACAAGGATGATTTGGAATTTCTTCATTGTTGGTGTTGTTGCTGCTGCTGTCGCTTCTCTTGTTTTTCCTTTTTCTTTTTTTGGTTTTTTCCCTCGCTCTTTCCAATCCCAAAAGAGCGAATGAAATGTTTATGTAATGATGTAAGAAATCAATCATGAACCCAGTGCTAGTTGGCATTCGGATTTACAAGAGCTAGCAAGGTCAACAAAATAAGCTGATTGCTAGTTATTTGAGTTAAAACAAAGATTAAAATAATAGGCATGCCATGAACATGGGGATAACACAATGTCTTCGTACTTATTTATTTTCATTGTATTGAAAGGATGACCCTACAGTTTATCTTAAATTTATATAGAATCTTTCAACTTTTTAACACGAAACCAAATTTCACTAGAACTCTTTCAGAAATTCAAACCCGATTTAGTTTAAATTCAGAAATTATATAGCTGTTTATTGGATATGTTACATCAAACGTATTCCTCTTCGGGGCATTCAAGTCTTGATGTAAAATCAGACACTGAGTAGATATTGCATTGAGGTCTGTTAACAATTGATGACAAGACAATCATTAAATAGAAAAGAAATGCATTATTTATTTATCTCTAATCTTCTTTTTCTTCTCCCTGTTTCTTTCTTTTATTCTATCCTTTTCCTTTTACTTTTCCCCCAATCCTACAGTTGACAACCTCAGGCAACGAGGTTATCACCTTCCTTTATTCTATTTAAATTTACGACCTTTCCAATTTACATAGACCCAGCCCACACAGAGGATTTGGGCTCATCATTAGCGTATGGACCATCAATTTGGTAACAATTCTAGTTGTAAGTAAGAGTACAGGCCCCCCTCCTCCTCCTCCTCCTCCTCCTCAGTCGTACCCATATAACATCGTCACCTCAAGCGGGTAATTCTAAATTCTAAATTCTAATTCTGCCCAAATGAAACCAACAATTTTATGAAATCACCGTCCTCTACATATATCTTCGGTTCGGTTCTCTTTGGTGAACTTAATTAACCATAAGTTCAGTATTTATTTCTCTAGGGAGGGAGAGATATGTAGATGTGGGATCCGGTTAACATTTTTAAGTATGCGGCCGGACTTTTGTGTTATACATAACTTTAAATTTTAATGAAGTGATTTAGAAATGAGATATTAGTGGGGATGAATTTAAGAGAAATAGTTGGATCGGTAGCTCCACGTACAAGTGACAGGTGAAGAAATTTTGTAACACCAACCACATAATTCTTAAGCAGAATTGATTAGCTCATCGGAGTTAGTTTTGACCCCCAAATTGAAGTGATATTGAAAGCAGCAAAGAGTTTTAAGGTAAGTGGAAGGGTAGATCAACTTTGTGATTTTTGACCTGCAGTACGTGATGAGCATATCACGTCTACCTAACCCCAAAGAACCTGTCATGTAAACCTTAGAGCATCAAGGATCATACACCTCTACCAGCATTGTCTCTAATAGCTCAATTTGTCATGGAAAGAGAACTTATCCAGTGTTGTACTATATAATGAAAAGTTATCATCCACCATGAAAATTGAATAAACTAAGATAAAAGAACGTATATTAATAAATCTAATCGAATAAGATATCTATTGGATTCTAACCCATTCACAATGACTGAATATACCATAAATAATTAAATTTTAATATAGTTGAATTTATTTATATAATAATTGTATCTTTATATTGTGTACAGTATATATTAGTGTTTCTAATTATACTATATTCACATTCGCGTTGTCGCATAATACCAGTAATTATCAGCCTATCTATAGTTGGCTCGAATTTCGAACTTTCTATCGCAGTTTATTTTAATCGAACATTTTTTGGTATTTGTGGCCCAGGTTTTAAAGGTCACAAGAATTGGTGAAAACTACTAAAATATATAATTGTCTAATTAAACGATTCCATTAATAGTTCCAGGGAAGATTTACAGCTGAAAGGAGGCAAGACTTCAATCCCCCTAAATAAACTAAATTATATTAACCATCGTGCTCAATTTTGAAATTACACTAATACTCAATTTAAAAAAAAAAAAGAAAAAGAAAATTATTATGCATATATTTTCTTGTTATGTAATGCTTGATTCCTTATAAGTTTAAGAAATACATAATACTCTTGGATAAGTTTCTGGTGAGTGTCCTGAAAAATTTTATGACAAATGGTCCTGCTGCACGTTAGAAGAATGGAGTGTCCGATTAGAAAATTGAAAAAAAAAAAAAAAAGGCACGATTTCGGTGTAATTTTTAAAATTCACAAAGATGGTCGGCGTAACATACTCAAAAAGCAGCAAAAACAAAAAAATTACAAGAACAAAGTGTTGGAAGCACATGATGACGGAGCTACAATATCAGCGTAGCATTTTTTTTTTTTGGTTTCTTTTTCACATCTTACCATGCTTGATAATCAAGCTATAATAAATAAGATTCAAGAAGTGGACTTGTAGTTAGGAATAGGGACCCGACCGGACTCGATGAATTTGAGGTCTTGCACTAACAATTCATAATGTCTTCTCACTTCCTCGGCGGACTTTCCTCCGACCGCCTTGGCCACATTCTGCCACCGGTCGGGAGTGTCCTTGTCGTACTTTGCTAACGCCTTTTCGAACCGTTTGTTTTGGTCTGTTGTCCAAGACGAGTCGCCATGGTTTCTTGACATAGAGGTCGATGCCATAGCTCGCTAGTTAGTCTCTTGCCTTTTTCGTCTATATCGGTGAGGGTTTGTGTCTGTGTGGTGGGTGTGTTAGAAGAAGTGCGGCCGGTGGTGATGTTGGTGTTGGCTTTAAACAGTGGGAGTGGTGGAGCCACTTGGCGGATATGCATTGGATAGAAAGTGGTGGAGAGAAAAAAACAGGGGAATTAACGATTTTGGAATTATAGGATATGTGGATTGACGCGGAAATTGTACATGCTTAGAGTTCATCATACGATAGTTACGTTGCATCCCTGGCAACCTACATCAAGCCTAAAATGGGGAAACGTTATAAAAATGGCAATGCATGTGTTTAATGATGTATATATATATATATTAGACAATGAATATAATGTGAAGTCACCCATCTTCAATTAACATTCATATGTAGTAATCCGTTTGACTAACTTGAATTATAAGAGAAGGTTCTAATATTAGGGCCAGTGATTTATATGTTAGTAGATCGTGTTAGTGTTCTTATTTTGTATGGAATTGAATAAATATCACAAATAATTATGTTATAATATAATCATATTTATTTATATCATAATTATATTTTCTTATCGTATTACATATTGCATAAGTTATATTTTTTCTTTACAATCATATTGTCATGTTATTTTTCATATTATTGTGTTGTTGCCACAAATTGGCAACCCTTCCGATAAAATACCATTGTGTTTGGTTTATAGAAATAAAGAAATAAAAGTGGAAAATATTATGTTTTATTTGTTAGAAAAACTGGCAAAAAGGAAGGTAATTGATTTATTGATGAGAATTTTTTTTAGATCTATGGAACTCTTTTTTCTCTTTTCTTTGTTTTTTTCCGCAACAATATTACAAATCCGAGATCATATTCATATAACTAAGTTACAATAGTTTTAACATATGAAACTTATTCTTTCCAAAAATATTAAATATGGGTGGAAATTCAACAAAACAATTGAATTTCCCTTAAATAAAAGAGCAATTTAATTTTAAAGTCCCTTGACATTCAATAAATTAAAAAAAAAAAAAAAGCTAATTAATATGCAGTAGTTACTTTTCACTCATTCCCAATCCAAATAATTGTTTTTTTTTTTTCACTTTATTTCTTTTCTATATATTTCTTTTCTTTATTCCTAGTATAACGTAAGATGCCTGAATTTCCCTTTCCACTTCTCAAATAAGCAAATTAATAATTTTTACTCCTAGCTTCCAAACGTTGTAAACTCCACCGCTAGATCTAGCATCAAAATGATGGATTTCTGAGAAGTCTTAGACAATGGGATGCTTCAGTTCTAACAACATTTCTTATTTAATATGGGTATAAGACGATTCTTCATACTAAAAACCTTATCTTTTATTTGGGGTATTATGTTAATATCTTAAAAAACTCCTTTTTCTTAGTAACCATAAAACATAAATCTAGACTACAATAATACTAAAAAGACGGATAGCTTTTTACTAGGAGGGGAGGGAGGGAATGTCTATCGATACCTAAAAGTACCTAATTATTTAGTTTTGACAATTTTGATGTAATATAAATATAAATATATATATATTTATGTTTTAATATTTGTACTTTGATTATGTTTGTATTTGGGTATCTCAATTAGTAAGGAAATTGACACTTGTTACATTTTTCAAATCTGGTGCACACGTGGCATGGTGTTGCTTATCTGGATGAGAGAGATGATGATATGGACTTGAAGAAAAAAGTTTGCTCATTTTTTGTATTTTTAAGATGGCAATAAAAATTAACTAAAAATAGTAAAAAGTCAAAAGTACACAAGATCCGGACAATCACTCATCAATTTGTCAAAAATTAATTTATGTTTTTCTTAATCAACAATCATTTTGGAGTATGAGAAAGTTATACATATAACGTCAAGCAAACTTTATCCCATTAAAAAGTTTTATCACGTACTTTATAAAATAATATAAAATCTAGTATATGTGCTGTAATTATCCGGATTAGGCAGCATTTTAATATAAAAGGGTGAATAGATTGTCTTTACTTCATGTTGTCATACATTTCGTCTTCTTGTAATGATTCTTTTTAAGTTCAATTATAAAGACAAGACCTTTTCTCGAACAGGCATGCATCCATTCCAACATGTGCAGCCATGAATAGGAGATGAGGATACCATGCACTGGTGCGATCTCTGCACTAATAACACAAACAGCCAAACACCGTGTACTTCAGTTCGTGCAAACCCTATTCGTCTTCCTCAGACCAACATAGAAATTCGTTCGAGCGTGCCCAAAACCCTGTATTAGCTGGCTGGCTCATACATATATATTACGCCAATATTGCGATTATATACTTGTGCTCTTCCTCGGATAGATTAATATCAGTAGCCGCTTTTTTGTTTAGTACTTTCAGTAGTACAGGATATGTTGTACTAAGTCGAAATTGTCCCATAAGATACAACTAAGAATTGGAATCAATGTATCTGGGAAGATGGCGATGAACTGAAAACATAGATACGAGAATTCGTCGAGTTTTACATGAGATAACAGCACGGATCACAAGTACTGAAGGTTATGGTTGCACTTGAATGATACTCAATTAAGAGAGTTGCAATATAAAGATAATTGTGGCAAAGACATAATTTTAATTATACAGCGTGCATTAATTTCACATGAAATAGAGAAATTTAGACTATGATCGAAAGATGGGAGAGTAATTTGTTACAAGGCCCTATTTTTGTGTACTAGACTTTGCGAAGAATTGGAAAAAACTTTACAACACAGGTTTCATTATCCGCTGTTCCATAAATACTATTTAAGACCTTATATGCTACACATTTTGTGAATTAGTAAATATATGGAAATGGATCCCATTTTATAGAAATGGGAAGAAAGAAACTGAATTGAGTGTGCCAATTCCTCATGTTTTACTAAGGCTTTATGAGACATCCATTAACATTTTACTTAAAACATCTATAAGAATGATTTTTAATCCTTAGAGCCTAAGTTGATTATTTGATCCTCATATTTTACAAACGGTTTATAAGACATCCATTATTAGCATTTTGCTTAAAACATCTATAAGAATGATTTTTAATCCTTAGAGCCTAGGTTGATTATTTGATCCTCATATTTTACAAACGGTTTATAAGACATCCATTATTAGCATTTTGCTTAAAACATTTATAAGAATGATTTTTAATCCTTTGTAATTGAGTTGATTATTTGATAAGTGTATTTTTTTTTTCTATTCTCATTTTCTATTTGCAGAGCCCCCTGATTTTCAATGAATCTCTGTCTTTAGGTTGCCTTCATAATCTTTCTCAAAAAAATAATACCTTTTTATTTGATATAAACGCATCATAAATATTTGTACTTTCAATGGCAATTGATGTCTAAGCTTTTGTTTGCAATTTAATTTGTATTTCATTCTAATTGCAATTTAGTGAAATTTTATATACTAAAATATCAATTAAATTGAAAATGCCGATACTAAATAACTACAAAATCGAAAGTATAGATATGCAAAATTGATTTCGACACTAAATTGTCATAGAAACGAAAACATAGACATTGTGGTTCATTTATCTCCTCATTGTTTTAAGTGTTTAGAAAATTACAATTACTATAAATGATTGCAGGTATGCAAGGTCCTAGTACTATTTTGTGAATCATCCGACATTTGTCGTTATAGAAACACATAAAAAAAAAAAAAAAAAAAAGCGCACACACACACACCCACACACACAAGTAAATGATAGAGTAAATACTACACATATGCTTTAATATGGAAAACTCAAACAGTGTAGGTGGAAAACCTCAAGATTGCAAACCATCTACTAGCTTTACAACATCATACATTGTTCATAGTTACTCCAAAGGAATGCTCCCATAGATGAATCTCTGTCAACCTATTTACTTGGAGGTAATAGAGATTATATAAAATGAGTATTAGCTTGTTTATTTGCAATTTTGTCTAAGAATTTTTATTCTTGTATTTCCTCAGGAATTAAAAAAAAAAAAAAGTTCAAGTGATGGGCAATTATGTCCCTAATAAATGAAGAAAGGCTAATTACCATTTAGTTATTTTCCAAAAAGATCAAATAGACATGTGTTGGTAGTTTAGATTATATTCCAAATTTAATAATTTAATTAACGAAGTAAAATAAAAGGTGAAATAATTATTCCTTACAATGAAAAGTGATACAAACTAAACATTGGAATTTATATTTTCTAGTTTGTTCCTAATAATAGTCATTCCAAGTAATTAATAACTTTTCCATTCTCTATCTAAAAATAAATGGGTTACTAAGATTTAAATATTTCTCTCACATATTAACTTTACCTGATATTACTTGACAATATATCCATATATAGAATTACAAGAAGCTTCAAAATGCCTTGATAAAGAAAGATGTAGCTTGGGCATCAAAATAATTCAAAATGGAAAACTGTTATAACGTAGACTAACACCTCGGTTGACTATGGGCATGGTCGAATCGATCGAAACCTCCTAACGGTTGCCTCTGCTTTGCATGAACTAGTGCATGGGTTTGGAATCAGCCTTGTCAAGCTGATTCCGAACTTGTCGAGGGATCCGTTAGGTCGACAAATCTAAGATAATTCAACCATCTGACCCCATAGGCCTAACGGGTCCAATCAGGTCACATACAACAATTAAAAAAATAAGAAAAAAAATAAAAAAGTAGTAAGCAAAACATTTATTCAAATAATAAATTTTGAATAGTTTCCACGTAAAATAGAAAAAAATATTTTCCACTCACAATCTTTTATGGGTTGCTATTAACAACCCAAAAAATTAAGTACACTTTGAGAACGTGTCCAGTGGGTATTTATGAAGTTCCACTATAAGAAAATTCTCATTATTTAATAATGTGGGACTAAGACCAATCTTTTATTTGCAGAATTCGTTTCTAAGCTTTTATCCCAAATTACTAATATTATGACTCTATTTGGTTGTAGTTTTGTATTAATAAATGCAAATCCTATTTAACATATTTAAAAATGAAGTAAAAACAATATGGCTTTTGGGGTTATAGGTTTTTTTTTACCTTAAGTTTAAGAATTACTTTTTTTTTTTTTAAGTTAGGAAAATTAAAATAGAAAAGAAAAATTGCAAGATGGTTCATATGTCCAAGACTCAAAACCTTACCCCACCAAGTCCTGGACCTTGCCGAAACCGAGCCAATCTGGCCAATTTGGCCAATCAAGGTTTTCCATATGGTGAATTGTAATCTACTGGATTTGGTTCCATTCTAGGTTGTATTGGATCAAAACCTACTTTCTTTGTATTTTGCGCATTTCTTCACCTAGATGTTCATGTAAGTTCAACACATTAAAATCACCAAATGGCTATATGGGATGGCTAGAATTTTATCCAAATTTTGAAGTTAGCATTATAATTGCTATACATACAATCTTGCTAGTAGTTGTATTATATTGCTTGTACTGCTCTACTCATACTATTTCATTCATATCCCTTGCAATTTTTTTTAGTTCAATATTATTAAACCAAAAATAGCATAAGGCATCAGCAGTATTAGTTGACTTTGGCCTTAAATTTGTTACTTAAAGACTTATGCAATAAAATTTCCATCATTGCGCTAAGTGTGCGCTGTTTAAAATGATAGAAAACAAATGTTTAGCTTAATGCAACATTATATGACTATTGTCTAACTAAATTGGAAGCATAAAGTTAACACATTAATGTAATGAAAATTTTATCCAAAGTTGGTGATGTTCTTCTATTAAAGCAATGGCCTAATTAAATAAAGGTAATGTAGTTGAAAATTAGGCAACAACTCATTAAAACTATATGCAACACAATTTATTCATTTTGCATCAATTTTTATAAGCCATATAATATAGCTCAATTAATATATATATATATTGCCATCATATAGCTCAATTAATATAAGCATAGGTTTTTACATTAAAAACAATAATATTTTTATGGATGCAATATTTAATTATGGAAGCAATTCTTTTTCCTTTTCTTTTCAATATTGCCTATTCATTAGCCTTATGTACTAACTTATTAGCTATTTTATTTAGCAAGATAGAAAAGGCCTTTTTTTTTTTTTTCATAAGAAGATGAATTTTATTCAATAGAAAAAATATATATCAACTAAACTAAGTGAAAATTTGATGTATGAAGATCCAACCAAATAAATGAGCACATCTCTTTTAAGTGTCAAAATATTCCCAATAACTTGTCTCCTAAGACAACAAAACTTGCTAAATTAGTGAGAGTGACATATCTAACAAAAGAGATAACAAAAGGGATGACAAGAAGAAAAAGAAAGTAAAGAAATACATTAAAGGAAAAAAAAAAAACTCTTATACTAAAAACTACCACCAAACTAATTTCAATTTGATCGCTACGATCTTTAAATGAATTAGATTTTTAGGAGCAGATGGTGGACAGAATCGTAATGTCAATGAATCAATGATGGTGGGGACAGTAATAAAAAAACAAATCTAAGATTAGTCATGCTAGGTCTATAGATATTGAGATCAACAACAGTAAATTTCTAAATCTATTATGGTGAATGAAGGAAAAAAAGATTTAGAAAGGAAAGCTACCCCCTATATATTAGGGTTTATATGTGTATGTGCGTGCGTGTGTGTGTGTGTATGTGTTTGCAGGGCAGTGGGTGGTGGTGGTGTGGGGTGGGGTGGGGGTAAAGGGGAAGAGGAGGAGGAGGGTATGGGGGAGAAAGCTTATTAATAAGAAAAAAAAAAATCTAATGAAAAATTGCTAAAATCAAAACACTTTTATCTCTTAGTAACTTAGCTTTATTATTTTAGAAGAAGAACAACAACACAACAATAAACTCCATATAAGACCAATACATTGAGCAACCAACTAACCACCAATGAGCACAAAACTAAAACAAACACAAAACAAAGGAATTAAACCCCAAACTTCGTAAATATACCTCTTTGGGAATATTACTCTTCGACATAATCTTTAACAAACTAAACAAAACCATTAACATAAACATCAATACATACTTCATAAAACTGAATGTCTTCATTGACTCTCCCTCCAAGCTTTGTAAGCTCATCGGCAGTAGGGTTGCTATCATTATAATCAAAATAGTTGCATCCTAGAAATGCTCCTCTAAAATAATATTATTATAAAGGTCATCATTGAAATTTAAAAATGAAAAAATATGTAAAGTTTATAGCTAAGTATTTTTGTATCGATGATCCTTCATCTTGAAATCTTTAAGCATTTTTAATAATTTCTCTACTCTAAGAATTGTTATGTAAAAGAGGAAAAAAATCAATATATTAATTACCTCTAAAAGGAAGTTGTACATAATTAATTATTTAATTGGAAAAGGTGAATAATTAGTTCCAATGCTAGTTTATGATGGACATAAGCATGTATTATATAATATACATGATAGTGTAATTATTCTCATGGCTATTATTGAGAATAAGAAATTTATTGTTGTAAATCACCATTTGAACAATTTAGTCATTATGCATGTACCTTGAATTAAAATTAAACAATGTAAAAGCATATGAAAAGTATCTATTAAGATTTTAGATTTCCTGTACTTTGTAGAGTGTTTTAGCTGCCTATGAAGGTGCAAAAGTTCTTGTAATTTTGGAGGAGCAACCAAGTCTGAATTGCTATGTTATAGAAGAGTAAAAATTGATTGAAACAAATGTACAATTCTCTCAAGTTTGTCTTTTAAAATTTTCACCATATTGATATTATCTCTTTGTAGATTCTTCTTACTATCACTAATTGTCACTTCTTTCAAACACTTATGTGCAATACTCTCCCCCCACCAAAAAATATATTCTTATAACTCTTTATTTGTCTAGTACTTTAACAAACTTTTTTCATGCTTAAGGTTTTCTTAGGCATTCAATTATATTTCTTAAAAGTCATGACTACATCCATAAACACTTAGTGTATATTCTTGATATGTAAGTGAAGAATTAATAGTTTATCTAAAATACACTAATAGATCAATAAAAGTATGTTGAAAATTTAGAGAAAAAATGGTAACATTCAAAATATTTTTATAAAGAAGTAATTCATAATGTAGAGTTGATATTTTAGTGTAAATTTTAGTAGAGCAAGATTATAGGATCTCATAAAACAATCACTTTTTATTTTGTTGGCACTCTTTAATTAGACTATCTTGTATATAGATTAGATGTAGTGTCGATAAACTAATTAGAATAAGTAATTAATTAACATATATACATGCATTATCTTTGGAAGTTAGATTCTAAATGCTAGTTATAGGTCATACTAATTAAGCTAACAACAAGAAAAAGAAGTAATGTGATAGGTGATAATATATAAATTAAGCACCTATCAATTAGTTGATAAATCCTATTGGACCAATTAGTTTAGGAAATTATCTAGAGAATATACCTTAGAATGAAATGTAATTATGAATATATATTATGCATATACATGCATTATGCAATACTAACAAGTTTGTGATAATCAAGCTAATTTGTAAGACCTTTTAAGATGTTGAGCTTAAGAAGTTATATCTTAATACTGCTGATAAAGTTTAGGTTTAAAAATGTAGTTTGATAGTGAACTAACATATGAAGCAAGTGCTTATGTAGAGTTTATGTAGTAGATTTTGTAGAATAATACCTAAGCACTTTACTTAGTTACTAATTCTTGTAATGCAATAGCTTAACTTATTTGTAAATGAATTAATTCCTTAATATCACATTTAATATGAAGGAATTGTATGAAATGAAATGGATTAGAATGGGATGGAATGGAATTAAGATTGAAATCATAAGTCTATTCCTACGTTTGTAAATATTAAATAAAAGGAATGGAATGGAATGTGTGTATAGTAGTATTTATAAAAAAAATATATATTTGATTATTTGAAGCCATAATTATGTTGAAGGTTAAATAAGTAATTTTACATTAATGATAATTAATAAGTGGGAAATGAAATCGAATTCTTCCTTGAAGTTAGAATCATTGATTTCATGGAATCAAGATTTTGCTTTTAAATGCACTTTTAGACATAAGCAAAGATTGAACCTAGAATTGTAATTTTGTTGCAACCTATTCTCACATACTAAACATGACATAAATGTCTTAATTCCTCATTATATATAGTGATTAGTGCTCTTATAAGTAATATTAAAATATTTTATCAATGAACTAAAGTATGTATAATGTATTAAATTAAAGAAAAAAATCTCTTGAAAATAAAAAATTCAAAAAGAAGCTATTTAACTTGAAATTCTTTCTTACTTTCACCATCCTTAAGGTTAAAAATTCAATCCACTTAAACTTTTATTTATAGTTTTTTAAGTATGATCTTCATCAAATTCTACTATGTCTCTTGCTCTTTAAGTCTTGAGGAACGTCTTAATACTGAATAATTCATTTTCTACTCTTTTAGTCATCTACAAAATCAAACTAAAATAAAACAATATATAAATATATTTCTTTCAAATACATAAGAAGGAAATAATGGGTTAAAAAAGAACATTAAACCACTAAATTGTTTTGTAAAACCAATGTTTTAAAATTTATACCTAAAATAATAATAATATTCTATAAAACCAATGTATACACTCATTAAGAATATAGTCATTATAACATATAGTTAAATATATAACTTATTTCATACTATATATATATATAATTTATCGGTTCCTCTCTAACCTCGGGTGAAATTTTTGAGATGAACTCTACATATTTTTTAGCTTCTTATAAGTTTCGTTATTTTTATTATGGATGTCCTATAGTTTAGAAAAAATGTTCAAAATGAAATGTTTGCTCAATTAAGCTATTATATTTTAATATAAATAAAAATTATAACTCAATTTATTCTATCTCCTAATGTCAACGTATTGTTGTGAAATGGGTTAAGGGAATATTACTGTGTTGATATTCTCTCCTCTTTCTATAAAGTTCTTATACTTTGTGCAGAACCTTCTTTTTGCTCTTGATTCTAAAAAGTGAAACAACATAACCTAAGAAATTGGCATTAACTCCTTATCAGTTTAACTCTATTCTTTAACTCAATTGCCTATTTATTGAATAAAAAGTTTATCCTATAACACTATCTTTGTACTTCCACCTATGGTTGAATATGCTAAATAATCCTAACATATGAAAAGAAAAATAAAATATGCAATTTCCAAAAAATATGCAATTTAAGAAGCGACAAAAGAGTAAATTTTAGAATCGGAGTGCTCCTAAAAATGAAATACCATAACATATTTTGGCCATATTATTAGTTTCATTTTAATGCATTAACTTTGTACACATAGAATCAAATAAATAACTAACTAACGAAAAAATAAAACACACCCTCTTCTATTGTCCCATTTACTCTATCCCAAAAAAATAAAATAAAAAATAAAAACATCAAAATTCAACAGTTTTCTTAACTAAATAAACAAAATTCAATCCTCGCTTTTTCATACCACTCTCTCTTTTTTTTTCAACATCTTCAAGTTTCCATTTTGAGAGAGAAGGTCAATAATGATTAGGATCAAGAAAACCTAGCTCAAACTTAATAAATTAGCGAGTGAGTTTATAATCAATTTAAGTATATAAGAGGAGGTATGAATACAAACATACATTCACATATTTTGACAATTTGTCTTTTTGCTTTTGTAGAAATTTAACTTAAATTTCAATTATAAGCATAACAAAGGTTGGGTTATAGGCAATTAATCCAAGGAAATAATTGAATTTATTACATATTCTACTTTCTCTAATCCTGCACTTTATCATTAATAGTTTTGTCACATTCTTTATGTCCTTGAGTATGAATATGTTTGTATGTAGATGATCTTGTTGTATACCTTCTTGGATAAATTAGAAACAAATTTGTAATAATATATTAAAAATTACTATAGAGAATTTGTAAAGTCTAAGTATGCTTATGATTATGCATATACAAGTAAATAAAATTATATAAAAAGAAAACTTTTATCTCCATTTATAACTTTGACTTCATTTATATCGGCGTTTTCACCTTCACTTGCATACTCTTTTCCAATAATCATTACTTCCAAACCTTCATTTATGTTCGCATCACTTTTAAATTCAATGTTAAAAATAATTTTCTTGTTTTAAGGATTCCAATGGTCATCAATTTTTTAAAGTTGTGTTGATTTTCCCTCATTTTAATGAAATTATCTCACTACGATTTTTTTTTTTCTAATATAGGGTGAGTTGACAATTTTGTAATAACTTTCTCAAGTTCTCAAGAATTCATTCCCTTATTAACAAATGTTATTGTCTCGAAAACTGAATAGATTTTCTTTCATAGGATTATTCTTTTTTGCAAATATTTTATGTATTAATTTAACTGCAAATTGAAAAATCATATTCTATTTTTTTTTATTACATATGGATTCTTTCATTCAATTTCTTCACAAGTAATTATGTTCTTATAACGAAATATTTACTTTAAAAACTTCATAATTTATTACTTTGATCATGTGATGAATAAATTGGTAATATTGAGAAAGTTTATGTGGCACAACATCATTAGTGTTATATGATTATAATAAATATGTTACTACCATTGTTAGCAATTAAAAAAAAAAATTTAACTTGTAAAAGAATTATTTTGTTGAGTTGCACAAATAAAAGCACAAAATTAAAATATCTTAAAACTTACCATCCTTTTCTATTCTTATCCATATATAAAGAATAATAAAATAAAGCTGAAAAGAGGCAAAAAAAAAAAAAAATACAAAATGGTAAAAATAGTATAAATGGTCTTATTGGATATATAATCAACTCCCTCCATCTTGCTACTCTTGGTATTTGATGCAAGGTAAATGCACATATCAGTTTTATATAGCGAATGCGAGTCTAAGTTGATTCCTCAGAGATCTCAACTACTAATATTAATCGTAGATCTATTATTTAATTAAAAAATTATGATGCATTGAATAAATTAAAAATACTAAAATTAATAAATTAATCTAATTATAAGACATAACTAAGTAATTTAGAAAACGATAAAATTAAGAACGACTTCAAAAAGATAAATAACGCATTTAAGAATTGTTTCACTTAGTGTTTAACATATGACTGCTTAAAATGTTTTCAATTCCATCTTTATCATTCTTGACTAGAGGGATTCGTAATTGAAGTTAATACCTTTCTGAAGCATATTAACCATAACCCTAAATTATTTACTAAAATCTCTTCACTTAGTAATATAATTTAGAATCGCATTAATATACAATAAAATAAATTTCCACACTAAAATTACAACTTTAAAAAAGAACCATGCATCTTATTTCTAAGTACATACGTAATTATCTCCAATTATATTAAGATCTCATTACCCATGTGATTTTTCAATCATCATGTATAATATTATGGATTGATACTTTAGAAATATCAATTAACAATTAAAACACATAATTGAATTAAGAAATATAGAAACTTTATTGAAAATTATCAATAAATTCAATAGTCACGTGAAACCCTAGGTTTTACAATCCTAAACACAAGAATCTTAAGCAATCATGATGAAATTAAAAAAAAAATTGCAGTAAAATCAAGAAGTAAAACATAAAAAACCTTTTTTGTAAATGAGAAATCTCTTCAATCTTGAAGTTATATGTTGCTTCCACCTTTTTCTTATTCTTTCAAAGTCTCTTCTCTTTTGAATGTCAAAAGTTATGTCTAAAACCCTTACAAGTCTTTATATAATATATGAGAAAGTTTTCTTATTCATTACTAAACATAGCCTGGGACATAGTTCTTTCCCCAAGTTCTGTAACAAACTAACCTTAGGTGCAAAAATCATCCTAGGTAGACACAGCCTAGGGATATGGTTGTGTCCCAAACTGTGTAACTTTCTAAAAAAAAATTGCTACTTTATGTAACTTTAAAACTCATTCATTTGAACTCCAAATTGAGTAAAACTTCATTTCTTTTCTTCATTTTCAATTTGAGAACGTGTTTAAACTTTGAAATCAAAATTTTACACGATTAAGTATCAAGTTCTTTTAAAAATAACAAAAAAAAAATAAAGAAAATGCTATAAAATCACCATATAAAATATATTTAAAATAAGAGTTATCAGTACTTACATCCACACCCACAAGTATAAGCACATCTACATCTCCTTTAGTTATGTCCCCATGATGCTCAAGTTGAGCTTTAACATTCTATATCATTTCGAAGAGTAACAAAGCTAAGTTCTTCAAAGACTTGTAGTTTTAGCCTATCTTTGCTTTCTTCTTGAGTTCATTTATGAAGGGTTTCGAGAGTTAATATCCATGGTCTTCTTGCTTAACATGTAACCAACCATGTTCTTGTCCATCAATGGTTGAGTCTTCATGATTCTTTTCATATAAGCAATCCGTTCGTATTCTCTTGTCACTCAATAACAGGATGAATTAACCATATAGGTAGAAACTTCTCTTAAATGCCAAAGTATTATTAGTTCTACCTATTCATTCTTGGAATGAACTATTTCCAATCTCGAATGATAACTATACCTCAAAGGCATAACCTTTATAAGATCAAACTCTTTCTTCATAAGTTCCTCCTTAATTTTCTTCTCCTATCTCCATTGAACCTTTCATTTTTAATCTCTATTCTAATGTTTGCAATGATGCCTTATAAGACCATACAAACAACTGGTTGTTTGAATTAGGTTCCTTTACCTATTACCATTTGAACTTATTAATCAATGTACTTTTTAACTAAAAAGAAATATTTTACCAATTCCTTACTATAAACCAAAGCTCTTCATCTTTCCAACACTATAGGTAAATTTTCAAGAAAAAGAAAAGAAGAAAAGATAAAAAGCCGATGTTATAGAACTACACTGCAATGCAAATGCAATTATAAAATAGTGACCTTTCCTTAAAAAATAATAATTTTATCATAGTTTTCCATTGACAAATGCATTCATACTAAATAGAGAACTTGATATAATAAGTACTTGCAGATCAACTTAGCTACCTAATTATGAACTTGATTTAGTCAATATTTCACTAGTTAACACTAATCAAATTGGGTAAGAAATTTATCACGCCTTAAATAGGTAAGGTTGCAATTGTTCTGCTATATAAATTACCTTGAGAGAGAAGCTCGCTTTAGAATCACTATCATAGGCATAGTTTACACAAGTCTTACTTCACTCAACTATTGTGCAGTATTTAGTTTGATACCTCTTTGATGTAAAACCTGAGGTATAATTTTTCAAAATGATTTTTCATAAATAACCTATAATACATAACTTTAGTTCATAATCACATTTACTAAATTATATTACTTGAAAATGTTGCATTTTCAAAAGACACTTTTAAATCTATAGGTTTGTGATATTTACATTACAAATCAAAAGAGAATGCCATTAGACTGTTTAAGGAGACCTAATTAATTTTTCCAAGAATTTACAAAAGATAACTAAAAAAAGTAAAAGAGTAGCTATATCTTTGTTATTCTCACTCTTGAGCCAATAAGTTGCTAATTGGAGAAAAGTTGAAATGCAACATACGATTTTAGACTTGACAATGAATTTATAAGGAAATGAGCAATCACAACTTAGCAAGTGGGACAAAAACAAAAGTATGCATACATCATAAAGAAAGTAATGTTGTCAAACCAAGTTGGTTAAATATAATGCATGAATAAACAAATGTCATTGCATAATGTTGTTTAGTTTGACATGAGATTAAAAAAGTTTCACCTGCTCCAATTTAGGTTGAAGAGTTTTGATGCGACACATGAATTAAGGCCAAACCTAGGCTTGTACAATAGATAACACTCTTCTCTTGAGATTATGTTTGAATCATAGTCCCCAACCTTACCACAACCTCCCCTTCTATCACTTAGTTTGACTAAGGGTAGAGAATAAACAATTTCAGCTATCCCCATCAAATGTTCAGTATTTGGCTTGAAAATCTTAATCACCCTAATAGGTTGTAATGCCTATTAGGTTCTAGTTAAGGGTAATTGCTCAATTTCAAACAACCCAAATAAAGCAATATTTACAAAGCAAATATAACATTGAGTTAAGCTCTCACAATAGTAAAATAATATCTAAGCACATGCATTGTACGAACATAATCAACTAATTACAACCATAAACAAAGACATGCTAAAGTCTTCGAGTATTATGAAACAATACTCTGAAAATATTGCAAGACATCGATCCTACTTACTTGAAATTCAGTTGCTCAAACTAGTCATATTTGTTAAGTCCAACTCAAATTCTTTAGATGCTTTTTAAGTTGCTCTTGGGTTAACTCAAGTTAAATGATCCTTTTGACCTACTTTATGAGCTATTTTCTATTTTAAAGTCTATTGAATCAATACATTTTAGTCCACAATTTACCATTGCTCCCTAATGGCCCTCATATTATGATTAATAATCTTAGTTTCTTTACATATAATATCAATAATTTACTTGTTAATTATGCGATTAGGTTACATAAGTATTGAAGGTTTAGAATCATTGCCTAGGTGAATTTTACTCCTAGAACTTTTTGACTTAAGTTATGCATTAATGTAGTTTTAAAGTTCTTAGTCGAAGACTTTTTGAGTCACATTACGAGTCTCATTTATTTTTATAGTCCAAAAAGTGTATTTCCTAAGTTACATTTTGAGATTGTTTTAATTTAATACTTTTATTAGAAGAACTTCCTAAGTCAACCTCTATACTTATTTAATTGCAAAGATTCACTTTAGGAACTTCTAACCTATCTTCTGAATGGAATTTTAAACCTAAAGCTTCAATTGATACATTTTCTACCCTACTTTTTGATTCACTCCATTTGCCTTTTAACTCATCAAAATTCCACATTTTAACCAATAATTCATCATTTACATAAGAAATCAGATAGGATCATCATTCTAAACTTAGTCCAACTACTCCAACTCTCATTCTTTCTCTTAACAACAAATTCAAACTATCACACATGTGCTACTATTTATGAACAATACATCTAATTTATCTTTAAGTCACTTTCTTGCATATTGAGTTAAAAATAGTCCTTTCTACTTATACAATGTGATAAAATCCACAAGGGTACAATAAGATCAGGAGCTCAATACCTACATAAACCTTCATCTAACTCCAATTCATAGAGACTCAACTTTTTTTTTTTTTGCCTAAGATAGAGATTCAACTTAATTATACTAATTTAGCACTCTAATACATGAGCTTAGTGAAAAATATATGGTTTTGACCTTTGAAATCAACTAAAATACTTTATAGGCAAATTTTATGCTTGACATCAAATGATTTCTTCTATCACTACTAACTACTAAATATTTAAATAGTAACAAAATCAATTAGGGTCTTTAGGAAATTCTAAGGAATAATACATTACAGCTCATTGGTTTTTACAAAACCAAAATTTATCAAAAATCTAACTTTATAATTTTGTATAACCTTTTACATAGCTTGAAAATGCACTCTTTGAAGATGTTGCATACAAAAATTGAGGTCAAATCTACATCATTCAGGTTTTCGAAGATGTGATGGAAAATTAGTGTTTGCACATGATTTATTAAGGAGTCTATACATGCATTCAAAATTTTTATATGCAAAATTATCTAAGAAAACCAAGTTTTACAATTATTGGACATCATTTAATAACTTTAGAAAAATTAAGAAAATCAGATGAAAATTTACAATGCCTTGAAATCCAAGCTTCTAGCTATTGTAAAGAGGCCGGGTTGTAACACTCAACTAGTTAGGGCCAAAACTTTAGGTAGTAGTCATGTTTCACTTCAAATGGCATTTAGATATTTGAACTCATAATTCCCAAATTAAGTCCTATTTTCATCTGAAGCCTCAATTGTTGCATGCAAACCTCAATCTTAGTCTAGTTGGGTTTTCTCTCTCTAAAATGGCTAAGGAAGTTGAGATGGTTTGTATATCAATGGTTTTAGCTTTTGGAGCTAACATGTGTCAATTGCCTACTAATTCCAATGATTTAGATGATAAAATTATGTCATCTGGCATCTTTAACGCACTATTTTATTTCCTTAATGCTTCCATCTAGTTTCCATGCCTAATACATTATTTTTCTTACTTTTGTATCATTTTATTAACTATCTATTAATTTATTTGGTAATTTTGAGTATATTATCTACAAATTAGGAATTCTCCATCAATTATTTATAGATAAATTTATATAGACAAATATATTTATAGATTGAATATATCTAATGTATATAAATATTTTTAAATATTATTTTATGAACTTTATATAGCTAAGTAATTTATTTCTAAAAGTCATTTAACTAATGGACTATCGCGCATTATCAATAAATAATTTATAATTTTTGCCACTACTAGCCTTTTAAATATATTAATATTTTATTATTATATTTTCAATTTCTAACTTTATGTGATTATTTTGTCTAATGTCTATAACCTTCTTACAAAAGACCAACTTAATCGAACTACTTGCAGGAACACCCTAAATTAGAGACTATTGTCCTAGGTTGCCAAAAGTGTAGAGCCTCACAAAAATCAATTTCAAAATTTATTGCAATTTTACATCAAGATGTATAAGTGTGGAATTTAAAAAATTTCATATCTTTTTATAATTTTCATAGGTTTTTAGGGAGGTACGGTTTAATTTACACTATTATTTAAAAATGTCTAGCTTGTAATTTGCTTTCTTTTACTATAGTGTCATCTAATCAAGATAAACCATAAAGCACATCATTCCATTTACTTGAACTACATATGACTCCAAGGGTTAGTCCATCACCTACTTATCTTGATTAGTTTGGAGCATTGGTGTTAAGATGTATACCCCATAAGTGGGATGTGACAACTTTGTCATGTACTAAAGCTTGATATAGATATGTTATGGTTTAGAACCCATCTAATATCATATTATTATTGTAACATTTCCTAGATCACACATTAATGGTTTGTTAAGTGTTAATATGCTAAGAATGGCTCCTATCAATATAACTCACCATAACAATAGCAAAATCTATATATTAAAATTGAAAAGGAAACATAAGTGCAACAACAAGACTAAAACAACATTATGACATTACTCAACTAAAAAGATGAACAACATACACTATCATATATATTAATCTCCAGTCATCATGATACTTGAAACTACTAATGTCTTCCTTACTTCCATGATACATGTTATAGCATAGGTAATTACACAAACTCATCTCATTTATATTACTTGTTTCTTGGTTAAAAAAAAAAGGTCTCATAAAAGATGCGCTTAAGCCAAGCATATATGTTACCGTAATCACATATGAATTCCATTTCATACAGTCAAATATATGCACATAAATCTAATGCACAATAGAACCACTTATTATCTTTAATTAGGTGGCTTGGCCTAAAACATCACACTTTGGTAATTCATTATTTGAAAATGAAATATTTTAAACAAAATTTAACCTTATAGCCGCTATCTAAGACCTGATCTATATAAGGCGTTTACGACTAACCTGCTTTGAAATAAATAGTTTATAAATTAAATAAATTATTTATCTAAGAAGTTATGGAAATATATACATACACTAGGATTCAAGTATTACAAATAATGTTTATAAGGTTTTATTGTCATATACTTCCTAAATAATACATTATTTGAAAAAAAAAAAGATTCTAAATAAAAGCTAAGACCTTAAAGTTATATTTGTTTTTCAAATGTATTTCCTCACTCTCTAAGATTCAGCAATTGTTAACTTTAAGGTAAATGTAAGCCGCTTCCTAGCTAGCACTTGCAACAACATCTATAGGGATGTGAGTAACTATAGGGATGTAAGCAACTATAACTCAGTAAGTTAGGACAGAGACTTAAAATTATACAGCAAACACAAACAGAGTTGTCAACCAAATTAATTAGATATGATGCATGTTCAAGCAAATGTTATTGCATAACGTTATTTAGCTTGTCATAAGATTAAAGAAATCACATTCACTCTAATTTGGATTGAGGAGTTTCCATTAATGTAACAGCTCACGACTAAACTCAAGTTTGTACAATGGAGACACTACTCCTCTCGCAACTACCTTCTAATCATTAACTTCATCCTTGCCGCGACCTCCTCACATGTCACTTAGTTTAACTAAAGATGAAGAAGGGACCAATTATGTTATCTAGCATTATCCTTTTTGAAGGGGTCGATATTTGGCTAGAGAACCTTAAGTTTCTTCTAATGGGTTGTTATGCAGGTCCATTTATGTTTACAAGACATATATTTAGTTGGATCAAGTTTAAGGTGTTTAGTCATTTCAAACAAATCACACAATACAATCTAGAGCAACAGATTAGAATCACATCATTAACTCAAAACAAGTACATGCGTACAGCCAACTATCTAACAAGTATAATTAAGTATAATTTCAAGCTTTTGAGTACTATAAATTAGTACTCCAAAATACAGTAACATATTAATCTTATCTTACCTAGACTCCTTGTTTATTCACTCGAGGTGCGACTTATACTGACCATTGCCAAAAATCCCTATAATACAAATGTTGATTTAGTTTCTCATAACTACCATATAGATGTTTTGTTATGTAATTTAGATTATGAGTATCTTTGGTTTATGATTATCTTACATATAGTGATTTAGGTCTAAGTTTTGTAGAATTATTTCCCTTGTTCAGCTAGGTTTCAAATTTGTTTTTTGTTTCAATTATGGTTTTGGTTTTTGAATTAGATTTTGATCTAGGAATAATGTATATTTAATGTGATTGGTTATACATATGTATATATATATATAAGCTTTAAATCATGGGTTTTAAGTTTGGGATTATAATTTTACGCATTTATCCAAATTATATATCTCCTATAACCGAATTAGTTTCAAATTAATTTTTGATTCAATTTTTGAATTAATCTCTGAATTCTGTTTTGTTTTAACTTCTAATTATTGTTTTCATTTATAAACCCTAGGAATTCTTCTCAAACTAAAATGGGAGATTCATTTAACCATGCTTAAGTATCCTAAATCTATGTTTTAGTTCTTAATCAGTATTTCGATCATTACGGTATATTACACTTCTAATTTAACTACTGAATTAGCTCTTGATGTAAAAAAATTTTATATTTTTCATATAATTGCCCTAATTTAAGTTTTCTACTAGATTTATTACATATTTCTATTATTAGTATATTATCAATTTTATTCTAATATAATGCTACTCGTTAATTTCTTATATCTATATATTATACATTATTATATAATATATCCATAATATACACATCTAATATTCCTATTACTTTAAATATCATCTCCCAATATCAAATAACATTTCAAAATATCTAAATTCATCCCAAATTAGAATTTATACCTAATTAGCCTTAATTACAAAATTAACTTAAAATTTACCATTTTTTCCTATTACTTATTTACTACATAGTACTCCAATAATTACATCTAATACCTTAAATGCTGTAAATATCATACTTTATTAGATTTCAACATCTTAAAACATATAATTATGCACTAAATTATTAATTACTTATTTAATTACTTAATTAGCTCAAAATTACCCATTTTATATATCATTTTAAGGCCTAAAAATTTCAAAAATTCATTTTTGAAAAAATGGTTTCATAGCACTACTCTATAACCTTAAATAGTTTATACAAAAATTTTGAGCCTAAAATTACGCTCCAAAGGTAATTTATTTCTAAATGAAATATGTTTAGTTTTGCACGATTTTTTTAAGCATAATATATATTTAGATATAATTAAATCAAAATAACATTTTTTTTTCCTAAATCTATATACTTAAAAACATCAGAATACCAAATTTCACAATTTTCTACAACTATTTAATATTTTTAATAAAATAACTAAAATCCAAAGGAAAATCGGACTTACCGACATTGGTGGCTTCGGCTACCCCCAGCCGCCATGGCTTTGTTGGCTAATTTGGGCGCTACCACCATCATATGGTAGTGGTGCCCGTCTACTCCTAAGTGCTCATTGGGTCTGGGTTCACCTTATAACCCCTATTTACACATGAATTTTGTAATTTTTTTTTATAAAAATACTTCTTTTTTTCTTTCCTCTTCCTAATTTTTATTGATCCTAAACTGACCAAATGAGCTTGTGATTTAATTTGGGTATTTATAGAGCTCTAGGAGATTTTTTTTTAATACATTAAATTGACTTGACATAGGCTTTATCCTTTTCCAATTTACTTTTTATTTAGGTAAATTTTATTGGTTGATTTCTCTTCTTTAATTTTCTCCTTGCCATGCCCTAATTCTAGACATTTCCTCATGTTTCCATATTTTTCATGATTTTTCTATAATTATTTATGAATTTTCTTTAAATAATTAACATTATTTTATCATATTTCATGTATTTTAAGTTATTTCATGTATTTTCACCTACATGTAAATTCATATATGGTACAATTAAATACCCCTAAATATTATTTATGTTATTTTATGTTTTTTAATGTGTATATAATTTATGTTTATTGTTTCATTAGTTATCAGAAATCATTAATAGCATGAATTTTACATATAATTTAATATTATAATAATCAATTATTTTATTTTTTATTTTCCTAAATTCAAACTCATAGAATCACTTTTGCTAATTTTTTAATTTTGTCGTAAAATTTAGACTGAATCGAACGATTTGTTAAATTGTCTTACATTTTACGAACTGAATCCTGAATACCTAATTGTGGGTTTTACAATGGGCATTGAGCCGATACACCTACATCATAGATTTTCAGCCTCGGTCAAACACAATCAACATTCATATTAAGATACTGATACAACTAAGTTAATCTAAGTCTATCATAATACACATAACCAATGTACATAGTAATCACTTATATTAATGATGCCCATCAACCAGCGGTAATCCACTCATTTACATAAAGAAGGAAAATAAAAGTCAGATACTTGATCTCTGTTATTGTTCTTTATTCATGATTGTAAGCTTGATAGCATTCCTAAACAAATTATTTAGGACATAAATATGACAAATGGGGCCTTAAATAAACTTAGTTAAGCCCTTTGAGGAAAGCTCAACTAACCTACGAGTTTTTAAAATCAATTGATTGGTTTTAGGTCGGTTGATCAATTAGTATTGGGTGTTTGGTCAATTAGCTAGGTGCAAAATTTTACAATATTAAACTCATTGGAGGGGATGATTATTCGATGTACACCCATAAAGGGCTAACCAAATAATAACCTTACCTTAGAGGAGGGGTTGATTAATAGACCGAGTCGATCAATTTGTCCTTATTTAAGGTTACTTCCAAAAAAACAAAAGGAAAAGAAAAGAAAGAAAAGCCCATTGTATGCTATGGCGTAGTTAATTGATGTTCATCCCCAAATGTATGGAAATAATAAAGTTGCTCTTTCTAACATGAAACTAAAAAAAACAAAAAAAATGAAAGTTAATGAAAATGTAATCATTTATGCCAAAAAGCATATAGAATCACCATTACATATCACCCTTCTTCAATAAAACCCATATATGATTAAATTTCACAAACAACATATAAATCTTTTCTCGAAGTATCACAAATCTTATTAATATGAAATTCTTAAAAGAAGAAAAATTTGAAACCATAGCCAAATTATAGTCTTCAATACTCCTTCTTTTCCATTAATTAGAGTTAACAAATTTCAATCCCTATATTATCGTTGTTTTAGGATATTCTAAAATTCTATAAACAAAAATGGTTACCATTGTAAAAGAAGAAAAGGATAACCTTAAATAGAAGGAAAACAAATAGTTTAAGCTATCTCACTTTCTATTTCAAACTTCAACACTTGAAATCTTTTAAATCTTGGGAAAGGTAAATTTTTAGTCATTAATATTCCATTGTTTTCTATTTCAATCCTAAATCTTTTACTCTTTATTTATTTATTTATTATTTATTATTTTTTTTTGCATTTGTGTCCTTAATGTTTGTGGATGTTTACAAACAAGTCCTTTTATTAATAGCTCTAAGTTTTTCATCCATGTATAACATGTGGTATGATCATATTGGTTGAAATAACTAATTTAATTAAATAAGATAATGATTTACATATTATTAAGAAGCTTATTGAAAACTAAAAAATATAGAAAAATAAAAAAATCAACAAGATTAAATGTAACGCCTCGCCTTTTAAGCATCCACTTAAAAATTTTTCTTGAACTTTTGGTGTTTGAAGACAGTTTATTATGCCATCCTTGAGTTAGGGATATGACGAAAATAATATCCAACTTGCTCTTTCACTCCATAAAACATTTATTTTAGAATCACTTCTTATTCAACATAAAAATCAATAGTGGAAATTTTTACAAAAATGAGTCATACTCGGATTATCACAGTTGTACACGTCTATGTAATGTAGAATTCCTTTACAAATACACACTTTTTACTACAATTGCTATATTAAATCTTTGGTAAGGTATCATCAACTTTTTCCCTAAAGAGTTGTCCTCATATACTCAAATCAAACCTTGAAACCAATGACTTCTTCTAAGAGCTCTCCTTCAACTGGTACTCTAAAGTCTCCTTATCTCTATAATGTAATGCTTTATCCACCCATCCTTAACCTAAGGATAAGGCAACTTATCTCTTCAGCTATTGTTGAGCTGAGTAAGAGGAAATAAGTAAACACAAAATACAAGCAATACCATTCACACTCACATAATAAGTTATTAGTTTAATCACAATATTCTTTAGCCTAACTAAGCTATATGAATGTAGCAAGCGCGTGTTATGCTTATACATATGACATGTATCGGTACTGATATCCTAACGAACCTAGTAATTCGTCCAATTTGGTCGACCTCATATCGAGCATCTGGATAATATATCTAAGAATCTAGCAAAGCAACAATTAGTTGCCAAAACCCAGCATCCTAACAATAACCATGTAGAGTGGCTTGAAAATCTAACATATAGCTTACCTAATAGATACAATGTAGTTTCTATATACTTAAGAACCTAGTTTTGTAAATCAAGTTGTTCACTTGATAAACCTGGCTTTTCATATGAAATCCCACCTAACAAAATTTCAGATTTTAGAAAACTTAATTCATAAGTCCTTTTTATGCCATGTCATAAATGCATCAAATTGCACACTAAGTAAAATTGACAAATCTAAGCAAGTTTACTCATTATTTTGTTAGCTAGCCTTTACTTTGTTTTATTTATATTTTTAAGACCTCAATATTGGGTTTACTTAAGTGAACACCTTATAAGGTAGTGTTAGCACCTAACTTTTCTTAAGTTAGTGTAAATCCCAACAAATGTCACATAAACATTAAGCAACATAATCACAACAATCGAAGTGCATATTAGAACATCATTCAACTAGCAACAATCATAGTAGAAACTCTACATAACCCATCAAATCTCACATCATCTTGCAACTAAGCTCAGTTAAGCCAAAATGTTGCTAAGCATACAAAGTTAAGAATAGACATGATGTCACTAAGCATACAAAGTTAAAGTAGACATAAGTCTACTTAAGGCACACAGATATCCACTTAACTAGACCAATTAATTGCTTTGATACTATTTGTTAACACAAGTCTCATCTTTAGATACTTTACTTGATGAGGATACAAGGTACCAAAGTCAATCGCATATGTGTATATACTTCAGATTGATATCAACTTGATGATTCTAAGTTTACTCTATTAAGAAAATATTGGTCCTAAACTGCCTCTTATTTAGGCTTTAATTTAGCCCATGAACCATCCTCTAATTCAAGCAAACTTCTAAATTTCTAAATGAATACTATCAAACTTATATCCTTAGCTTTTACCAATAAAAAATCTTTAGTATTTCACTTAACTCAATTATCTAAGTTTAACTTACACAAGAACCCCCAAATGCAGCCTCTAATTCTATCTCTATTTTAGCTTCTAATTCGATTAGAATACTATGTTAACTTATAAAATTCCCAATTTTCAGTCAATTTAAATTAAGACGAAAAATAAACATAACACACATAATATCGATTAGGACTCCCTTCGCTAAGGTCTTCTATATTACATCTCTAAAAAATACTGTAAACTCATAAAAACATATAGTTTAAGATATAACTATTGTAACTCTTAAATATGGCCATTACTTATATTTTCTAAAATATTGATTTTAAGCATAATTTCACAAAAAATTAGCTTAAATTAAGTAATTAACCAAATAAAATTACAAGATTCAAATTAAATACTTTTAAAATCATAACTAAGGTTCGGAAATCACCACAAATCAGATTTATTAAGAAATTTAATTAAAAACATATTATTTCTTTCATATGAAAACATGATAGATTTAACAAAATAATTTTGATAAATACTAAATATGTCTATCAAAATTTATTTTTATGTAAATTAAATATATCATATGAGGAATGTACCTACCAAAAATTAACTCAAAAACATCATCATTTACTATTTTTAAAAATTCATACAAAATTCATTAGAACAGGTCAATTTCTTAAGGAACTCATATAAGAACTTTTAATTTCGAAATTCTAGGTTGATATTATAATTTTACACGCAAAAATACCTAGTAAAACAAAGTTTCCTAATTTTTAAATATCATTTGATATTTTTAGTAAAATAAACTAGCTTAAAGGGTAAAAATAACATCATTTTGTTGCTAGAACTTTGGTTGCCATTAGCTGAAGAGGGATGGTTGGCTGGAGTTCTCTTGGTGTCAAACTTCAACCACCATGTCAGGTTTGCATTTGGTATGAAACTCCAATTACCTTACCTTAGCTTGAATTTTGTCCTATTTTTTCTAAATTTTTATTTTTCACTCAAATGAAATTTTGAGAGTGTTTCTATTGTCCTAAGGGTACCAAATGAATGAACTCTTACTCTAAATCTCTTTTTATAAGAAGTCAGGTTGGTTGAGGCTTGCATTTCTTTTTCTTTTTCTTTTTCTTTCTCCCCCCCTTTACATGTGTAAGCACAATAGGTATACATGTATATATCTTAGTCACCTCATCCTTGTCTTGGTTTGATGCTATCTTCCCTAAGCTACCCTATTTCCAGATGTTATAGGTGTATTTCTTGGTTTTTTATTGTGTTTTTAGTAATTAAATATGTATTTTAATAGTTACCTTGAATATTTAATAATATATTTACATATCGGATACATATAATGCGTATATCATAATCACGTAATTGTACTATATTTTATTAGACTAAGTTAGATAATTTATCTCTAAGATCTCATGATCATTTAGAATTAGAATTTCAAGTTTTCGATAATAATTGAGTGTACTTGATAAAAATGTGTTTTATTGAAATTAAATTTTATATAGTATTTGTTTTGAAAAATTAACTCTACTAGGATTCTTCTTCTAACTTTAATAATTTCATATCAAAGTTTTACTTAATTTGCTTTTCTCGAAATCCTTAAATCATATCGAATGCCCTAACTCGTATTGACACCAAGCAACTAGAGTTTGGTCATATGACTAAATTTGTTTCTCAAGCTTTACTAGATAAGTTTATTTTTGTTATTTTCCTTAGCTATACCCTTTAAGTTTTACGTGTAATAAAAGTAACCTTCTATCTCGAGTTCATAATAATAGGTCGAAAACCAAGGTTTCTCATTAAAAGAATAAAAAATTTTGTAAAATTAAATAAAAGTAAGATGATGATGGTGGTGGTGGTTGTGATGATGACAAAGTTTATTTTTTTTTATTATTATTTAAGTAAATAATCAAAAAATTAAAATTTCTATAAAATTAATATAAAATTCTACAAGACAAAATTAATAGTTATCTAAACTATCTAAGGGTAGCTCTTCGGTAGCCATAATGGCAACCTTATGAATAGTTAGGTTGTGACCCACTTAAAAACAAGTGTTGCTTAACTCACCATTAGCATGGATTGGTCACCTACCAGTTGGAGATGTCAGTATGATTGCTCTGATATGGTAGGCAGTCGCCTCAATGCTTTATTAAATAAAAAAGAAGAAGAACATAGATGAAAAACAACTTGTTTTTTCTTTCATTTGTTTTTTTTTTTTTTGTTAATAATAGATAGGGGCAAACTACTTAGTACCGTAGGAGGGTTGTGGTGGGTGGAATGGACCACTTTTTCATAGGGCGACCATTCTAACTATATAAGGGCACAAAGACGCACAAGCAATAACTTTTTTTATTTTTATAGAATTATATTATTTGTTCATTATTTAAAATTTTTTTAATTACTTTATCTATTTTAGCATTTTATCATATTAGTTATTTATAACATATACATGGACTAGTAGAATTATGCTACGTGGCTTTCTTTAGTGAAGAAAAGTAACAATGTTAATGAAATGATTCATTTGCAAAATATTTATAAATATTGAGGACTTGAATGCTAGAAAACAAAATGTTTAAAATCGAAATAAAAATACAGTGGAGAGTTAAATATTAAAAATATATTTTCCCCTTAAATTTATAAACTTTCCTTCAATTTTGATGGACAAAAAATCCACAACTCATAAAGACCACACTTACCCACACCTAAACGCTTCCCTCCACTAGGAAGAATTTTTCCCTAAAATCCTTCAATACCATTTTACATTACAAGCTTGGCCATATATAATTAGAAGAGAGAAGAATGGACGCTCTTTTCCTAAGGGAAGAGGATATATATAAGTTCAAATTATCACATAATTCCCCTTAGTAAACTGGGAATTGCTAACATAAGCAACATGAATTATAAATCTATAGTTGACTTAATTTGTTTTAGTAAGTAGCAAATATACTCAAGTCAATCAAACAAAGGTAGAATTGAACTTGGAAATCCTCACCAAGCATCTTCACTTTTATCCATAAATTCAATTCAATCTTACAAATAAATATCAAATAACTTTTTTTTCTTCCCAACTCCATTACAATATATGAATGGGAAATTTGAACTTTAGCCCATCCTGTTAAAAAATTAGTGTTTATACTACTGAATCACAATGAATGGCTTTGACGAATATTAAATAACCTTTGAGAATTAGAAATCATGTTTAAAATTATTTAAAATTGATTTTATATCATTTAATATAGTTAAAGGTCAACTATCTTGATTCCGGGTCAAAGCAATGCACTAGTAAGTACTGAAGGTGGTGATTGAATTATCCTATGCAGCAAAGGAAAGGACTTATCTCAAACCATGAGCGGGTGGCTGTCGAGTAATTTCTGGCTTCGTTCGACCAGTTTTTCCTCTGTTATTTATTTATTTTTTATTTTTTACTTTTTGGCCAACGGTTCTCTTGGTTTGAGGTTCATCAGGCTTACTTTAGAGTCCTATTGATCAATTTCTTAGGTTTTACTTGCAAGTTAAATCTATTAATTCGACCTACTAATCTATTTAAATTTATCATTTCAATGTAGTAATCTATCCTAAGATATAACTTGTTACTGCACTTACCATTACAATTCCTAACTATTGGACGAACATGTTCTGACTCTTTGTTCTCACAATTTGTATACTTCAGTTTTAAATGTTATATTCTATATGTTTAGATCACATTGTAAATATGTTTTTCAAGTAGTAAGCAAAGATTAAAATTTAAAATCTCTCACGAAGAATTTACTACTAATTGGAGGTATTGATGCTTTATGTTACCGTGCTAAAGTTCCATCAAATCCACATTTATCGAATCAGAGGCTTGGTTCTTGATTTTATCTTTATGAGATTATTTTAGTTTTAAGCATGAGGATTGGAAACCCTAATAAATCTTTTCTTTAGTTTTAGAACTCATTGATTCTCGGTAGTGTTTGTTCATGTAATGGTTAGTTTGGAATTTCTTGTAACAATCAAAACTTTGTATACTATTAAGGTATTCGCCTTAGCATGATATACCTCACGGTTTTGTTTTTTGTTTTTTAGTTACTCATAATGAAATCATCCATATTGAAAGTGCTTTCCACTAACAACACTTAATCTAAGACAAAATCTCAAGCCATTACATTAAAAAGTATGTCAATTATTAGAATTTTTTTTAAGTTTTTTAAAAAAGAATTGGGAAGAGTCAGATTTTCAACTTGTCTTCATTTCTTAGGTTTGATTTCTTGATGGAGTGAATCACGAGAAAGAAGTAGGATAATTTAGTCGCATTTGATTTCTTTATTTTACTTTCCTAGTTTAGAATTTTAAATTCATTTCCCACTTTTACTTTTCGATTTAGTCTTTAGGTATTTCACTAAAATCCTTACCTCGTGTTCCACACCCTGGAGTAAGAATAGACTGTTATAAAGGTTGATTTTGAACTGTAAATGATGGGTTAGATCGATTCATCTCCTAAAGATAGAGAGAGAACAGAGACCATTAAGTTGAAAAAAAAAAAAAATTGGATGATATTCATTAAGTTATGATATGCCAAAATTATTTCCTTTGTAATGGTAAAGAATAATTTTTTAAAAATAATATTATCAAACTAATGATAAATGATTAATCATAAATTAATTATATATTAATGATAAATTGAAAATTCAATTTAAGTTAATGTAAATCTTTTTTGTAAAACTTGTCAAATGTTAATAACTTGAATATAAAGGAAAGATAAAATTTAAGAAGAAAAAAATAAAAAAGTTACAATTACATTAAGTCGAAAATTAATAAAAAAATTAAAAATTATTAATAAATTAGTATACTAAAAAAAAAAGAGATCATATTATTAGAATTTATTAATGTATTTAAAAAAATTAGTAAAAAATTAAATATTAAAAAAAAAAAGGTTCAAGAGTTGAACCGATCCAGAATTACTTTTCATGAGCCGATCACGGTTCAATCGTAGTTAAGCTCATGAACCGACGGTTCTAAGTACTTTGCATACCATCAGTTCATGGTTTGGGCCAACTACGTGTGCAAATCTAAGTAAGATTGCAACTTTTCATCGTGGTGGTCGCTATCTTCTATTGGTGGTCCTCCAAACATACAAGTCCCCGAAAACCCGATTCCCTCTAGGCCAGGGCTAGCTATGATTAATTTCAACGTACTCTCATTTTCAAGAATAGACTCTAAACAAGAAGCAATAAAATGGCTACCTTTCTTCGACGAATGGTTATATTTCATTTAGCCATGATTTAGAAAATTCAAGGTTATTTAGCTTGCTAGCCATAAAATGAAGTCGACAACTCGGTGGTCATGGTCCCGACACTACCATTTATTGATACCGCAATGCTTCTTCTCTTCACATAGAGACAGGGAATCTATGTTTATGATGGTAGAGATCGGGTGCTTGAAAATTATTATGAGAAAGAAGTGTTTCAGCCATTCCTTTAAATTCGTGGATACTAGTGTATTGAGCCTTGCATGTTGGAAACCAGCCAAGAAGAACCATTTGTGTATGAACCCTCCCATTTATGGTATATACTGATGATCTTTAAATGATTTTTCATTAACCATCTTTTCCCATATACTATTATCTACAAAGAGAAAATAGATAATAGGAAACATTATATTAGAAGAGATCAATGTTTTAAATAAGTTCAAACAGAAAATTAAACTTTTGATTATATAAAATATCAAGGTTTTTGTAAAGTGATTTAAAGAATTCTTTTAATATACAAGTCAGATAACGTATCAAATAACATGTCCTGTCTGAGCAGCATAACCAAAAGTTATATTCCCTATTCAAACTCATTCTAAATATTGCCTTCCAATGCAATTTTCTCATAATTAATAGGAGTATATAAAATCATACCCATCTAAGACAGCATGTTATATAATTATATTGAAGGGAATAGGTACATGCGACCAACATTCGGACCGGGAGACTTCATCCATGATTCCAATGTACGGTAAAAAGTGGTTGGTGAATAATATAGGAAATATTCTGCATAGAAGCTGTATAAAAGCTATAAATGAGCTAAGTTGAGTAGAGTTGATATGGAGTTATTTGAGTTCGACTTGTTTTAAATTTAGTTCTTTTTGAACTTGATTAGTAAATAAGTTGAATTCAAGTTTAAGTTTAAAAAAAAACTTGTTTATTTAAATAAATTAAGCTTGAATTCTAAAGTAAACTCATGAGCCTGCTCACTTAGATTTGTGATAGGCTCGCAAGTCTATTTATTTAAATTTATGAGTATATTACTAATATATTACATATTATTACAATATCCAAAAGTTAATATCTATATAATATTATAAATATATAATATATAATCTAATCCTTATTCACTATTTATTAATATATTTATATATTTCTTCATTTTATATATGTAGGCTCGTGAGTGTATTCAACTTGGCTTATTCTAGGCTCGGCTCAATTTGAACTCACGACAAAATAAATTTTAAACCAATCGAGCTTTAGCTTTCAAATTCTTAGCTGGGTTCGACTCATTTATAGCAGTATAAAAAAAATAATTTTTTTTAATGCATGTTGCAATCTAGATTTTTTACGGCCATATATTAATTGTTGGTGATTGAAAATGGACGTACCTTTACTAAATATATGCACTGGGCACTCCACATCAGTGGTGGACAATCCGCATTGGATATCGGTGAAAATTTTTTCTCCATCTTTTAAAAGTCCAAAAGGGATACTCCCAGAGATAGTACTTCGAATCATAAATGAATCGAGACAATATAACATGGAGCTTAAACTCAGTTGGAAATTTCAGAGCTTAAACATAGTTCGGGCTTAAAATTCTGGGATCGAGCTTGACATCAGTCAACACCTTTTCATAAGGTTGTTCTTATTTCTAACAAAACATCTTGTCTCCCATTAGTCGGTGTATTTCCTATTCTTAAAGTCCAATAGTGATATTTCTAGATATAATACTTTGAGTAGTAAACGAAATGAAATAATATAACATTGAACTCAAATTTGAGTGTAGACTGAACTAGAGATTTCAAAGCTTATGCATAGCTCGAGTTTAAAATTCTAAGATTAAGCTTGACACAAATAAATACTTAATGAATTCGATATTCACTCAATTAAATTCCTTTCAATATAATTTATACGAAATAAATACTTTTTAATTAAAATAATATTGGTGTCCAAGTTTAACTAAAATTTACTTAATAGTTAAGTCCAATTAAACTCATAAGTCAATTGAGCTAAATATTACGAAGCTTGAATTCGACTTAATAAATTAATCGAGCTTAAACTTAACTCGATAGTTATCAATTTGAATTTGATTGGTATTTGAGTAAATTTAACTCATTTATATCCCTAAAATAATAGTAAGGACTTAATAAGTTTAATTCATTAGAGAAAGACAACTAAAATAGATAAAACTTAATATTTTGGATTTTTTTTTTCTTGGCTAACTACACCTGTTCCATTACTCTGCATGAATGACCTTCGCACCGAGCTATGAGTCTCTCTTATCTCTTCCCAATCCCTTCAAGGGTCACTTGTTTTGAGAAAATATAGGAATGGTTGTCATCATATTTTGGTTGTTTGTTTCCCATATCATATCATCAAATGTAGTCGCTATTTTCGTTGCGCTATTACCAATATTAGAGGTTATGTTAATTCAAATCTAAAGATCTACCGGCATCCGCGTTCGACAAATGAAAATCGATTAGAGTCTTGTTTTCAACGTAGGTTTTCTTGATAGATTTTTTTTTTTTTCTTGTATTTGTTGATACAAGATTTTCTTTTTTCTTTTCTTTTCTTTCTTTTTTTTCAAGCTAAAATCCTGAGTTTCATTATATGATCAGTTAAGAAATTTTTTAAGGTTAATTTCTTCTTTCTATGTGCGTAAAAATAGTATTTGCTTTTAGGCTGGTTCTTTGGATCCCTATGTTTTTTTTTTTTTTTTTTTTTCATTCATTCATTTATATTACCACGATTGTGAAAGTTTGTTTTAAGATGTGTTTCAATAAAGGAAATTCGTATTTTCTTAAAAGAAAAGGGGATGAAGCCTCAGCAATATTCGATAGGAGGTTTACACTAATCTTTATATTTTTTAGGGAAGGATTTGCTTTAGTCCTCAACGTTTATCCTTTTTTTTTTTTTTTTTTAATTTGATTCCCCATTTTTTTTATCCTAGTCCTTAATGTTTTTTCATTATCTACAAACAATGACTTTTGTTGACGCCCTTAAGATTTTCATCCATAATTTGCTACTTGGAAGTACTTAATTCATTGAAATAATTAATTTGATTAGATAAAATAATTATATATATAATTAAATAAAATAATAGAAGTAACAAAGTTCGAAAAAAGAAGAAGAAGAAGAATTTTGTTTTCAAAAGAAGAACCCAGTTACCCTGCCTTAGAGTCGTAGAATTCTCGACCAAGAAACTTGAGTCGCCATTCAACCCACCAACTTAACCATAATGCATCATAAATTCTTTTAATAAATAATCTTAAATTTCTAATCAGCTTATAATCAAGTCATGTGACTAGATTGGGTTCTTCACCTATTTCTTTTTCTTTTTAATTTCATAGTAGGAGTGGCATGGCACCCATCACTAAGTTTAGGCAAAAGAATGACCAAAACTACAAACTGAACTGCATCGAATTGAACAAAATTATAAATTAGGTTCGGACTTTTTTTAAGTTTCAAAAAATAACTAATTGAATCATATCATTTTCATAAGGTTCAAAAAATTATAAACCAAATTAAATCATAAGAAGTAAAAAGAAAAAAGTTACGATTCGAACAAAAATAACATAAATTTTGAATGTTTTATATGAGGTATCTTGTTTATTTATGTAATAAGTTATAAATAAATAGATTTTATCCTAATTGAAACTGGACTAAAATATATTAATTTAACCTCATTGTGTCATCATCATGACACTAAGGATCTTAAACCACCTAATACAAAGTCTCGATATTGTAAAAGCATATAAGTTTTAGAGGAAAAGAATAAATACTATGAAGGTTCAAAGTTTGAGTATTTTTCATAAATATTATAAAATTCTTGGTTTGAATCGCAAATCAAACCATCCTTTTAGGTTTAGAAAATCATGAACTGAATTATAAGGTTTGATTCAGACTAAAAAAAGAACCAAATCATAATATTAGTTTCGGTTTGATTCGAGTAGATTCGAAGGGGTGAACCATATAAAATTGTACTACTCCTACCCTTTCCCACCACTCTCTTAAGATAGTGGATTCAATGACTTACTTTTATAGGTGGATTGCTACCCATTAGTTTGCTGGTCTTAAATCTAGTCACTTCAAGTTGGAGCATGGTTGGGTTCTTTTTTCTTCTTTTCAAATTTTTTTCATTTTTTTTAATTTTCAAACTTTTTATTACTCTATAGTTTAATTTAATTAATATATACTTAGTTATTTTATATTTTTAAATTAATTATTTTGACGAATCAAGTACTTCCACATATTAATTATAGATTAAAAAACTCTATGACACTAATAAAAGTTCTAATTTGTAAATATTAAAAAATTTAGAGGATTCAAATTAAAAAAAAAAAATAGAACTTAGATGTAAAAAAGGGCAATTAAAAATGTATTTTTTCATTATAATTTTTAAGGAATAATGAAAATCAAATCTAGTTTATTTTAAATTTATTCTAACCACCATTCACGCTTGTATTCATCTATAAGAAGGTATGTCACATCTCGAAAGATACCCTATTCATGATAGGTCACCATGTATTACATGAAGACCAAGGACTTGCTTCATTACCTTTCATTGGTCTTTACTCAAAAAACCAGGTTCCTATGTCTCCAGACCATCCTCTTAATCGTATTAAATCAATTGGAGATCGGACATACGAGTATTAACATAAGTTTTTCATAAGCTTAGTCAAGAGAAAACATAGTACATTGTGAGTCTAATATTTATAGAGAACTTCGGTTACTGAATACTCAAAATCCTTCATAATATTAGCTATTAAAAGAATAAGTAGTAAATACAATTATCCAAAATCGAAAGTCTTATAACAAAAGTCTATACAAAAAGGAATATGGCTCTCTCTACACTAAAAAAAAAAAAAAGAATATCCTTCCTAAAGACTTCCAATTGCTTAGCAACCTACCTCAAGCATACCCCTACTTGGGATAGCAAAAATATCTTGTATTTGCAACAAAAATTTATAAGGGAGTAAGCCAATTGTTTAATGAGAATTCTTAACCATGCTAAGAAAATAAGTTGTCAACTAAGTTTAACAGACATATAAATGCATGAGAACCAAGAATGCCAACAAATACATGTAATTACCTAGGTGCTACATGCAACTCAGATTTGTAGCCTTTGAAGTTGGAGTTAGAGAACTTCAGTTCAACATATTTGGATACTATACGTAAACTTATCCATAAGGACTTTATGTTCTTACGTGTATGAAAATAGTTATTGATTTATGAAAATTTTAAGTCCAGGTATAATGTGTAAGTGGAGCTAAACAGTCTCCATCTACCCTTAAACAAAGGTCTTTAAACAAGATCCTTAGTACACGGTTAACATCTCCAGTGCATATTAAGCCCATGATTAGGATAAGGCCATGTAGTACCAGTGCATTGTATAATAACCCATTTCAAATAAAATAACAACCCTTGCAAGACCTTTTCATTACCTTCGTATAATGTGTTGATCGGCTTAGTATATGCATATGTCATGAGTATGCATGTGCCAGTTTCTATCATTATTGGCTTGAATATCGTTAAAGTCATTTTAGGCAAGCAACCAGTGATTACAAACAATCTACAAGCTAGCTAAATGCATAAACAAAATGTTATGTAGTATATTGTTATATACTTTATTTTTCATTTGCACATAGTATGAGGCAACATCACGCATAGGCATCATCTCAATCTCCCTACACATCAACCATTTAACTTATGAATTTAGTGCTACTAACTACACACAAAAGAAAGCACAGAATCATAGGACACTTACTCAACTACGATAGGTCTTGAATCTTAATAGTTCGTAGGCAAATCGTAATCTTAGTCGAGGTCACTTGGTCAAAAGAGTTTTTCAATATAATTATTCAAGTGCAACAAGGAAGAGGAAAAGATTCGTTAATTTTAATAATTGCATTTAGGCTCTACTATACTTTTATACTCCTAACTTCATTCATGTTTAGTATAGTTCTTAACTTGGTTTCACTTCATCAAGAGTGATTACATTTATTTAGGTATTGGTGAACTTTTACTTGGAGTCTTTTTTGTTTTCACTTTTGGAATTTGAAATTTCGGCTTGGATTAATTGGCTTAAAAGACTTGCCTACTCTATAAGAGAAAAACTACAAAGATCCTAAAGTGAAGGAAGTTTGGATAACAAAAGAGGATAGAAGGATTTGGGATTTAAGAGATGTGGTTGTTCTAGAATTCTCTTGGATGATTATATGACAACTGTCAAGAGTGAGATGGTGGTTAATAATCCTAAGGTTGTGCATGCGAAAACGACTCTCCTATTCGATCAAGAGGACAACTGGGTGAAGTCTCACAAGTTTACCACAACAAATAGCAATGGAATTGAGAGTGTAGCTATTAGACTTTAAGCAAACAGAGGGGTGATTCAGTTGCAACACATATCCCACTATAGCTACCTTCGGGCAACAACAAAGTATACTATATATAATGAGCAGAATGGTAGGAAACAACTAAGCCTCAACAGAGGAAAAACACGACACAATCTATTAGTAGTCAACTTGCTCCGACAAGTTGCAACAGGACAACAACATATATAACTTGAGCTTCATAAAGATACGACATAAACTCAACACAAAGGCTTAACTCTTAAAGTGGCGCATCTGAGCAGCAGCGTGAGAGGCTCACTTTACTAAGGATCAACAGAACACATATGTACTACAGTGACTACTGCATTTTGCAAGGCTACGTCGTGATTAGCACGGAAATAGGAATTTTAATATACTACCACATGTAATAGGGATAATACTATACTTAACGCTAGAATACTTGGTTAAAATAACAGCAGCAAGACTTAGACTCTGCAGAACGCGGCATGAACACCAACAACCAAACTTAGTTCTCTAAGACCTGACAAAACAACACCGACACAATTCATACATGTTGAGACAAAACAGGTATAGCATTAAAGTATCAATATAATGGTGTTATATTAAGCTATTTAAACATTACGGTTGGACTCGATTTCAAAAGTAAGCTTTGTTCTATTGCAATAGTTACGAATATTATGATCAACAACTTAGGGAGTGAGCTACGGTGTTGAATAGTGTAGTAGCTTACCCACGAGAGAAGCTTAGATAGTCGTGCTTGATTTCCATGAAAGAGCTGCGACACCCCTATTGACCTTCTTAACATTGTCAACCATTTACACTTTCTGTAAGGGGGATTGTTACTAGCCAACGTAAATGATAAGGAGGATTCGGTAGTGTTCTTTACCTGCTAACTATTTTAGGGAAGATAATAATGGAGGAGTGTTATTAGTGACCTTATGGAGTTAAAGACAAAGTGCTCTTTTGAGGACCATCCTAAGTTTCTGAAATAGGAAAAACAAATGGATGGATTGTAATGGGAAAAAGCACGGTTGTGAATCTATGAAGGAGGACTTCCTATATCTAGAGTGCAGTATTTCCCATGCTCTTAGTTGACATGAGTGTGTCACATCTAGTTGAGAAAAGGACAGTTTCACTTGGCTTGTCTTACTGTAGGAGAATTTAAATTGATAAGGGTAAGGTATTCCTCCTTTAGGGTAATTGACAATACTTCTAAGTGAACTAAAGAAAGAAGTGATCATTTAGGGGCAATATCTAGGCTACGAAGAATCTTAACTGTACATGAATTGATAAGCTTAGGCACATATAGAAAAGAGAATAATTTGCTCCCACTCAAAGACAACTTATTAGAGTAAGTGTTTACTCCTAAGGGACTGACATGAGTAAATATAGGCATTCTTTAAGAAGTATGCCATGGTGGAACTATATTTATATATATTTACGAACATATTTATATGAAAAAAATATATAGGAAACTTTAGGATGTGGAACTACAATTTACAAGTATGTATGAGCTTTATAAATAGTATTTTCTTGGTTCAAATATTTTTTTAAATATTACGGTTCCTTAGTCTTCTGAAATAATTTATTGATTGTGTTATTTGCCGGCTCAAAGTGATGTTGAAGATGATTGGGCTCTTAGTTCATCTTAAACCATTAAAATTTCTTAGGTCTTACATCTTCCCCTCCTTCAAAATAAGTTTTATCCCCAAAATGTGAGAGCATACCTAGTTTGGTAAATAAGTGAGGATCTTTTCGCTACACTTCCTCCTTTGCTTCCTAAGTTACTCCCTCACTCTTATGATTTTTCCATAATACCTTTACATACCATAACTCCTTATTTCTCAACTTTTATACCTTACGGTCAGTATTCTTTATCGAATGTTCTTCATAAGTCAAATTCTCCTTTAACTATACTAGCTCTAACTCAACTATTCAATTGAGATTGGGTATATGCTTCCTTAAAACCAATACGTGAAACACATTGTAGATTTTTGACAAATTTGGAGGCAAGGCAAATCGATAAGCCAAGTGTAATGCCTCATAACTGGAGGGCACTATAATCTATTGCGTATTCCCATCCATCAGGAACACGTTAAGGCTCTAAGACCAAATACATTCTTTAAGATAACTTATATCAACTCCTTATGAGTTGTACAAAACGACAATTCTCCAGATACGACAATTGGAGTGACTTACAGGCGAGTCACTTTAGCCTAAACATACCAAATAACTAGACTTTAATCTTTTACAACATACTGGGCTAGCCGCTTCTTAATCCCGACTTGAGGATAGCAAATCCCACACTTGTCACAAACTTAATGAATCAACCTGTAGCTATAAAAATAGAAGAGTGAGCCGAAGCCTGATACGAGTGCACAAATACACACGAATGTTAAGCCCAAAACATATACATGCATATAATTCAACTGTAATAACATATAAACAAACAACAGTTTAGTTATCTTTAATTTAGGCCAACAATCATCAAAGGGTACTCATAACCTCGCTACATATTATCCGTGTCCACATATATAGATAGATATAATATAAATGTTCCTTTAAGTCCTTTACGCCTAAAGACAAAAAACCTAGTATTTTAACTGCGTCATCTCATATATAAGTCTATTAGATAATCCTTACATATGATCAGTGGGTTGCTCCTCTAGGGATCTACCATTGCAGACCCTTAGAGTGAGTAGGTCAAGAAAAATCAGTAAACCATTCATTTAGGTTGAGTATAGATTAGTCTGTTTAGATTTTGTCTAACCTAACAAGTACAATTAGACAAACAAGCACCACGTACCTAAGATAGCTTCTCGACAGTTAACTGAAAATCCACAACTTTTAAGTCTCATGCCAAATGGTCCTAACCACCCATGCAAGGAGAGACTCGATATCTAGCATGAATCTATTAAGTTGATAAAATAATTTTTATAGCATTATTAGTGTGATAATAATTTGTGAAATTGACTTAAATAAAATAGGAAAATCGATCATCTATTATTCTATCTCAAAATGTATTAGTCCAGTCCCTATTCGTGAAACTATTGCTAGAAGTATTAGTTTCTTGAATCATTGAAACTTGTAATAATAAAAGCCATAAAAAATTAAGTGAAGTTCTTATTAAATAAGTTAAAAAAATCATTGAGCATGACAGAATAAGACAATAAGTCATAGAAATTGAAAATCAGAAATAAAATAAAAATAGGAACCAACCTTCCCTTTCCACTTACGATGACAATAGATTCTCTTTATTACCTAAAGGAAATTGGAATCTTAACAAATAGCAAAAATCAATGGGTTATTGAGTGTACAGAATATACGTAATACATTATGGAAAATTTTGTTACCACCAAATATATAATACTTAGAATATTAGTAAAATAGTAATTTGTCATCAATAATCATATAACAAATTTCCATAAACAATAAAATACAATAATACATTATAAAGGATTAACAACAAAATTGAGCACCAAGATAAGATCATTGAGGAGCAAAAAGAAAAAAAAAATGCTGAGTTGAATCACTTGATCGAAGGTCAGAAAGGAGAATGGAAACCAGAGAGCAAGTCCGTCGGAGTTTGACCAGAAAATATAAAACGAAGATGGAAGGATAATTAAAACAAAGTGTTAGCAAAGTCACCAAAACAAGGTGAAGGAAGTAAGGTGAAAATGGACAGAGTCAACTTAGTGAACTCACCAATGAAGTTCAGGGTAGAGCAAGCAAACCGAGTCTACACAATGAAATTTTCAAGCGATGCATTGGAAAATAAGATATCGAAGATTGGAGAGAAGAAGCGGAGTGGAAAACATCCGTACGTGAATAACATTCATAGAATAAGGAATGCAATGGCTAAACTTAACGATGCTTGTTAACCGGAAATCCGTAGCAGTGAAAGATATATTAACAGAACTTACAACTTGACCGAGTCACCACCAATGTTGGAGAAGAGGACCGAAATTGATCGTTGGATAATGGAATGCTATGGTTACCAAAGATGGAGAAAGAGAAGCAACTTGTCAACGATAATGGAGCTTAGAGTTTGGAGAAAATATTCAATGTTGTTTTCACCGAAGAAGTAATTGGAAAAGAATATAACGGTAGCCAACAATGAAAGAGAAAGTGAGAAAAGAAGCTAAGACAAGAGCTAAGGGAAAAAGAAAGGAAGATTACGGCGGGGAAATTAGTGTAATGTCTAGGGTAGGGTTTACAATATTCTAGTGTATTCTAGAATTTAGGATGGCAAGTATAAAAAAATTAGAGGAAAAAATATTTAATAAAAATAAAATAATAAAGAATATTAGGAAAATATGATAAGGATTAAAATATAGAAAGATATAGTGTAATAATAAAAATATATACTTTATGCATAAAATAAAATTTTCCCATTTATGATCACTTAATATAAGGGTTAATGAAAAATATATATTTAATGAAAATATATATATATATATATATATATATATATTATCAAAACCTTAATTTAGACATCTATTCTATAAGATAAAATTTAAATAAGCCTAAAATTACTTAAAGTTTTACAAATTGAAAACATTCCCTTATTAAGATGTGTTTTATGTCAACATGACTTAAATAAGTTTTATTACTTAATTATTATTTTTAGTTTGACTAAGTGTTTCACCAAGTTGCCGACTTCACTCAATACTTTAAACAATCCTATGTAGGCTTAACTTTTCTTTGGTTCGAACTTGGTGTATGCTTTTACTAGGACTCACCTTCAAGTACATATGATCCCTAACTTAAATCTCTAACTCTCTTCTCTTTAGATTTGCCTAACCCTTTTGTTGGTCCTAAGCCTCTTTCATCTTTTGCTTGATGATACTCACCTTATTAGTCACTTCTTATACTAGGTTTGGTCACAACACCACCTTTTCTACAAAATCCCAAAACAATGGTGATTGGCATTTCTACCCATACGGGGGCTTCATAGGGCAATGTTTGAATTGTAGAGTGGTAACTATTGTTATAAGCGAATTCAACAAGTAGTTAATGAGTGTCTCAACTTCCTTTAAACTCAAGGGCACAAGCTTGAAGCATATCTTTTAGAGTCTAAATAGTCGTTTTTGATTCACCATTGGTTTGGGGATGATACGCAGTATTGAACCGTAACTTAGTCCCCAAAACTTGTTAGAGTCTTATCTAAAATTTAGACACAAATCTGGGGTCACTATTTGGAACAATGCTTAAGGGCTCTTCGTGAAGCCTCACTATTTCTTTTATATAGAGACAGGCTAACCTCTCCAATGAATGTATCATATTAATGGGAATAAAGTGCGCTGACTTAGTAAGATGGTCTACAATTACCCATATTGCATCAAAACTTGTCGCCGTTCTTGGTAACCTTGAAACAAAATCCATATTGACCTCATCCCACTTCTATTCGGGAACTTCAAGCGGTTGTAACTTCGTTCTAGGTCGTTGATGTTCTGCCTTCAATCTTTGGCATGTGTCACATTTTAATATATAATTACTAATGTCTTACTTCATGCCATTCCATTAAAAACTTTTCTTTAAATCTTGTTACATCTTGATCCCTCTTAGGTGTATAGAATACCCGGAATAGCGAGCTTCCTTTAAGATTTCCTTCTGGAGCTTAGGATCATTTGGTACACACAATCTTTCATTCATATGGAGGGTCCCTCTCTCATCGATCTTAAAATCTGTATACTTTCCCCTAGTTAGCCCTTCCCATACTTGCATTGAGGCAGGGTTGCCCTCTTAGGCCATTCTAATCCTTTCAAATAGTGTTGGTTGTACTGTCATAGTTGACAATTCAATGTTAGCCTTATGCCAAGAGAACTCTAAGTTGAGTCTTTCAAATTCTTTAATCAACTCTTTTTGATCTATGAGTAATGAAGCTACTTCTGCATGATTCTTCTTGCTTAAGGCATCAACCACAACATTTACTCGCCTCGAGTAATAGTTAATGCCTAGGTCATTATCCTTGATCAACTTTAGCTAGCGCCTTTGTCTCATGTTCAACTCTTTTTGGATAAACAGGTACTTTAAACTTTTGGGATACGTGTATATCTCACATCTTTGCCCATATAGATAATATTTCCACAGTTTCAAAGCAAACACTACTGTTGTATGCTCTAGATCATGAGTAAGATAATTTTGCTCATGCGATCATAATTATCTTGAAGCATATGCTATGACTCTTCCATTTTGCATTAACACATACCCTAAACCATTCTTGAGGGCAGCATTATATATTATAAAGGGTTCTTCATTGTTGGGCAACACAAGAACTAGTGCTGATATTAACCTATTCTTCAACTCTTGGAAACTCTTTTCTCTCTTTTCATCCCATTCAAACTTGACACTCTTTTAAGTTAATTGAGTCAGAAGTTGTGCAATTATAGAGAAATCCTTAACAAACTTCTTATCGTACCCTGCCAGGCCAAGGAAACTTCTCACTTCAATCATTGTTTCTAGCCTTTTCCACTCAACTATGTCTTTAATCTTTTTGGGGTCAACTAAGATTCCTTCTTCAGAGATAACATGCCTTAGAAAAGAAATTTTCCTTAACAAAAATCACACTTTGATAACTTGGCATGAAGCCTATGTTCTTGCAAAGTTTACAGTACTACTCTTAAGTGCTCTTCATGTTGCTTAAGTGTAGCTAAGTATACTAAAATTTTGTTTATGAAAACAATTATGCACTTATCTAGCAAGGGTCAGAACACTTTATTCATTAAGTCCATGATTGTCACAGGAGCATTGGTTAACTCAAACGGCATTACTAAGAACTTGTTGTGACCATATTGGGTTCAAAAAGTGGTTTTCCGTACATCATCTAGCTGGATCCTCAATTGATGGTAACCAGATCGTAGACTAATCTTAGAGAACACACTAGCCCCTTTCAACAGATTAAATAAATCATCGATGCTAGGTAGAGGATATTTGTTCTTGATAGTCACCTTATTTAACTCTCGATAGTTTATGTAAAGTCTCAAGGAGCCATCCTTCTTTTTAACGAGCAACACTGGTGCGCCCTAAGGAGAGACATTAGGTCTTATCAACTTCTGATCCAATAACTCTTGTAGTTGCTTCTTTAATTTTCTTAATTCGATTGGAGCCATCCTGTAAGGGACTTTGGAAATTGGCTCCGTTCCTAGTAACATATCAATAGCAAAATCCGCTTCTCTCTTTGGTGGTAGCCCTGGTAGTTGATTCAAAAATATGTCTAGAAACTCTTTTATCACTTAAATCTCTTCTATTTTAGGTGCTTTTGCCTTTGCCTCTAAGGAGTTTAACTAACAAATGTCTGTTACCAACACAAATGAGCTCAATTGTAAGGTTTTACTCACTAATGGTTTACCTTGGAATTTAGTCAACCTCCCATTAGAAGTTTCAAAAGTTACTATTCGCCTCTTACAATTTATGTTAGCTTTATTTTTTGACATCCAGTTCATTCCTAATATAGTTACATACTTGCTCGGGTCAATTACAATAATTTCTATCATACTATTGAACCTTTATATCCTTAATGGGCATTTAGGTATAACTTCTCTTGTTAATACTACACTCCTGATTGGAGTCCTTATCCCAAAGCTAGCTTCTACATTTATCATTGATAACCCAGCTCGTCCAGTTATCTCAAGAGAGATAAAAGAGTGAATGGCTTCGATATCAAACAAGGTGTACACAGGATGCCCTAACATCTCAATAGTACTTACCATACTCAAGTAATTAAATTAGTTTTCTTAACTGAGCTTAGGAGTTTTATGGATTCACTTTCCTTTGGGTTCTAAATCCAATTATCATAATATCTAATTACATAAATAGTTTGGTAAGGAAGCTTGCACATACTTGAAATAAGCTCAGTGCTCTTCGGGTCCTCAATCTCCTCATAGGTATAGTCCTCCACCATTGTGTAATCATCATACCTCTAGTCTCCTTCGAGGTTATACACTCATGCTGTGTTCACTAGTCTAGGATGGGTGTTTGCTATACTAAGACTACCTATTCCCTTTCCTATGGTTTGATATCCAATAACTTATAGTACCTTAGTAGTTGGGGTTGGTGTTTATTGCTGAGTGCCCTACTTTATGGCATATGAAACACGTGGTGAAGTTTTTCTAGGGACAATCCAGCACTTGATGTGACCTATCACTACAAAAATAGCACTTGTTTTTAAGTTAGGGATAGTTTTGGGGATAGTAATTCCCTTTATAGTTCTAGCACTTTAGTGTAGCTCTTAAAACCTTCCTTTGAGTTGCTATCTAAGGTCTTAACATCCTTTTGAATTTACTTAGGTGCTCACCACTACTACTTAAGCCATCGGGTGGTCACTTCCCAAATACATTGACTTTCCTTCTTCTTGTGTCTTCACTTTACCTCTTAGCATTCTCTTTAGCTTGCGCTTTTTCAACCATTTATGTGAAACTTTTGGGTTCAAACTCCAAAAGTCTTCTTGTCATTTTCGTATCAAATTCCTTGGAGAACACTTGCACTTTAAGCTAATCACTCATTTGATATTCTGAAAAAGCAAACTAGAGTAACATGTTAAACTTTGCTTCGTATTTTTTGATTAAGTGATTCCCCTTTACTAGGTCAAATAGATCATCATTGTACTTTAGTCTCAAACTCCCTAGAAAATAATTTGCTAAGAACTCCTGCTGGAAGGTCTCCCAAGTAATAATGCCCCTGATACTTCTTTGTTTTGATTCCCACCATGTGCACGCCTTTGTCTTTAGCATATACGTACCATAGGTGAGGTGTAAATGGTGGGGCACCTTAAAGGCCTCAAAGAACCACTTTATCTGACTCAACTAGTCCTCTACCTCATTGGGCTAGTTGGATACACCTTCAAAATATCTATTTCTTATTATGAATTCTAGTAGTATATTATGGTACAACCGGTGCTCAGGAGGGATAAGTGGCACCACAAATAGTAAGAATAACTAGTGGAGGTAGCGGTAGTGGAGGATGAGTTAGTGGAGCCTCTTGAGCCACTATAAGAGGTGGAGCCTAGATAGGCGATGCTGGCTCTCTTTGTAGAAAGGCCTTTAATAGCTCATAAGTGGCGTGTATTACCTCTACAATCTCGCCAATCCGGTCTCCTTATGCATTTTGTCTTCTAGGTGAGGGTGCTAGGGCTCTATACATTAGGGGTCTACCCCTGTGCTTGTTACGACTAGATATCATTCAATTTCCAAACTTTGTTAGCAAGAACTTAAGACAACCACACAAAATTCATTCATAAAAGCATTCGGTTTTAGGCAATCCATTATATTTAAATTATAGAAGTAAATATATTAAGATTCACAACCACAATCCATAAGTCCTTATTGAAAACATACATACATACACACATATCCTAACTTTACATAATTACAGTACTTAAGCCTTATAAATTTACATTACAGGCTAACACAAAATAAGATAATATACCCAACATTCTATATAAAAAAATAAGATAATATACCATAAAGGCTATGGCTAGAGGAAGCTCTACCCCTTCCTTGTGCTCTAACAAATACATTAACTCTACTCAAGATAGTATGTTCCTCGAAGTGAGTTTAGTGTATAAGGTATGCTACATTAACTAACGAGCATCTAGTCCTCTTCACCAAGTTTTCAGTACTTCATCCAAATTTTGAGGTAGTCTACTAAGGCCATATCTTTACATGAGATCTAAAGTCGATGCCGATATTCTGCTAGAGTCTCACTTGGTTGGATCCTAAAAGCTACCCATTCTTCTCGAATTTAAGTCTTAGGTCTCTAGATTAGCAAATACAATTTAGTTTAAAATGCATTAGTAATAAATAGATTTTATAGTTGTTATCAAACCTAAGGTTATCCATTTTTCCTCACTAGGTAGGTTACTGTAAAGTTTAAGGTCAGGTTTTATTTACTCTAAAATGCTTTTCATGCTTTGATACCATTATCCTATTACTGCCTTTCATTGGTCTTTACCCTATACATTAGGCTCCTACGTCTCTAGGCCATCCTTCTAGTCATATTAAGTCAGTTGGAGATCAGGCATATAAGTATTAACATAAGTTTTTCATAAGCTTAGCCAATAGAAAACATAATCCATCGTAAGTTTGATATTATTAGAGGATTTTGATTACTGGATACTTATAGTTCTTAATATCGGCTATCAAATGAATAAGTAGTAAATATAATTATCTGAGATCGAAAATCTTAATATAAAGTCTATACAAAAAGGAAAATGTGGCTTTCTCCACACTCAAAAGATAAGAAGATCCTTTCTAAAGACTTTCAACTGCTTGGCAACCTGCCTTAGGCATACCCCTACTCCAGATAGCAAAAATATCTTATATTTATAACAAAAATCTATAAGGGAGTAAGCTAATTGTTTAGTGAGAATCTTTAACCATACTAAGCAAATAATTTATCAACTAAGTTCAACAGACATTAATCCACAAGAACTAAGAATACCAACAAATACATGTAGTTGCTTAGGGATTACATGTAACTCAAATTTATGCTCTCCGAAGTTAAGGTAGGAGAACTTTGGTCTAACAGATATAGGTACTACATCTAGATTTAGCCAAAAGTGAGGACTCTATGCTCTCACATGATATGAAAATAGTTTTTGATTTGTGAAAATTTTAAGTCTAGGTATAGTGCAAGAGTGAGGCCTAATAGTCCTTACCTACCACTAAACAAAGGTCTTTAGGCAAGATCCTCAGTACATGGTTGGCGTCTCCAGCTTAGAGTAAGCCCGAGATTAGGATAAGGCCATGTAATATGAGTGTATCGTACAATAATCCATTTCAAATAAAATAACAACCCCTACAAGACCTTTTTCATTACCTTCATGTAATGTGTTGACCGAATTAGTATATGTATAGGTCATAAGTATGCATGCGCTCGTTTCTATCATTGCTGGCTCAAATATAATTAGAGTTATTTTAAGGTGAGTAATTGGTGATTATAGACAATCTAAAAGCTAGTTAAATGCAGAAACAAAATGTTATGTAGTATACTGTTATATAATTTATTTTTCATTTGTATACAGTACAAGACAACATCATGTATAGGCATCATCCTAATCTCTTCCCACATAAACCATTTAACTTATAAATTTAGTACCACTAACTACTCACACAAGCAAGCACAAAATCATAGGAAACTCACTCAACCATGATAGGTTACGGATCATAATAGTCCGAAGGAAATTGTAATCTTGGTCGAAGTCACCTAGTCAAAAGAGATTTTCAATATAATTGTTCAGGTACAACAAGGAAGAGGAGAAGATTCATTAATTTTAATAATTACATTTAGGCTCTACCAAACTTTTACTCTTAACTTCATTCATGTTTAGTATAGTTCTTAACTTAGTTGCACTTCATCAAGAGTGATTCCATTTATTTAAGCTTTAGTGAATTTTTACTTGGAGTCCTTTTAATTTGCACTTTTAGAATTTCAAACATCGACTTAGATTAATTAGCTTAAAGGACTTGGTCACTCTATAAGAGAAAAACTACGAAGATCCTAAAGTGAAGGAAGTTTGGTTAACAAAAGAGGATAGAAGGATTTGGGATTTAAGAGATGTGGTTGTTTTAGAATTCTCTTAGATGATTATGTAAAAATTGTCAAGCATGAGGTGGTAGTTAATAATCCTAAGGTCTGTATATGCAGTAACAACTCTCTTATTCAATTAAGAGGACAACTAGGTGAAGCTTAGCAAGTTTACCACAACAAATAGCAACTGAATCGAGAGTGCAGTTGTTGGACTTTAAGTAAATAGAGGGGTGATTCGGTTGCAACACATGTCCTATTGCAGCTACTTTCGAGTGATAGTAAAGTGTACTAAATATAATGAGCAAAACGGCAATAAACAATTAGGCCCCAATGAAAGAAAAACATAACACAACCTAATAGTACTCAACTTGCTCCTACAGGCTGCAATAGGACAGCAACATTTATAACTTAAGCTTCACAAGGATACAATAGAAACTCAACACAGAGGCTTAACTCTTAAAGTGGCGCATTTGAGCAACAATGTAAGAGACTTACTCTACTATGAATCAACAAAACACATACACATGATAGTGATCGCAGCATTTTACAAGGCTACATCTTGATCAACACGATAACAGGAATTTTAGTATGTACTACCACATACGATGGGGACAATACTATACTTGACACTATAATACTTGGTCAAAATAATAGCAACGGGACCAAGACTCTACAAAACGCGACATGACAATAGCAACCAAACTTAGTTCTCTAAGACTCAACAAAACAGCACCGATATGGTTCATACATGTTGAGACAAAACAAATATAACATTAAAGTATTAGTACAGTAGCGTTATATTAAGCTATTTTAACACGACAATTGGACTCAGATTCAAAATTAAGCTTTGTTCTATTGCAATAATATGGTAGCTTACCCATGAGAGAAGCTTAGATAGTTGTGCTTGATTTCTACGAAGGAGCTACGATACCGCTATTGACCTTCTCAACATTGTTAATTATTTACACTTGCTGTAAGGGAATTGTTACTGGCTAACATGAAGGATAAGGAGGATTTAGTGGTGTTCTTACCTACTACTAGCCATTTTAGGGAAGACAACGATGGAGGAGTGCTCTTAGTGACCTTGTGGAGTTAAAGACAAAGTGCTCTTCCGAGGACTATCTTAAGTTTCTGAAATAGGAAAACAAATGGATGGATTATGATGGGCAACAGGGCCATTGTGAATCTAAGAGGGAGGACTTCTTATATCTAGAGTATAGTGTTTCCCAAGCTCCTAGTTGTCGTGAGTGTGTCACATCCAGTTGAGAAAAGGATGGTTTCACGTAGCTTATCCTATTGTGGAAGAGAGTTTAAACTGATAAGGGTAAGGGATTCCTCCTTTGGGGTAATTAACAATACTTCTAAGTGAACTAAAGAAAGTAGTGATCATTTAGGAGCAATATCTATGTAGCGGAAAGTTTTGACTATATACATGAAGTGATAAGCTTGGACACATATAGAAAAGAGAATAACTTGTTGTTACTCATAGACAACTTATTAATGCAAGTGTTTACTCCTAAGGGACTAACATGAGTAAATATAGGCATCCTTTAAGATGTATGCTGTGGTGAAATAGAATTTATATATATTACGTACATATTTATAGGAAAAATATATATAGAAAACTTCAAGATGTAAAACTATAATTTACAAGTGTGTGTGAGCTTTAAAAATAGTATTTTCTTGGTTTAAATATTTTTTTAAATATTACGGTTCCTTAATCTTTTAAAATAATTTATTGATTGTGTTAGTTGCTGGCCCAAAGTGATGTCGAAGATAATTGGGCTCTTAGTTCATCTTAAACTGTTAAAATTTCTTTGGGCGTACAAGGCACTTCTTAAGTGTTGGTTCAAAAGGATACTGCACTTAAATTTCGGGTCAATATCATCGTTTACACATTAACTTTACCACTTTTTATAATTATACACTTGAAATTTCAACTTATTTAATTATATACCAAATTAAAGATTTAACTGTCACAGTCTATACCTTAATGAACTTTAACTCACATCTTTAGTCCAGTTAGCATATTCAACTCATGAGGTGGTTGCTTACGGCCTTAGGGGGCTCGCGTAACCTCCCATAGTAGCTACTAGCTACCTCTATACAAAACAGTAAGTCTCGACCAACTTAAAAAATGCAGGTCGTAGATAGTGTAAAATGTTAGGGGCAATATTACGGTAGTTGCCTAAGGTCTTATAAGGGTTGCATAAACCCCTAAAGTCATGGACAGTTATCTCATTGGTTGATCATAGTGATTAGAGTAATAGTATAAACTACTGTTAACTGGGGTGTAAACCGTAACAACTAAATCTTTAATTAGGTGTATAATTAGATAAGTTAAAACTTCGAGTATATAATTTTAAAAGGTGGTAAAGTTAAGGTATAAGTTGTAATATTTTCCTCTCAAATTTCAAACATGACGTCATACTTTATACTAGTTGTTTTCTCTTCTACAATTTTCTCTAAGATAAAAGTAAAAAATAGGTGGAAATAATAAATATGATTTCCAACAGAAATAGGTTAAATGTAAACTTTAAATGTGAAACCAAGATGGTTGGAAAAAAAAAAAAAGGTTAAAGGTTATTATAATTTAATAACATAAATATCAATCTCTCAGTAGAATGAATTAAGTTGAAATATCTCATCTTCTAAGTTTTAATGTACAATTAAACATTCATAAATTAATACTCCATAAATTTATAACCTATAAATTAATAGCCTCTTTCAAATAGTTTTTTTTTTTTTTTCCAAATCCCAACTTCAGTCGGTTGATAAATTAATAAGATAATAATTTTTAAGAAGACCCTTATATAAATGTACTGTCCCATCAATATCATGGATTAGTAATGTTTTAAAATTATAAATATAATTAAGACAATTTACTAAAATGTGAATCTATCGTTGTTTACTTTTTCTTGAATTTAAATTTAGATGGATTTCATTTTTAACTTTTCTTAGTGTATTCAAAGCCTTTGGTATTGTGTTTTTCAATTGTAATAAAAAATTGTGAAGTGTTGTTAAGCTATGGATGCTTTTTTTTTTTTTTTTGCAAAATTGAAATACTCTTTAAATTAATAAATTACTAATTTATTAATTAATTAATACTTTTCTAAATTAATAAAATTTTACGATTCCAATGATATTAATTAATAAAGGTTTTATTAAAGATGGCCAAAAAAGAAAAGCTGGAGGAAAAAGAAAAAAAAAAAAAAAAAAAGCATGAGTCCAAACCTTGCTGGTATGACATAGCATTGGGTATTGGGCTTTTTGGAACTTCCTGTTGGGCCATATATAAAGTGAGAGAAAGAGGGAAAATAATAATAAGAATAATAATAATAATAATAATAATAACAGAAAAGAGGAATTCAATGGGCTTTGTACTAAATAGTCTTCTGAGCATTCCCAAAATTGAATAAACTGTTAAAAGAGATCTATCCCTCTAGGCTCTAGTTCCTAATGGGCTTGGCCTTGGCTCCATATGAGAATCCATTCACTTGGTGAATATCTTCTAATGATTGAGTTCTTCTTTTTTGCCAATGGAGCTATAGTTTCTAAAAAAAATGTTATTCTACGATCTCGTCGTTGTGTCCATGTCTTTCATCTCCATGAAGTCAAAGTAACTTCTCAAATGTTTCCGCAAAATATAAAGACTATGTCAGTTTTTGGCATATTTGTTAATGAACTTTTTACTCTTTACAGAGGCATATTCCTTCTTCCAAACCTTTCCATGAATAATATTAGCAGGCAGATTCCATGTGGAAAGAACTCAATCGATGTAGCATTTGGTATCCCAATTGCAACAACATAAAACTTAATATATTGTTTGGTTGTTAAAATTTATAAGAGTTAATTTAGTTATTGGACAAAAAATGGTTTGAAGGATTGAGAAAAATATTCAAAATTTATCCTATTTAAAATATGGTACAAAAGTTAACTTTACTGGATAAAAATACAAGTATATATAATTAAATAAACATTAGACAATATTAAAAGTATAGATATTTGATAATATTTAAATTTTATACTTTTTAAATAATATAAAAATTAAATTAATATTAAATAATATTTAGAGTATAAATATTAAAATACAATATTAATTGATATTCAATCGACCCCAACTGTAAAATTGGTTGCAATGGATGCTCCATTTAGATTATAAAAGTAAAGCTCATGCTAGCAAAGGGCTCTCAATGGATCTGTTATGTGGTCATCTTATAAATAAAATTCTACATATTTTATTTATAAGCCTTAGATTGAAAAGAGCCAGAAAGAAACACGAGATTCAAGACCAGATAAATTAATCAACAATTGATGTTTCCATAGCCATGAAGTTGGTTGATCAGCCAATCTCCATCTGGCAATTAAACTTCCCTTCCTCAATTCTCATCAAATCTTATCTAAGCTTTTATTATAAAAAGTTTGTTTGAGTCTATATGGATGGAACTTAATAAGTATTCCTCCTCAATAAAACTATTCTTGCATTGAGTTGGTGGATAAGCTGTATAAGGAACGGTAAACAATCCTTTTGATTTGAATTCTTAAAATTTTCTAAATCCAATAAAATCCTTGCTGCAAGAAATTATTTTGTTTTTTTAGCATTGCATGTAATTACATGGAATTTTACCCTATAGCATTTCGCTCGTCGCGGAGAAGATTTTGCTGCATCGCTCTAAGTCAGTAAGACTTTTATAGTTAATGCTCCACTTATTCTTGTAGAAACACTTACTGGTTTATTCCAACGAATAGATATGATAAAAAGTATTTAAGTGGGAATGCAATTAAGCCAAATATTATAATGAATTCGCACATATGGCCCTCTCGTGATCATATTGACTGAAACTGACGAACCCAACGAAACACCATCATAAGCATCCAAGACTCAATGCCCACCGTGTGTATAGTCGGCAGGAAAACCGTACTCATAAAGTGAAAGGGGTTTTTTAAATCCTAAAGATTTTATGTTGTATATAGTCCCACTCTAAATTATTGACCTTTTTTCTCCTTGTGGTCAAAAAGATCATCATCTTTTCATGACTAAATGAAAGTTATCAATGAAAATCATACAATATACTTCTTCAAAAGCTTATTCAGCGGCTCATTTGGCCTTTCAAGCCGTGTTAAAAGTTCTAAACGTTCATGTAATCTTCTATGATATTAATTTGTTAAGGCCAAAAAAATAAAAAGTCTTAAGTTTATAATGAATATATTCATCAAATATGTTAACAATACATAGTAAGCGTGATTAAAATAATAAATAGTTACTTTAGGTAGTTCCAATAATTCTCAATAACTAATGCATAAGAAAATTTTATACCATTTTACTTTAATTTTAAACAAATAAGGTCATGCCTTAGTTAAATAATTGCTTATCTACTTTGAGGGAGGTGTAACAAAGTATGTTGTATGTTAGTAAATGGAATTTCAATGATGGGGATTAGCATTTGAGATAAGTTCAAATATGTTATTAATGTTTTGAAAAGTTTAAATAAGAGATTAAAATTTAAAAAAATTTAAATAAGATATCAATATTTCACAAAACAGTTCAAATAATGGATTCATAATAGCTAATTTATAAAATTATTTGAATCATATTATAAAATGTTGATATTTTATTTGAATTTTTCAAAACGTTGATTTCCTATTTAAACTCATTTTCAAACATTAATCCCCTCTATGTAATTTTCTCATTAGTAAAATATAAGCATAAAGAATAATTATATTCTTTCTTTCTTTCTTTTTTTTTTTTTTTTTTGACTATAAAGTTATCTTTGTCTCTAAGGATGACACATCAATAACCTAAGGAATTCTCTACTACAGGACCTTTCCATTATATTGAAAAGCTTTTTAAAAAGAGTTCCTTAATGGTAGTTATTTCTATATGTAAATGGATAAAGTTGTTAGAAAAGTAATAATTGCATAAACAAATGCTAAAACCATAGGTTTTTAACTAAGGATCGATCTCTTTATAAGGACTCAGTTCTATCCTTTAAGGAGTTTTATAAGGGAGCTTTTAGTCTAGGTCTTGTGTCAAGAACACTAAATAAAGGTAGCCAAATTACAATATTAAAATAACTACTTAAGCTCATGCTTGGAATAAACTGGATTGTAAAGTAATCTTATTAGTTGTCGAAGTAAAAAGAATTAATGAGCAAACAATATTAGAATTCATAAGTGTTGCTACTCAATCATCATTGCATGGTTTATGGCCTATAAGAGGCAAGAAAAAGAGCTATAAGAAGTATCGAAATTAGTTTCAATGTTGCTACTCTAACAATCTATTCAAACTAATATGGAGGATCTGGATAATGGGAGAGAGAATGTGTATTGAAAATAGTAAGGTTTCGAACTTTTACTAAGAGAGCTAATGATGTATCTATAGGAAGATAGTTGGGCTGGATAAGAAAGATGATATATACCTTAAGATCTCCTTCCTTTATTCCAGATTTAGTGGAGAATAATATAGGGAATTATGAGATTATTGACTTACCTTATCTATTAAGCTCCAATCATCTCTCTTCATTTGAATTATGGACTAGGCTAGCTAACTTAAGCATGGGTTGCTTAACCTAAGCTGAGGCTAGCCAACTTGAGTCTGAAGGCCTATGCTTTAAGCAACCTGCTAACATTGATTTGGTAAGTTTAGATTTAGAAGCTTAAGACAAAAATAGCCTATTAATAGTAAGTGATGTAAAAATAATGTAAAAAGTAACCACCATACACATTTTTATAAATGGTTTAGTCTAGCTTCTTTTATAAAAGAAATTTAATATTGGATAACTGCTTAGTTTTACCATTGACAATTAAAGCACAATGTTCAAAAGCTAGATATTGAGTAAAATCATAAATGGTATAGTGAAGCATCTTCTAATATGAAGTAGATTTTGGTTAGTGCTTTTAGATCAAATGGTGTATCATTATTCAAGACTTGCTTATAGGCAAATTAAATAAAAACCTAAAATATAAAGTAATAATAGAAAAGCTAGAATGTAGCATCTATAGTGTAATACCCTTATATGAAAAGAAAAAAATGAAAAGTAAAGTAAAATATAATGAAGCATAGTATATTAATTTGTACATATTTTGGGTTTGATAGTGTAATTTTTCATTTATTTGTTTTACATAATTAATAAATGACTTATATATTTATTTTTTATTGATCATGATTTGACATTTGATTTGATCCCCTTAATCCTTGACCTTCTCATGTATATTTCAATAAACCTCTAAACTTGGTTTGATAACATAGCTTATTACATATTATTTTAAACCAATACTTGGTTAAATGGTTGATTCTTTCTTACCTCTCCAATTTAAGATTTTTTTTTTATTTGTTGTATTTTATTATTATTTTATGCTTTTATTAAAATTTATTGTATTTATATTTGTTATAATTTACCTTTAAATGTGATACTGACTTGCAATTAGAATACGATGATTTTAGAAATTAATGACTAATAATATTTTAACTTTAAAAATGATATGAAAAATTTATAAATTTTATGTTATATTTTACGACTTGTAGATTATGTATTGTTGTAGGTTCCAAGGTAATTTTCAAGGTCATATAGAAGGTTTCGATTTCAATTATTTTGAAATTGTATCTATCAAGGATGGGATTCACCGTATGCATACTTTTAATTAAGAAAAAATTAGAAAATCAATTGAAACATTAGTCTCGAGTATAGTTATCCATTTATATACTAGAGTATATATATTGACTTTTTATAGTGTCCATTTTCTTTCCCTTACAGAGGAACTAAGTAAGACTTGGTGTAGAAGGAATTGAAAATTTGCATCCTAAAAAATATTTAAAAATTAATTTTCTTAGATGAGAAGGAATCCAAATTGTGATAAAATGGGAACATAGCCCACTCTTATGTAGCAAAGTCAGAATCAACCATTTAGACACAACCAAGATGGCCTTCTAGTCAAATGCCACTCCACCTCTCTCATACATGGGCAGATGTAAATTTGAGTAAAGATTGGTTTCGAATGGTAAATTGATTTAGGCTAGCTTTCAATTAGCCTGGTAATAGTCGGATCGAACCGTTTTGGTAAACTGTCGGGCTTTAAGGGTTCACATAGTTTACTTAGGCAAAACCGCTTGAATTAGTAGGTCGTGAATTGTTCGGTCAATCAGCCATTGAACTAGTAAGTTGGTTTAGCTGGTTTACCCCTTTAAAAAAAAAAAAAGAAAGAGAAAGAGAAAATAGAGACCACTAAGTTAGAAAAAATACTTAGATAATATACAATAAGACATTACATATCAAAACTACTTTATTTACGATGATAAATGATAATTTTTAAAAAAATAATATCATCAAACTAATAATAGATGACTAACTATAAATTAATTATGTGTTAAAGATAAATAAAAAATTTAATTTCAATTAATATAAGTCTTTTTTTGTAAAACTTATTAAATATTAAGGATTGGAATATGAGAAAAAAATAAAATGTGAAGGAAAAGAAATAAAAAAGTTAGAATCTCATTAAGTTAGAAATTAATCAAAAAATTAAAAATTATTAATGAATTAGTATACTTAAAAAATAGAGAAAAAATATCATATTATTAGAAATTATTAATGTATTTAAAAAAAGAAATTAAAAAATTAATTAAAAAAATTAAATATTAAAAAAACTCTATTTAAGAACTTTGAATCGATTCTCGAACCACCATACCTAGTGAACTAGCTTAGAATTATTAGCTCACAAGCCGGTTATAATTCACGGTATTACCGACCCATAAATCGGTAGTTTAGGGCCGGTTCAATTTGATGCACAGCACTAGGTAGATGATGTGATTCTAAAACTCCTACACCCCAGTCCAAGTTATTGTGGTTGTTTTTTCTTATTTTTGTCCTTGCCAACTTCTCCTTCTTCTTTTTTAAACGAAAACTCCCAGTCCAAGTTATACTTGCTAAAATGGCGAAAAATAAACTTGCGATGAGATCGTATTTAATATTTCAACCTTAATCAATTTTTTAATTAACTATTTGAATTCTAGAATTTATTAACTTCAATCTGATTGGACTTGTTAAGGTTAGGAATACTACTTCTGTTAACTCCATCTAATGTTGCCGATACAATTGGCTTTCTGACCAATGATAGACTACGATGTATCCTAAATGATTATTTTAAAGATAATATTTCATTTAGCATACCTGTAAATAATGGAAACGGCATCTTACAAGACTAAGTTAACACAATTAGCGGTCCATAATTGTTATAAAAAAAGAAATTAGACATGTTATGTAAAATATCTTTATGAAATAATCGCTTGGGATAGCTATTCATAATTGGTCAAACAAGCAATTGGACAGACTCCACTATGTAGAGTTAATATAGGTAATGCAAATGATCTTGAAAAGTCAACTTGAGTTTTAAATTTGACAGCTTTAAAGTACGGAGATGTTAATCGGACAAATCGACGAAAGTTCATATACCATATAGACTTAAGCTATACCAAGTTGAATACCAGCATAGTTGTCTCAAAGTTTTCAAATATCTTCTTAAGTATGTATTTGCTTATGGTTAAAGATGATACATACCGTAACCATGATTGCCATGTATCATTACCCCATCTTTTCTCTCTGCCAATGTTGGTTACACTTGAAAATTATCGAAAAGATAAATAAATAAATAAGAGAGAGAGAAGTGCAATCTAGTTAAATTTTTTTTTTTCTTGATACCTAAGTAGTTTTATATCTTTCTAAATGTTTGATATTTTTCCCTTGAATCGTTTAATATAATTTTAGATCTTTTAAACAACTTACTAGTATATATATATATTATATTCATAATGGATTGGATCACTACTCCTATTCAAATTTAGGGTTTAATTTGTTAGTTCTAAGAGTTTAAACCAAGTAGAACATTAATAAAGAAAATTATTAGCACTACAATTGCATGGAATCAATCGTCCCAAAAATGAAATTCATCTACCTTTTGCAAATACCTCCATACGATCAGGGAGATTTTACTTGGAACCAATTATACCTAGTATAATTGAGTAGGTCAGGGTGTGCATAGTTGTCATGGCGAAGATACTAATTCAAATTTATAGAATCTGTACCCACGAGGTATGTATAAAGTACAACCATGCACCTAACCTAAAATCAGCTGAAATTTTGTTGTTATGTTACATATTATAAGGTAAATTGCAATTTTGCAACATGTGCAAGCTAGAATATACCAACTTGCAAAATATTATTAATAAATATAATTAAATTGTTAGATATAAAGGAAATTCAAATAAATTGGTCAACTAAATTGCATAGCCGGTACTTCATTTATACATATCACATGTTGTTATTTTGTGCTTTTATTGAGATCAAATCTGTTTGCTTTTGTTATAATACATATTTAGAAGTAATGTTGACTTTTAATTCAAATATCGTAATTTTGGTATGAATCATTGTAAAATTTAAAAAAAAAAACTCAAAAACAAAAAAAAATATAAGTCAATATGATATCCCGAAAGTTATAAATTTTTCAAGATATACAGATTCTAGTATAATTCTAAAATAATAATATGATAGGTTTCAGTTTTACGTTATCACTTATAAGTAATACTATAGATAGATAGTCCTACCATATCTACCCTGATAAGAACAATATCCTTAGATAAACCAATTAAAAACTTACCTACTATCTTTTCTTTTGGGCACATAGCTCCTTCCTTTTTCTTAATGTACTGCAATAACAATATCGTAGCTTTCCTTTCTAAAGTAAGCGCGAACGGGTCTAGCACTTCAATTGTTGCACAACGTCCCTTCAATAGACATTGACAAAACTGACGAAGCTGGATCCATTCTCATCCTCGATCGTTCTCATAAATTCTTAATCATAAGAAAGAAGCTCGCTATGCAATTCGACACCATTTCCTTTCGACATTGTTCAAATTTTGTAGCTATGTTCTTGGTTTTATCATGTTTGATTAATAATATAATATATGTCCAGGTATACTTGCATTGCATCATATGCTTCTTCTATATCTATGTTTGCGCTGACGCACTTGCAAGTGCTAGTCCAGTCTCTTCTGCGGCAGGCAAGCGAGGTCTGTGCAACCATGGCTTCTTTTAGTACCTTCCATGTCACTAATGGGAATATACTGGCTGTCATATTATAGAGATAGGTACACCTTGAAATGATCTGTTTTTTGTGCCCAAATCCTATCAAATAATATTAGATGTCTCCAAAAAGTCATTAAAATGCTTTATATTTGTATATGCATATCAAATAAGTCCCTCAATTGCTGTTGTTGTTTTTTTCTTTTCTTTTTTTTTTTTTTGATTTTTTTGTTTTTAGCGATGTTGAGAAACCTTTATGTTCTACAACTAGGATTCAAAATGGTAGCACAATGGACAATTTGATGTAAAATTTATAAAGGGATAAAATATGATTGCATTAAATGAGTTAGCCCAATAACTCGTTTAGATTTGTAGATTTATCGAAATAATCAAGCTTAACCTTTGAGATGTTTAAGGGACTCTTAACTTGTGGGTTAAAATATGGCCTATTAAACTAATCAGTCCAATCTTAACCTTTCTCAATTCGCTCATGTGCTCAATATGTCCACCAAAGAGATGTATAAAATTTATAGATAAGTATTAGAAGAATTGCTTGATCTAATCAATTCATCAAAGGCAAGATTTAATGGCAATTATTCATCACTAAGTTCTTATAAGTTAAATGTAGCATAAGACAATCAAAAGAGTATCTAAGTTTACAAAGAGTATAACAAGCTAAGCAAGAGTTAGAGTCGTGAATCATAGTTAGCTCTAAAGGTCTTGAAAGAAAATCCACATGAAAACCTAAAAATAATGAGATTTGGATCAAGTTAAAGATGGGATCCAAACAATCTTGTTCATAATTGAATTGTTTGAATGGATACCCATACCTCAAGCATGTGAGCAATTAAAGTTTTGAACATTTCACTCCTTTGTGACTCTTTTTCACATGCTAACTCTAGAGATTTATCTAGCATTTTGTGTTTCTTTTGCATCACCATTGCTAGACCCTTACAACAGATAAAATAACTTGATCACTGAAGCTTAATGACTCAAAAATTCTTTCAAGAGATTCAAACGAACCAAGATTCAACATGATAAAGCCATATGATGATACACTCAAACAATCCCATTGGGAATGTTGTCATGGAGGCAACCTAAAGCTTATGAGCTCAAAGTGATAAATGTATTTAAATGTCCACATGTGATTGTGCATCATATTGCCAGTAGCTTAGGCAATTAACATGTATGAGTCATACATCATATGGCTACACTAGTTGAGTACAGTAACAAAGCAACTTTATAGTACATGCACACCAAGTAGATACTTGAGAGCTTAAAGCACTTATCATATGTCTAAAAATTTGATATTGTCTAAAGAATTTTGGTCAAAAGGTAAAGTGTAGAGAGTTAAAATATAACTGTATTAAATGGGCTAAGCCTAAAAATTATATAAGCTAATCATTTAGAATTTTTACTACATCCAAGTGATTAAGCCTAATCTTTGTGCTATTCTAGGGTCTAGGCTTAGTGGTCTCAAACAAGTTCCAATAAGACTTGAAAGCCTAGTTTTAGTTTTAATCTTTCTAGATTATTTTATGTATTGAGCGGGCCTACCCAAAACTATACACACTCTAGAAACTTTATAAATAAGCATAAGATGCTTATAAGCTTCAAGAGATGAAGCCTTAGGTTCAAGACTCAAAAATAGAAGATCAAGAATAATGAAGCTGAAGTTTGTAAGCTCCTTCTCATGTCTCATAAATATGACAGCTTATTAAAACTATTGATTCCTCCTTCATGAACTCAATTAATCGATCTCACCTAAAGTTTTTCATTAAGTTGTGTCATTCGATCAATCACATAAAGGCAAGACTTGCATTGCACATAAATGATACAATAAACCCTAGGCATCCAGAAAGTTAAAATCAAAAGAAGAAAACTTTATTTAATGTTTAGAAATGTTAAACATTAAAAAAATTATGATAAATTGTTCACAATGTCAATAGAGGTAGCATAGGGCCACCTAAGTTGTTATTTCAACATCGCCTTGTTGATGAATCTAGCATTAGTCCTACAACTAGTTTCCTTAATTCTATAACTAAAATGAGATTGACTTAGTTAAGATGGTTATATATCTCTTGTTTAGGGATTATGGATCCTAACTTTGAATAAGTTAAGTACTTAAAAAGAAATTATATATGAAAGGTGGAACCGAAGTAGGCTTAGATCTATAGTTGGAATTGTTGTTTCTAGAAACCCACCTAAAGTCGCGACTCCTAGATCGATTGTAAAAACCAGCAGTTCCATCAAACCATCCAAGAATAGATGTAAGTGTGTTGTGTTGGTATTCTTAAAATTATGTTACATGTAGATGGTATAACAAAAAAGGATTTCTTAATGTGTAGTACTCCATGTGAGTAGAATTCTACTTTGATTATGGAAGAGGTTAATTAGTGGTGTATAAGATCAAGGTAGAGATTATCAAGATAATACTAATTAAAAAAAATTTTAGGTCAAGTTGTTGAAACCTGATTTAGAGGAAAGGCTAGAGATAAGAAAATCATTGCCATAATAAGCAATATCCCATATGAATAAAGTACCATACAGATTATGAGAGGAATTATGTATTGCTATATAAGGCCAAGATAGAGAATATTAAGATCATACTAGTTGAAAGCTCTTGAGCCAAGTAGTTGAAATTGGCTAGTTTTGATTCATGGCATTGCATGATGTATTAATATAAATATAGAGAAATTAAATAATTTAAAAAACATAGCTTAAACCATTGATGTAGATCATATGTACTACTCTTTCCCTTATATTTTGATGAGGTTAAGAAAACCAGCTTTTTTTGCGAAAAGGTATATATGTCCCGTGAAACAATAAATGGTGTATAATGTAGAAGATAATTTCTCTATGCATATTAATCATATATGTGTAGAATTCCTTATGTAGTCGTAAAGCTGCACTGGACATGGAAATTGGTAACTATTAGCTTTTCATCTCTCCTAGTAGATATTGTAAAGTCGCAGAGCTAGACTGGACGTGGGACCTGTCTTCATTTCTGTTCTAGAAACATATTTATACTAATATTATGGCTGGCAAAAGCACATATGACTTTATACATATATGTATATATTATATAAAATGCTTTGACCAGTCTTTGTTAGCTGTATATTTGTACATTCAGGTGTAGGTTCATGAATGTCTGATGTGTCCATAAATGCAGTAGCTAGCCCTAACCAAAAGCAAGAGCGACCTTTTAACATATTGTGGTTTTCAATCCCCCGAAAAGGAAAAAAAAGAAAACGAAAAACATATTGTGGTTTATCTCTCTTCTTATCAGCATACTGTTCATGTTCCTATTCCTATCCCCCCTGTCTTTTGACATACTCATCAAATTGAAAAACACACTTCCCAACCCTTTTCTGATCTTGTCCTAGTTAAAACAAAAAAAAGAGGTTAAATTTGAACATTTCTTTGAGAAAGCAAAAGTTTGATATTTATGCATTACTATGGTTAGCGCGACGTGTACAATACCTTCATATCAATAATGTTGTTATTCATAAATAAATTGTATAGAAATTTCAAGCTGCCTTGTGGAAGAGTGAAATGGGATGGCTTGCAAGTTTGATTTATTTTAAGCATTATTTGAGCCCAGAGTTCAACTTAGTCCAAATCTTCTTAAAATATATATTAAATTTAAATCTCGTATTGTTTTGGGACATGGTACTGATAGACAAATTATAAGTTCTTTAAAAGTTCGTTATTTTGGTATTTGACACTATCGAAGACTAAATCCTGCATCAAGTGAAATATAAAAAATAATCCAAGTTAATCTTCCAGTCCACATAGTCAATATCTAGTTAAAGTAAGATATTAGTATTAGGGTTCACTGAATTTCTACATAGAAAAACTACTTCAGACATGAACCTTTTAGAAATTACATTGATTAAATAAATATATATTTATACAAATTCCATTAACTGTATCTTAAAAGGAGACTAATAAAGTACCATTTAAATTATAAGACATTATATTGTTTGTTTGGTCTTTAAAAATTTTACGATGTATAAAATCTTATTTAGAAGTCATTAAGATAAAAGAATCTATTAACACAGACCTAAAATGATGTAAATTAAATTTGTCAATAAATACTCATGATATATCTGTTAAGCAACTACAAAAGCAAACAATCATACAGATCTTCCAGTTCTTTTTTTTTTTTTTTTTATGAAATATGGAGCTTTTCAATGATTTGTTGCATATTCTTATTCATTGAATTTAACAAGTCAGTCTCTCTGTATACAAAACACACATCTGTAATCGACATTATTTTTCACAATTCACAGCACTTATATAAGGAAACACGTGAATATGCAAATAAAATAAAATAATGCAGACTTGATAGGTCGCTTTCAATTACTTTTGTTATTGATAGTACACAATCGAAACCAAAAAACCTAAAGATGCCTTATTGTTGGTCACACGTTGCCTTTTCGCCTCGTGCTCTAGGGAGCTGATGATTCCGCTGCTGTTCGTTTGTTAGTAAATTTGGCAAATGGCAAGTAGGGCATCGACATGTATAATAATAAGCAAAGGACTCATTCATTTACCAAGAGACCCACACTTCCGGTGCTCTGGCTTTCGGTTTGCTGTGTGTGATCTATAATGGCGAACCCCTGAATCTCCGACACACCTTTAAACGATTGGAGGAACGAGAAAATGAAAATAGTGATGATGCCATACCATACTCTTACACCTTTTAAAAACTCAAAAGATTACCTTCTCTCTCTCTTTTTTTTTTTTTTTTTTTCTTTTATAGGAATAAGGATTACATAGTCTGCAAATTAGTAGGCATACAGTATCACTTACATAAGTCCTCAATGTTAACACTAAACATCCCCAAAGGTGGGGATCCATAAAACAAAATAGTAGATGACGAACTAGCTGCTTGCTTCGCCAACCGATCCACCACTAAATTGCTTTACCTGGAACTGAATTGCATCCGGAATCCATCATTCTTGGCTAGGATATCCCTACACAATAAAACCACATAAGACAAGAAAGACTCGTTTAGATTACAGTTATTTAAAATATTCAAAGCTTCAAAAGAATCAGTCAGCAAAATTATCTTGGAAATATTTTGCTCCTCTGATATCTTCAAAACAGTCAAAATACTCCATATTTCTGCTTCAGTTGGAGAGACATGAGCTACTTCTTTAGCAAATCTTGCAACAATTCTACCTGATGATGAATGCATCTATGAATATCAATATTGCTGTCTTCATATGGTAATATAAAGGGAATTGATGTTGGGCTTTATTGTGGATGTTTGAGGTGTTTCCTCTTTAACGCCCAGAAGTCAGCAATAGAAATTTTCACCCATTCCTTCCACTTTAGTTGCATAGGATCATGAAACACAACAGCATTTCCGTACTTCCATGGTGTCCACAGGTGGAAGGCAAATGCAAAACGCCAAGGAGGTTTTTGATTTAAACAGAGATTCTTTTTGTATCTGCAGTTAAATTTAATCCAATCCACAAGTGTCGGCCTCTATGACCAATCAAATTCAACACTTCCTGCTAGTATTTTTTTTGCTTGTAATGCAATCTCTTAACACATGAGATAAAGTTTCTAGTTCTTTCTGATATAGAGGGCAAAAACTATTGACATTGATTCCTCTTTTATCTAACTCTGTCCTCACAAGTAATGCATTATGTGTACTCGCCATATATTACACCCAATTACAAATAGGGATCCTCAACCTCTTTTTCCAAAACTACAATGGGTGTGTTATCTATCCTCTAAACTACTCATCATAACTCCAACACCCTTTGTGTATCCTCATGAACACACTCTTATATCACCATTATTTGTACATAAGATTCTTGAAATCCTTTCTTTACCTCTACGATATTAGGCTTCGCCCCATCAACTCTGCCATTAAGCACCATTAACAAATCTCTTGTTTAAACCTGCTATCTAGTAAATGGATGCTCCTCTTAGCCAAGCCCTTCTAACTAGTCTAAACTTTATTCTTTAATCACTCATAATAATTGTAAAACAATTCCAACACTTTGCTACTTGTTTGATTCAAATATATATGATTACCAACCCTAGATGCATTATAAGAAATTCGAGTTATTGCAATGAAATATTATATTAAAATACCTTTTTGTGACAATTGAATTTTTGCTAATGTAACGAGTTAGTTACTACAAAAAAGTATGCAAATTGATTTTTTTTTTTCACACTATTGTAATGACATGACATAAAAATGCATAGATAAAATTCCATATAATATGTTGCTTGAATATAAAATTAAAAGAAAATATAGTTCATAAATAAAAGGTATTAACAATAAAGTAGTATATATGATAAATAAATAATCATAATTGTTAAAAGGTACTACTAATAAAAAGAAGGCAATAAAATGTCATTACAAAAGAAAAACATAAAACATAATGATGTATATACTAGTGGCTATTTTGTTGCATTACAAAAAAAAGAATTATCGAGCAAAAAATATTTTGATACATTATTTCGTTGCTAAATCTTGAATTTCTTGTGATGATGTATCACATCTTGGCATAGCATAGAATTCCCAATCACATAGGCAAACTTATTAAATGTAAATTTAATTCTAACAAAATAACACTTCATTATATATTTGGCATTTAAAAGAGTTCAATTATAAACTTTTGATTACAAATATTTACATCATTTGCAAATTTCAAAAATGTGACCACTAAACTATAGTTAAACTTTTGAGTCTTCATTATACTTGTTTAGTAATACATTTACTTCCAAAAATAGCTGACTTTATCTAGCGCTCTTTAAAAGTCCACCCCTGTTGATGGTGACACCTTAAAAAGTTGCATCCTAATTTAAGGATAAGAGAAAACTTATCCCCTCAGGTACTATTGAGCTGAGTGAGAGTAGAAAACAATACCCTAAATCACATAACATAGGTATTCAAGTCTCACATTCAATTAATATCCATATGGCAAATAAGATAATACAAATTGTATGCCATGCTAATGTTCATAACATACATCAGTACTAATATCCTATCCAGCTAAGCAACTCATTTAGTTTGGTTGACTACAAATCTAGGCATTTGGAGTATATACCCAAGAGCCTAGCAAAACATCTCAACCTAGCAAAAATCTACAGAGCGTCATTGAAGTTTGGTTAACGCAAAATTATATGTACGAAACCCAGTTTTGTAAACATATTCTAATAAAACCATAAGTTTTTATAAAACTTACTTGTATGTCTTTTTCATGTCATGTTGTAAATGCATCAACTAATTCTTAATCATCATTCAGTATATCAACAAAGCTTATCGTATTCTTTTTGTCTTTGAATTTACTTTTAGAATAGCTTCTAATTTGAATCCTCATTATAGCATAAATCTTTATTTGTTTTACTCATAACCAAGTCTAGAGTTCATTACATAAAACATTACCAACATTACAAAATACAGCATCACCAAGTACCCACCATTACGATTCTAGGCAACATTCAAACAATCACTTCATTCATGAACTAGAACATTTACAATTCACCAAAAGTGTAATTTAAGTTCTTTACACAATAATTCCAAGTATCATTTAGACAACCACCATAATCATGTGCAAAGATAATCAGATGTAAATTTATACCCTATACATACAATTCCACTTATTTAGCTAGCAATACAATCCCAATTCACTTGTTAGTAGGCACTTCCTCCTCTACAACTTTACCTAGCCAGAGGAAATTCTTTTACGGTCAATTGCAGGTCATGAGTATATATATATATATACTAGTTAAATACTTGCTTATTACTAATTTTGTTATAAGTTAGTTCTGATTCAGTTGTTGAGTTTGATTTTGAGTTAGCTTCTGAGACAGCTTCTAAAATAGCTTCTAAGTTACTCTCCAATTTTTCTTACTTAAAATTCGTTAGTTAGATACCGATTAACTTACTTATACATTTAAATCTCTCAATATTATGTCTAGATTCAATTTACCCTAAACATACTTAGGTATAGGCATGTTTAATCATGTTCTAGATTATATTGACATGTTTAAAAATATCCTAAACTACTCACATTTTACAAGTTTACTTGAAATAACTCATTCAACATCATATTCTAGATTATAGACATGTTTAATCATGTTCATCTTTTAGGTTTATCATATTAAGCAACACCATAGTACTAAATTCTTCATATTCGCATACTTACCTATTAATGCCTTAAACCTAAGTTCATCAACTTGCCCATATTTCATCTCTTACTCAAACCACATAACTCCAGATTATCCTTTACAGTGGAATGTGATCCAAATAAACCTCAGAACCTAATACCAAGAGTTTCATTAAGCTCTATACACTAAATTCTCAAGAAAATGGCATTTTTTTTATCCAATTTAAAGACTCAAAAATTCCTAAAAATTATGAAAATCCTTTTTGTCTGAAAACTATTCATACAATATTCACATGCAATATAAGTATTCTCCAGAAAAAGTTTAACTTAGAAACTATGTCGATATAGTTATTCAAATCGGTTTTGAAAATTGATTGGTTTACTCAGTTTCTTAAGGGAGTATTATACTCACTTAAAAATTTTTCAATCTAATATTTTTCTCTAAAAGTATGTACAAAATATGTACAAATAAATTTTTTCATAATTTTCGAAGTTAATTTAGTATTTTTACAAATTCAAGTAAAATTGAGTACAAAATTGACTTACTGGAATGATAGTCGTCCAGCTACCAACAACTACTCCTTAGTTGGTTGTTGACCAAGCTAGGCGTGGCCACCGCTGTCAAGTGGTGGTGGTGGTTCATATCTAAGTACTCTTCGGATTAGTGTTCAAGGATTTAGGTTTGCGAAGTACTTGTTCTAATTTTTCCCATAATTTTCTTCTACTTTGTTTTGCTATTCTTGTAATTTTCCTAGAATCCCAAGAGGTTAAACTACATTTTAGAGAGAATTGGTGAAAATTCCTAAGTTGTAGAATGAAATATGACATTTTCTCTCTCCTCTAAGGGTTTTACACCCTCAAATCCATGTTGCTAAGCATCCTAAGGGTAATTTGTTTCATCAACAACTGGCTTAAGAGTTGTCCACACCTTACATAAAATGAATCAAACTAGTTTGTTACTTTTTAGAATTTCTTATGATTTTTCCTAAATTATTTGGTTAAATGTGAGTAGTTTAGGATATTTTTAAGCATTTTCGAGTATATCAATTACTTTTGGTTATAAGTATATATAAAAATTGCACATGACACATGTGTATATATTCCATATGTTAATTTATTACATATATAATTTATCTCTAATGGCTCTTTATATTTTAGGACTTAAATGTTATGCTCCCAGTAATTAACAAACGTACCTGATAAAAATACATTTCATTTCATTGAATATTGTATATACACTATTTAGAGAAATTAATCTTACTAGCATTATTCATCTAACCTTTATGACTTTATATTAAAATTTGGCTCAATTTCGACCAAATTGTTTGAAAGCCCTGTGGTTAGTTTTGCGACTAGGATGCTTAATTGACTAAGGTGCTTAATCTAATGGGGTCTCACATGATGTACTTGTCAAGAAAATAAAATTTATATTCAATATATCTTACATACACGTTAGTTAAATACAACATAGCATAAATAGAAAAATATAATATGCAAACAGATGATGTGAAAGCAAAACTATACTTGCCTTGTGTAATGCATGATTGATAAAGTAGAGCTAAGCAAACATAGACTAAGTAGGGTATAGGAATTTGTCCATATTCTACATTATAGGTGCAAGATCCTGAATTAGGAAATCAGACGTACCTTATAACATTATGAAACTATTTTGAAATTTGTATCCTAGAAAGCCTATTAGGTATAGGATATTATGTGCAACTTGTAAAATTGTTTAACACATTTTTATAATATTGAAATTCTAAGGAAAGTTTTTGACCTTTTGAATCTATCAATGTTTCTATAACATCCTATTCATTCAAATCACATGAAAGCACATACTTGATGAGTTTAGAAAATTGGCATAAAAAATCTATCTCATATAACATGAAGGAGAAAAGTAACATTACAAAACAAAAGTGATAAAATAACATATCCATGAAGAAGACTCTATCTTTGTAGACTTTATAGTTTATTAGAAAATTTAATCTATTTGATTAAAACATGAGACATCAAATCCATTAAAGTGAGTTTATAAGTTCAACTTTCAATAAATAAATAAATAAAATAGTAAAGGTATATTTAGTAATTAAGAAGAAATAAAATAAGAGATGCGAAAAATAGAAAAGAAATTAGAGGGACGTAAGAGAAATGAATTAAGGAAATTCTTTACAGTTTCTTATGGATGATAGCTTGGTCTATAACCTATGTATTTATTTATTTTGGTAGAATTTACAAAATAGAAGTATAATGTTATTTAACATTTGTAGACACCTAATTATTGCCCTTCCATAGTCTTAATTTTTATTTTTACAAAAAGGGGTCCTAATTGTAAAAATAATAATAAAAAAGAAAAAAAATTTAATAAAAATAATAAAAAATTAACAAATAATGAAAACACAAAAAAAAAAATAATAAGAAAAGGAAAAATCATAAAAAATTTTGAAGATTTTTAGGGAGTAATTTATATTAAGAATAATTAGTTTTAGTGTTAGTTTTAATTTTAGTTTAGTTAAAAATTTTACTTTAGGGATTCAGATAGTTTAAATATAATTTAATGATAATGAATGTTAAGAAGTAGGTCAACGGCTTAACGGATAAGCAGCAGAATACTTCGGTGGATTTAATTAGAGGTCACGAGTTCGAGTCTCAGCAAGCACCTATGTCTTTATTTTTCTAACTTTGCAGAAGCGAGTCAGATATGATATGGTTTGGCTTATATAAAATTACACACTCCCCAAAACAAAAAAACACATCTATCGAAGATCAACTTCCATATGGCTGATCGACCACTTCACGGCACATTGCGCATGTGGATTCCAATCTGAAGCCCTAACGTCCCTCACCTGAAATCAAATTCCGAATAACAATCCCTTACCCCGCAACAATATTTAACTGAATGACACTGCCCCTGACGCCATCCTAATCTACTTTCCCACCGCTTGAAGAACATAGCGCCATCCGAATCCATGAAGCTACGCCAACCAAGTACTCCACATCAAGCTATGCTAACCAAGTACTCCATGTCCCGAAGCAGCCGAAATTCACAATTTAATTGAAGCCCCAATTCCCTGCTTCATGCCGCAAGCCTCATCCCCTGACCATCCGAAGTCAGCACATATGCGCCATCTTAATCTAAATTCCAAGCTACATCTCTGACCGCGCATCCTTGATCAAATCCTCCAACGTCAGCATAACCACGCCAACTCGAAAATAGCATAGCATGTCCTGTGATCTGTTCGCCGAAGTCCTTGTGTAGAATCCATATTCACGCCGAACACGAACCTAACTAAGCGCTAATTTTCTGATGTCTGAAGTCCTTGACTCCATCTCAAGCTAAATTGAATTCTTGCGATCAGCATAGTCGTCGCTATACTGCATATGCAATCACCAACTGCGACAGGCACGGTAGCACGACACAGCATCCAGCCGCGCGACGGAACAACAGCACGATGACGGCAACTGGTGAATGGTCAGCCCCCTACTGATTTGAAATCGAACACGAGCATTCCCCTTATTACATGATCAGGTGAGTTTCGTTAGTTAGATAGTTAGTCTTTTTTATTATGATTATTATGGTTTTTATTACTATGTTATTAGTTTCTTGTTTATTTAATATAGTATATGTGTATATGATTGCATTAGTTTAAGAAATCTTCAGCTATTAGTTTAAGAAATCTTTAAGATTAGCTTTTATATTAGGTATATTTCCTGACATTGTTAATTCACTTAGGAGGATAATTGTTAAATAGAAATAGTGTAGATGCATATTTATATATATATACATATATACATTCGTCTAGGATTCCTTTAGAATTAGTTTTTTAGAAATTCTCATATAGGAAATTATTTTTAGAAACAAAAATTAACAAAAGGAATACTTTTTACAAAAAGATTATAGTATTTTAGGGAGTTTTTTTATCACTTACGAGTTAGGGCCTTTATTTATTTATTTATTTTAATAATAAACTGAATCAATTAAGAACGTAAATCTTGACGGTTTTCAAAAATTAAAATCAATCAACACACTAAAGTTTTTTTGAAAGAACTATGATCATCTGATCTCGGCTAGCGGGTACGTAGGCATCTTTGGGGCGACAATAAAATATGTAAAAACTTAGGTTTTTTTTTTCTGTTGTTTTATTTATTTATTTATTTTAAATATTATAATTAGAAAAATGATTGTGATTTCGGCAAATAAATAACGGTACTCGTTAAGGGTTTAATATGTTAGCCCCCGAATTCGGAACCCTCTGGTTCTTTATTAAAATTGAAATCAAAGACTGGTAGCTAAATCGTAACCAATCCACTCAATTGGTTACGGTTTCTTTCTTTTTCCCGACTTCGGTCGGGTGGCAATTCCAAAAAATTATTTTCAATAAAAAAATCAGAATTTCTCAATTTCTTTAGTCGAGGATTAATATTAAACGGGTTAGGGTTTAGTATTAATCAAAAAATGAGAAATCAATTTTAAATGAAAATCGAAAAATCAAGCTCGACAGTTTGGCGACTCCACTGGAGACCGCTAGAGGGCTAGCCACTAGAAGTTATCGAAAATAGGATTATTTTTCAAAAAATAAAAAATAAAAAATAAAAAAAAAGAACTTAGGTATGTTGTTTGATGTATTTGTTTGTTTTATTTACTTGTTTTTTTTTACTAACTTTTTTTTTTGTTATGGCAGTTCATTTAAGGGGAAATTTTGGAGCGTTTTACTTTTATCTTTTATTTAGTTATTTTTATTTTATTTTATTTTCCTTTCTGCATCATAAATGCATGTTAGACACGGTCAAAACCAGGCCGTCTTAGGACCTTAGGAGGGGGGTCATTGTGTAAGCTTCGGATGTTGTAGGGTAACCACCTTCCGGGGCCAATCAGGCTACCCCACTTAAGTTTAAATGCGACCACAGAATCGTTGCTTTGAAAAACGTAGTGGTTGCAGAACTTGAGGACCTTTAGAACCCACCCTTCATATTACATGAAAACTTTTTCAAAAATCACAAGAACCTATTATGTGGCAAACCTACATTGATAAAAGCAGTTGTGAAGTTGTGATTGTAATTGTAATCTTCCCTTATAAATAATTTGTAATATTATTTTTATGTAAAGTTTAGAATACATTGTAATTGTAATTTTAATTTTGATTAGTCATGGCTGGATCAAATCAAGGGTCTTTTGAAGACATTCATGTCCACCTACCGCATTGGCCATAGAAGCTACTTCAGACGTGGTTTCGATACTTCAGACGTGGTTTCGACTCTTCAGCCTAGATAAACAGGAGTTTATTGAGAATAAGATTGGGCCCATCCTCTCTCTACAGAAGATCCCTGTGAACATCACTCTAGTCCGGGCCTTAGTCCACCTTTAGGAGCCCGAATCCATCAGTTTCTATATGGGCTTACATCAGTTAAGCCCAACTGTAAAAGAATACTCTCAATTGTTGTGGGCTCCTACAATCACGGATGATATTTACGTCCTAGACTTAGAAGCTGTAGCACCAAAGATCTTCAACAGGTTGCTGGGAATCAGAAAAACCGAAATAAACCGGGTTCTAAATCAAGGAAAGACCATTCGATTAGAGGATGTCATGGACTGGTTTTCTACTGAAGTGAAACATAGAGAAAAACGCGAGGTTTTTTATGCAAATTTAGAAGTGTAGCACCAGTATTGGGTCAATGCTTTTATACTGGTAGTCTTCAATACCATCCTGTTCCCTGATAAAAGACGTCGAGTCCATTTTAGAATTGTAGAACTTGTAACCCAATTCCTTGAAGGGAAATCATATATCTCGGCCCATCTGGCTGAGCAGATCCGGTCACTAAACCATCTCAAGAAAAAGAAACGAGGAGATTTGAAAACTAACATGGTCCTACTGGTGGTCTGGTTCGTTAGCCACATGAGAAGTTACCAGCTTGATTTTAATTGGGCCAAGTTTACTCAGCGATATGATCTCATCAAATCTTTTGGAGAAAGAATCGAGCTGTCAAAAAACATAGCTAGCCGCCACTGGGTCCAATACTTTCAGAGTATGAAAGTGGAAGAATTGTTGTTGACACCCAGGTGGTTTGCAACCAAGGAAATGATAAGAGGATGTGGAGACTTTAAAGCAGTTCCTCTGATCGGCTTCAACCTCTGCACCGCATACGTTCCAGCCAATGGACTCATTGAGGATATGATCCCTAAATCATCATTAGAAGCTGCCTTGCTGGACTTCCTTAACCCTGGTATGATGATGGTTGATAAAATAACCAAGCTTTAAAGCATCCGAGCTCTTTGGTGCACGAGAAAGACCACCCTTATCACTAGAGGGATAACAGCCAGGAGCAAGACAACCAAAGGATTTCTTTATCACCAACTAAAAGAACTGAAAGATATGGAAGACAACGAAGAGAAGAGAGAAGTTCAAGCTGAACCAGAGAGGACGAGTAAAAGAGAGCAGGAGTTGGAAAGCCGTTGCAAGGAGTATCAGTAGAAGATAAAGGCATTGGAAGCACAACTGAAGAGGACCAAAGGTAAAGAAAAGCAACCTCTCATGATTCGAAAGAGGAGAAAGTTGCAAGATAAGCTTACTAGTCATTAGGAGATTAAATATTAGATTTTAGTTTTTTTTTTATGTTTTCATTAGAATTCATTTTTATGAATAGAATAAGAGATGTAAAGCTTCGCAATTGCAAAAATTAATAAGAGTTAGTTAGGTTTTGCCACATCAAAGGTTCCCTCCAATTCTTGATTTTTCATTGCACTCGTGTGACATGCATTTTGTGTTTGTACGATTAATAACCCTTTTTTAGCAAAATATAATATATACTAACCCTTTGTTGAGTTGTCCAATAACAATCAGGTAAAATTCCAAGATAGCTCCCAAACGTCAAGTCTTTCAAAGAAGTCCGATTAGAACCTGGTCCTAGACCAGGATGGCCACCACTCAAGGAAATGACGAAGACCCCGAGATCAATGATCCCTCCGAGCTGAGGTTTCATTCCATAGAAAGGGCTATGGAGAAGATGGCAGAACAAATGAGCTTTTTAGCAGACAGCATTTCTTTGCTATAAGCTACAGCGCCGGCTAATGAAGAAGGTTCCAAAACCCGTGATGGGAAGAATACACAACCTCTTGAAGTAGAACATGAATATCAAAAAGACCCATTCGAATCAGAAGGAGTTTACCCAAAAGACAACTCGACTTTCGAACCCGACATGTATGCGGCCCTGAGACCTTTCGACCATAGGCCAAGTATGGACAGCTTGAAAGAACTGGAAAAGAAATTGACACAACAGATCACTGAGAAGATGAAGGCATTTGTAGGGTGTGATAGATTTGAATAGGCGGGGATCACAGAGTTTTCCATGTATGACATGGGATCATACCCTGAGAAGTTTAAGGTACTAGAATTCGAAAAGTATAATGGGACGGGTTGCCCCAAGCTTCACACCAGGTTGTATGTCAGGAAGATGGGAAAATACGTTCAGTATGACCCACTCTTGGTACAGAAATTTCAGGATAGCCTAACCGGACCGGCCCAGCCCTGACTTGGTATGCCTAGCTTGATTTGAATCAGATAAATACATGAGAGAAACTTGCTCGAGCATTTTATGAACAATATAAATTCAATGTGGAAGTAGCCCCGACTATGATAGACTTGGTTGCTCTACGGAAGAAGAATAATGAATTGTTCAAAGAATACGCTCAAAGATGGAGGTCCTTAACTGCAAGAATCTCTACTCTAATGACCGAGAAAGAGCTCACATCAGCTTTCATTAACACCTTGGAGAGGCCCTATTTCTCCCATCTCATCGGACAGGACTCATCTAGTTTTGCTAAAGTAGTAGCGGCCGGGTGTAGGATTGAAAGTACTGTCTCTTTCGGTAAATTGCAGGACTTAGCAGATAGAAGACCACCTGTGTCATCATCTAGTCCTAGACCAGCTGTCAACAAGCCCAAAGAATCCACGGTTGGTATAGTAAATTCAAATGCCAGACCAAATGCTCAAGTCGCTTTTAGGGCGAATACACCTCCCGCTCAGCAATAGTACAGAGATTAATTTCAAACTAACAAAACTTATAAGAAATTTACCAAGATACCGGTTCTTTTGAGTCAAGTCTTTGAGAAGTTGCAAAGGGATAATTTGATACGGTACGAACTTCCTAGCAATTGATATCGACCGAGATTCTTTGACTCCACAGTAAAGTGAGAATACCACTATGGGCAGGTGGGGCATTCGATTGATGCATGTTGGAGATTGAGGAATAAGATTCAGGACTTGATAGATGAAGGGACAATGCAGTTGGATTTTGTGGAAGCCCCGGTTCCTAATGTTAACAACAACCCCTTACCTAACCATGGGCCCATGATTGGTATGATTTTTGATGACTGTGTTATTAATGTCATCAATTCAGATAAGAAGCCTAAGGTTTTTGAGTTCTATACTGGCAATCGAGCTCCAGAAGTGAAGAGGTACACATTTTACGTACCGTTGCCACTAGAAAATTACAAGGTTGCTCCATTTAACTATCACCTGGTAAATCAGGAGAAACTCGGTTCTCTGGTAGGAGGCATTACCTGATCAGGAAATATTTATCATCCAAGAGAGGAGTAGGGGAGGAAAGTCATGTCGGGAGAATCAAACGATAAGACGGTTGCCGAATGCATTGAGGGACTATCAGCTTTTACCAAAATGCTCAAGTCAAGTGAGTATAAAATCATGGATCAACTCAGTAAGACTCCTGCACAAATATCACTGATGGGCTTGTTAATTGCATCTGAACCATACAAGGAGGCTTTGTTTCGCACTTTAAATGAGGTGAAGGTCCCTCGGGAGATTCCAACTGAGAAGATGGGATTGGTTACTAATTCGATGCTCGCAATAGATTAAATTTCATTTTCAACTGAAGAATTAGGCGAGGAAGGGAACAAACATACAAAGCCACTCTTTATCATGGAAAGGAATAATGACATAATTGTCACCAGGGTGCTCATTGACAACGGATCGTCGCTAAACGTCTGCCCCCTCGCCACCTTGGATTTGCTGGGCATCGACACATCTGCAATTAAGCCTTCTTCTACAACAGTCAGGGCCTTTGATGATTCCAGCAGAGAGATCATAGGGGAGATTGATTTATTCGTGAGTATTGGCCCTCAATACTTCACTATTCGATTCCAAGTCATAGACATTCCAAGATCTTTCAATCTACTGTTGGGAAGACCTTGGATTCATGCAGCAGGGGCTATACCTTCGAGCCTACACCAAAAATTGAAGTTTATCTCCAATGGCCAGGTGATCACAATTCTAGGAGATTAAGATTATGAAATCTATAAGGAGACGGCTATACCCTACATAGGAAGTAAGGGACAAGAGGAGCTGGGGTTACAAATGTTTGAAGAAGTGAACATGATTACTAGTCCCGACAGTGAGGGTGATAGAAGGAAGGGATTCAAGGAAGGCCAGATTGATACCTATGGCCTTAGTTACAATCCTACCCCCACGAAAGAATTCTAGAAGAGGCAAGCAAGGGGCAAGAGAGGTAACAGATTATACCATGCCTCGATGACCTTTCCACCACTAGCTGAGACATTCATACGAGAAGAGACTCAAGCCTGAGAATCTGACAAAGAAGGATCAATAAACTTGCCACCTAAGTTCCAGCATCATTTGAACAACTGGTTCTCCATCTCGGCAAATTGCAACAAGTCTTCCCTAGGGTAAAGGGGTGACCTGTAATTAGTATTTTTTGAATTTTTATTTTCAATAGTCATTGTTTTAAATGTATCGTTGAACCTTTCGTTCAAAATTAGTTAGGCCTTTATCTCATTTGAGACCACACCTCCATTTATTCAATGAAATCTTAGTTCGTTTTTTTCCTATGATGATCTTCAGTTCTCTTTTGTTTACATGCATTTTTTCATACATTCTCATTCAGATTCAATGAAACAAGCAAAAACTAGGAATACCTCGCACGGGTAGAAAATGAGAATATCGATATCGTTTTCGGCCTTATTGGGTTAGTTGTCGGGAGCGATGTCGATGACCACAGTAATATACAAGAGGAATGGCAAAAACATGAATTGGATAGGATCACAATTGATGAACCGATTGAGACAATTAATGTGGGGAACAAAGAAAGTCCTAGGAATTTAAAAATTGGGGCGAGTTTAAAAGAGAAACGAAAAACAGAAATGATTGCGTTGTTAGCTGATTATCAAGACGTGTTCGCTTAGTCGTATGAAGATATGCCTGGGTTGGACCCGTCGATTGTAGTCTACCGTTTACTCACACAGGAGGACGTCAAACCAAAAAAGCAAAAATTGAGGAGATTTCGACCTGACGTCTTACTGAAAATTAAAGAAGTAAAGAAACTACTGGAGGTTGGATTCATCGAAGTGTCGGATTACCCGGAATGGGTAGCTAATATTGTTCCAATAATGAAGAAGAATGGGAAAGTTAGAGTGTGTGTAGACTTTCAAGATCTTAACCAGGCAACACCTAAGGATAATTTTCCATTGCCTTACATTGACGTCTTAGTGGATAACACTTCTGGAAATCATCTATTCTCTTTCATGGATGGTTTTTCAAGATATTATCAGATTCGGATGTTCGAAGAGGATAAGACAAAAACGACTTTTATTACGACTTGGGGAACATTTTGCTATAAGGTGATGCCGTTTGGGCTGAAGAATGCAGGTGCAACATATCAAAGAGCCATGGTTGCAATCTTTCATAACATGATGCATAAAGAAATAGAAGTGTATGTTGATGATATGATTGCGAAGTCCAAAAAGGAGGAGGATCACCTAGAAAACCTGAGAAAGTTGTTTGATAGGCTAAGAAAGTACCACTTGAAATTGAATCCGGAGAAGTGTTCCTTTGGTGTGACTTCAGGAAAATTGTTGGGGTTCATGTCAGCCAAAGAGGTATTGAAGTCGATCCTGATAAGGCCAAAGCTATAATTGACATGCCTCCTCCACAAATGCTCAAGGAAGTGCAAGGATTGCTGGGGCATTTAAATTACATTACCCGATTCATAGCACGGTTAACGGACAAATGCCGCCCTCTTTTTAAGTTGTTAAAAAAGAATGCAAAGATCAGTTGGAATGAGGAATGCGAAGAGGCTTTCACGAAAATCAAAGAATATCTCATGAAACCTCCAATGTTGGTAGCTCCTAAACCTGGAAAGCCGTTGTTTTTGTACCTAACCATAATGACGAAATCAATGGGATCCGTGCTTAGCCAGAAGGATGAAGAAGGAAAAGAGCGAGTTGTTTACTATCTAAGCAAGAAGTTCACAGAAGGGGAGTAAAAATACTCAGAAGCTGAAAGAACTTGTTGTGCATTAGTCTGGGTTATGCATCGGCTCAGACAATACACATTGTATTATCAGATCGAGTTGATAACACAACACAATCCTCTGAAATACTTAGCTAAAAAACCGGCTCTCATTGGTAGAGTTTCAAAATGGCAGATGTTGTCGATAGAATTTGACATTAAGTATGTGAGCCAAAGTTCAATCAAGGGGTAAGCTTTAGCGAATCAATTAGTGGAGAATCCTTCTGAGGATACCCCTCAAGGAACACGAGTTGAGTTTCCCGATGAAAACATCCTAGTAGCGGGAAATGATTCTAATGGTGAAATAGTCGAAAAATCTTCAGGGTGGAAAATGTTCTTTGACAGAGCAGCCAATGTGTCTGGATGTGGAGTAGGGGCAATTCTGGTATTGCCTGGAGGTACACAATTTCCAATGGCTATGAGATTGGTTTTCCATGTACCAACAACATTGCAGAATATGAAGCGTGTATTTTGGGGCTCAAAATCGCATTATTTAAGGAGATATGGGAATTGCAGGTGTATGGAGATTCTTCGTTGATTATAAGCCAAGCTCGAGGTGAATATAAGACGAAAGACCCCAAATTAGTGCCTTATCGCCAACATTTGGCCGAGTTGATAACCAAGTTTAAAAAGATTACCTTCGTGTACATACCAAGGGTTCAAAACCAATTTACCGATGCTCTTGCTACTTTGGCATCAATGATTCAGATATCGAAAGGAGTGGAGATTCAGCCACTTAAAATTGAAATTGAAGAAAAGCCTGTTTTTTGTTTGGCAATGGAAAGTTCATGTGACAAAAAGCCTTGGTATCATGATATCAAAATATTTTTACAACACGGTACGTACCTCGAAGGAGCAGAGAGGAAGGACAAAAAATTGATTAGAAGATTGGCGGCTCAGTACTTGATGAGTGATTCTATGTTGTACCGATGATCGTTTGACGGTACTCTTTTACGTTGTGTAGATAGGAAAGAGGCAGAGACGCTAATGAAAGAAATGCACGAGGGAGTATGTGACCCTCATATGAATGGCTACATGCTTGCCAAGAAAATCATGAGAATGGGATATTACTGGTCAACTGTAGAGGCGGATTGTATTGCACATGTTAGACGCTGCCATTTGTGCCAAATCTATGCGAACAAGATAAATGCTCCACCTCAAGAGTTGCATACACTATCAGCACCATGGCCTTTTTCGATGTGGGGAATAGATATCATCGGCCCAATCACTCTAAAAACATCTAACGAGCATCGATTTATATTGGTAGCTATTGATTATTTCACTAAGTGGGTGGAAGTCTCATCCTATTCTAGTGTGACGAAGAGAGTAGTGGTCAAGTTCATTAGGAGGGACATACTGGCTCGGTATGGTACTCCAGAAATGATTATTACTGACAACGGTACGAATCTAAATAATAAATTGATGTCCGAGTTATGCCGAGACTTCAGAATCATTCATAGAAATTCTACTCCTTATCGGCCTTAGATGAATAGAGCCGTAGAAGCAGCCAATAAGAATATCAAGAGAATTATTGAGAAAATGGCCATTACGTATTGAGATTGGCATGAGATGTTGCCATTTGCACTCATGGCCTATCGAACTTTTATTAGAACATCAACAGGGGCAACCCCTTACTCGTTGGTATACGGAATGGAGGTTGTACTGCCAGTGGAGGTTGAGATCCCGTCTTTCAGAATATTGTCAGAGACTCAGTTAGATGAGGCTGATTGGGTAAAGAAGCGTATTGAACAGTTGAACCTAATTAATGAAAAGAGGCTGACAGCTTTATGCCACAACATTTGTTATCAGCAACGAATGGCCAAGGCTTTCAACAAAAAAGTACTACCCTGAAGTTTTGAGCAAGGCGATATGGTGTTGAGGAAGGTGTTGCCTAACACAACTAATTCAAGAGGGAAGTTTGCCCCAAACTATAAAGGGCCTTACATTGTGAAGAAAGTATTGCCTGAAGGAGCTGTTATTTTGTCTCAAATGGATGGTCTAGATTTGAAGGACCCAGTAAATGCTGATGCATTGAAGATGCACTATTCTTGAACATCAATGAAATTTTGCAAATAATCTTACTATTACTGTGGTCTCATTTTCATTTTCTACATGCAAAGGTTGTATTCCTAGTAGTCGTTAACATTGGATAAATATCCTTAGCCTTCCTTTTCCTCATCCCACTAAAAGACCCCACTTCTTGCTCTATTATTTACCCAAACAAACCTTACACACAAAGAACCACAAGAAAAATAATCATTTAATTTGAAGTGATGACTATTGATAAAAATTCTTTTAATACTCTATTATGGTTAACCCCCCCAAAGAAAGGGAGATTTGTTTCCTATTTTTCAGGACAGGGCCATGTTCGAAATGGGTAACGTGTGGCGTGTAAGTAGAAACTCGCTTGAGAACAAATGCTTGCTCGGAAAGCCAATGTTTAAACCGAAAGTCTAATACAAGACATCCTTGTTCGAAAAGAATATGTTTTACATTCGATTCAAGCTTAAGTTGTTTTCAAATAAAGAAAAAAAAAAGAAGAAAAAAGAAAAAAGGAGGTTTTGGAAAAAGACGGCAGAATAAAGAAGAAGAAGAAAGAAAACAAGAAAAGTAATGGTAAGGGTTAGAATTGTTGGTTCTAATCGGACTGCTTAATAAGACGAGAGACGATATGGGAGCTATCATTGAAACTAGGTAAGTGGTTCTAAACCTGATAAAACATTGCATTGACAATTGGTTTCCCCCTAAGGATAATAGCTTATTTTCCAAAAAACAATTTATTAGCAAGATAGTTAGCTCATAAATCATGGTCCCAGTATGTCTTCAACTTCCGATCATCGAACTCACACAACGTTATTCAACTCAAAATTTCTTCAAGCGATTTAGCGCTTCGATCAGCTTATGGAGCGTTATTTCAACTCATATTCTCATTTAGGGATTTAACCAGTTCATAGAGCGTAGTCCTAATCTAAAGTTCTTATGTTTCTGGCTGACTCCTAAAACAGTCCCAATTCGGAGTTTCACAGGCTCCCAGTCACCCAACTCACAAAAAAATCTTTCAAGGATTTAGTAGGCTCATGAAGCACTATCTCGATCTAAGTTTTCTTTATTTTTAAGTCTTAGCCAGCTCAAGGGGCACTTTGATCGCCTTGGTTAGTTAGCTCATTAAGGACACGATCCAAGTTTTCCTTCATATTTTCAGGTCTTAGCCAGCTCAAGGGGCGCTTTGACCACCTTGGTTAGTCAGCTCATTAAGGGCATGATCCAAGTCTTCTTCTTTTTTAGGTCTTAGCCAGTTCAAGGGGTGCTTTGACCGCCTTGGTTAGTCAGCTCATTAAGGGCACGATCCAAGTTTTCCTTCATATTTTCAGGTCTTAGCTAACTTAAGGGGCGCTTTGACCACCTTGGTAAGTCAGCTCATTAAGGGCACGATCCAAGTCTTCTTCATATTTTTAGGTCTTAGCCAGCTCAAGGGGTGCTTTGACCACCTTGGTGAATCAACTCATTAAGGGCATGATCCAAGTTTTCTTCAGATTTTTTAGGTCTTAGCCAACTCAAGGGGTGCTTTGACCGCCTTGGTGAGTCAGCTCATTAAGGGCACGATCTAAGTCTTCTTCATATTTTTAAGTCTTAGTCAGCTCAAGGGACGCTTTGACCGCCTTAGTTAGTTAGCTCATTAAGAGCACGATCTAAGTTTTCTTCATATTTTTAGGTCTTAGTCAGCTCAAGGGGCGCTTTGATTGCCTTGGTTAGTCAGCTCATTAAGGGTATGATCCAAGTCTTCTTCATATTTTTAGGTCTTAGCCAGCTCAAGGGGCGCTTTGACCGCCTTGGTTAGTTAGCTCATTAAGGGCACGATCTAAGTCTTCTTCATATTTTTAGGTCTTAGCCAGCTCAAGGGGCGCTTTGACTGCCTTGGTGAGTTAGCTCATTAAGGGCACGATCCAAGTTTTCTTCAGACTTTTTAGGTCTTAGCCAGCTCAAGGGGCGCTTTGACCGCCTTGGTTAGTTAGCTCATTAAGGGCACGACCAAGTTTTCTTCATATTTTTAGGTCTTAGCTAACTCATGGGGCGCTTTGACCGCCTTGGTTAGTCAGCTCATTAAGGGCACGATCCAAGTCTTCTTCATATTTTTAGGTCTTAGCGAACTCAAGGGGCGCTTTGACCACTTTGGTGAGTCAGCTCATTAAGGGCACGATCCAAGTCTTCTTCATATTTTTAGATCTTAGCCAGCTCAAGGGGTGCTTTGACCGCCTTGGTTAGTCAGCTCATTAACGGCATGATCCAAGTCTTCTTCATATTTTTAGGTCTTAGCCAGCTCAAGGGGCGCTTTGACTGCTTTGGTAAGTCAGCTCATTAAGGACACAATCCAAGTCTTCTTCATATTTTTAGGTCTTAGCCAGCTCAAGGGGCGCTTGGACCGCCTTGGTTAGTCAGCTCATTAAGGGCACGATCCAAGTCTTCTTCATATTTTTTAGGTTTTAGCCAGCTCAAGGGGCGCTTTGACCGCCTTGGTAAGTCAGCTCATTAAGGGCACGATCTAAGTTTTCTTCATATTTTTAGGTCTTAGCCAACTCATAGGGCGCTTTGACCGCCTTGGTTAGTCAGCTCATCAAGGGCACGACCAAGATTCTCGTTATTCTTTTTTAGAGATTTTTGCCAATTCACAAAGGCACTTCCCATTGTCGTTCTGACCCTCGTCAAGTATCTTAACGTTTCTTAAGATAGAGTCGTTCTTAAGCAAAAACGGTGTCTCTTTTGTCTTTGTGGCAAAGTTTTGTTCAAACTTCACCATAAAGAGAGGCAGCTGTAGACACCTAATTTTTACCCTTTCATAGTCTTAATTTTTATTTTTACAAAAAGGGGTCTTAATTGAAAAAATAATAATAATAAACAAAAAAAAATTAATAAAAATAATAAAAAATTAACAAATAATGAAAATGCAAAAAAAAAAATAAGAAAAGGAAAAATCATAAAAAATTTCGAAGATTTTTAGAAAGTAATTTATATGAGGAATAATTAGTTTTAGTGTTAGTTTTAATTTTAGTTTAGTTAAAAATTTTACTTTAGGGATTCAGATAGTTTAAATATAATTTAATGGTAATGAATGTTAAGAAACAGGTCAACGGCCTAACGGATAAGCAGCGGAGTACTTGGGTGGATTTAATTAAAGGTCACGGGTTCGAGTCTCAGCAGGCACCTATGTCTTTATTTTTCTAATTTTGCAGAAGCGAGACGAAAATCAGTTTCATATCTAATTAAATCATGTGAGATTAGTTAAATTAGATTTGAATTAAATTTGAATCTAATTTAATTAACAAATTAGATATGATATGGTTTGGCTTATATAAAATTACACACTCCCTAGAACAAAAAAAGCTCCCGATACACATCTATCGAAGATCAACTTCCATATGGCTACTGATCGACCACTTCACAGCACATTGCACATGTGGATTCCAATCTGAAGCCCTGACATCCCACACCTGAAATCAAATTTCGAATAACAATCCCTTACCTCGCAACAATATTTAACCGAATGACACTGCCCCTGACGCCATCCTAATCTACTTTCCCATTGCCTGAAGAACATAGCGCCATCTAAATCCACGAAGCCACACCAACCAAGTACTCCACGTCCCGAAGCAGCAGAAATTCACAATTTAATCGAAGCCCCAATTCCTTGCTTCATGCCGTAAGCCTCATCCCCTGACCATCCAAAGTCAGCACATATGCGCCATCTTAATCTAAATTTGACGCTACGTCTTTGACCGCGCATCCTTGATCAAATCCTCTAACATCAACATAACCATGCCAACTCGAAAATAGCATAGCATGTCCTGTAATCTGTTCACCGAAGTCCTTGTGTAGAATCCATATTCACGCCGAACATGAATCCAACTAAGCGCTAATTTTCTGACGTCCGAAGTCCCTTACTCCATCTCAAGCCAAACTGAATTCCTGCGATCAGCACAAACGTCGCTGCACTGCATATGCGATCACCAACTACGACAGGCACAGCAGCACAACGCAGCATCCAGCCGCGCAATGTAACGGCAGCACGACGATGACAACTAGTGAATGGTCAGCTCCCTACTGATCTGAAATTGAATACGAGCATTCCCCTTATTACATAATCAGGTGAGTTTCGTTAGTTAGATAGTTAGTCTTTTTTTATTATGATTATTATGGTTTTTATTACTATGTTATTAGTTCCTTGTTTATTTAATATAGTATATGTATATATGATTGCATTAGTTTAAGAAATCTTCAGCTATTAGTTTAAGAAATCTTTAAGATTAGCTTTTATATTAGGTATATTTCTTGACATTGTTAATTTACTTAGGAGGATAATTGTTAAATAGAAATAGTGTAGATGCATATATATATATATATATACACATATACATTCGTCTAGGATTCCTTTAGAATTAGTTTTTTAGAAATTCTCATATAGGAAATTATTTTTAGAAACAAAAATTAACAAAAGGAAAATTTTTACAAAAAGATTACAGTGTTTTAGGGAATTTTTTGATCACTTACGAGTTAGGGCCATTTATTTATTTATTTATTTATTTTAATAATAAACTGAATCAATTAAGAACGTAAATCTTGACGGTTTTCAAAAATTAAAATCAATCAACACACTAAAGTTTTTTTTGAAATAACTACGATCGTCTGATCCCGGCTAACGGGTACGTAGGCACCTTTGAGGCGACGATAAAATACGTAGAAACTTAGGTTATTTTTTTTCTTTTGTTTTATTTATTTATTTATTTTAAATATTATAATTAGAAAAATGATCCTAATTTCGGCAAATAAATATTGGTACCCATTAAGGGTTTAATAGGTTAGCCCTCGAATTCGAAACCCTCTGGTTCTTTATTAAAATTGAAATAAAAAACTGGTAGCTAAATCGTAACCAATCCACTCAATTGGTTACAATTTCTTTCTTTTTACCGACTTTGGTCGGGTGGCGACTCGAAAAAATTATTTTCAATAAAAAAACCGGGATTTCTCAATTTTTTTAGTCGAGGATTAGTATTAAACGGGTTAGGGTTTAGTATTAATCAAGAAATGAGAAATCAATTTTAAACGAAAATCGAAAAATCAGGCTCGACAACATTTATTATTATACAATTATTTTCATTGGATGGGTATACTCATATGATAATATGATGCGTCTTTGGGGTCGGACACATGAAAAGGCACCACAACAAAGTGAACCAAAAAGAACAAAGATAAAGTTAGTAAAGTTTGGGTAACTATCGAATGGATATGATACACCACCCGATCCTACTCGGCCAATAATTCGCTGGATATGACACATCGACTCGAATTGAAGGGTTACTTGCCACTACTCTTTGCGAAAGAGAATAGATAAGAGTTGAATGATAACAAGAATACTAAGGTTACTTAAGTGAATAATTCTCTATTGAAAGTTAGATGTCTGCGTACAAAGAAATTAGGGGTTTATATACTTGCCCACTAAGGTTATTTTACATGTGTGAAAAGAAAAAAGGGTATTTTACAATTACGTTACATGAATCATGCTAAAAAGGGGTAAAAAGGATAAGGAATATTCAGTACGGAAAAGAAAGAATCATTCTGAAACATTGTGTTAGAAGGTACGTGTCACGTAATGGCTGTATGTCAAGAGTATGATACAGCATAAGTAGAAAAAGGAGGTGCCGGTAGTTAAGGGTCGACCAAATTTGGATCAGGTCGGGAGCTAATCAGTTTGGATAGGAAGTCAGCTGAATTGGAGTCAAGTGCCTAGTAGGCTTGGCTAGCCTTTCTTAGGTTACTTTATGGATTAGGACTTTACATTTAGGTAAGAGCATGTTAGATACATGTGAGGAACTGATAGACAGGTCAGCAGGAGGTCAGATTGGGATAGGAGTCCTTATCTCAACTATGGCTTAGAGTTAGTACTTTCCATGCGAGCCCTTGAAGTCCTCTAGCTTGGTTTCTTATGATTGGTTTAGGGGATTGGTTCGTCTAGCTTGGAGGTCGGAAAGATTTGTCCTCAAATCTAAAGGGGTTTCTATTCGTTCTTCTAGGGCACTTATAGGGTCTTCTGTTAGTTGATGGAGAATCAAATTAGACACATTGAAGGTAAAGGAGACACTATAGTCATCATGTAACTCAATCTGGTAGGCGTTGCAGTTAATCTTCTTCAAGACTTTGCAACTCGAGGAGATAGTTTGCTTTGTCTTAAGTATGGGAATCACTCTCGGCTGAGGTGAATCCATACAAAGTGTCCTGGCTGGAAAGAAATAGTTCAGTGGCCTCAACTACCAATCTCTTACCGTCTCTAATTGAATTTGGCGATCTTCTCTATTACGGATTGGTGCAATTCATGTAATTATCAAACGCGATTGACTTCGGATTTATTTTCTTCAATAACTATTGGAGTGCAGATCATGTCTATGGGAATAGTTGGGTTGAGGCCATAGACGACCTCGAATGGGGTCTTTCCTATAATGCTATGGACAGTCGGTTATATGCAAACGCCACGATTGGTAAGCATAGATCCCATTCCCTTAAGTTTTTCCCTACAATAGCTTTAAGCAAATTGCCTAGCATCTTGTTCAACACTTCAGTTTGGCCATCAGTTTAGGGATAGCTACCGGAGCTGAACACTAGTTTAGTCCTAAGTCTCCTCTAAAGGGTCTTTCAGAAATAGCCTAAAAATTTTGTGTCCTAATCTGAGACAATAGTCTTCGGTACTCGATGTAATCTGATAATCTTTTGCAAAAACAAATCAGTAATATATAAAGCATCATTAGTTTGATGGCATGGAATGAAGTGTGCCATCTTATTGAAGCGGTCTACTACAACAAAGATAGAATCTTTTTCTATAGATGTCTGAGGCAACCCTATGATAAAGTCCATATTGAGGTCGACCCATAGTAAGGTAGGCGTAAGTAAAGACATGTACTCTCCATGGGGCTCTCTCTTCCCCTTAATACGCTTACACACTTCTCAACGACCAATTACCTTATGGACATCCTTAGCTAGTAAAAATTCTCTTTCAACAAAATGGCTATCTTAACCTCTCCAAAGTGGCCTAAAAGTCCATTGCTGTGAGCTTCTCGAACCAACAATTTACATGTGGAGCAGTTTGGAATACATAGCTTGCGGTCCTTAAATAGATAGCCATCCTTAAAATAATGTCCCTTAACAGCAATTTTGTCCTTGCACTGCTCTATGACAGGGCTGAAATGAGAATCATGAGCATACTACTCAGTAATTAGTCAAAATCCCAATAATTTTATCTATAAAGTGGTCAGCAAGGTTTGTCATCGTAACAGAGCATCGGCGACAACATTTGCACTTTCCTTCTTGTACCGGATGATGTATGAGAAACTTTCCATGAACTCCAACCACTTGGCTTGCCTCTTCAAAAGCTTGCTCTAACTCCTAAGTTGCTTTAATGATTTGTGGTTAGTATAAATAACAAACTCTTGTGGTAGCAAATAATGTTGCCAAATAGTAAGGGCTTGAAAAAGGGAGTACATCTCCTTTTTGTATACAGAATAGTTCAAGGCTTGTCAAAATCTAGTAGTGAAAGGACAGGTGTCGAGGTGAGCTTCTCCTTGATCTCCTTAAAACTTCTCTTAGCTCAATCATTCCACCTAAACCATTCATTCTTTTTTGTCGACTCAGTTAATGGGGCGGCTATTGTCTTAAAGTACTTAATAAATCGCCTATAGAAAGAAGCTAGGCCACGGAAACTTTGGACTTTGGTGACATTTTTTGGCATCAGCTAATTAGCATAGCTCGGATCTTCTTCTTATCTACTCAAATTCCTTTCCTTAACACTACAAATCCTAGGAAAATCACCTCTCTCTGGCAAAACATACACTTCTTCACATTCTTATACAACTTTTCAACTTGCAATATGTCAAATACTTCATGAACATGTTCATTCAAGTTGGCATTGTATACTAATATGTCATCATAGTACACAACCACACATCTTTCAAGAAGAGAGTGCATCACATGGTTCATTAACCTTATGAATGTGCACAGTGCATTAGTAAGTCCAAATGGCATAACTAACTATTCGTAGAGTCTGTACCTAGTCTTAAAGCAATCTTCTATTCATCGCCCGGCTTCATGTGAATTTGGTGGTAGCTACTCCGTAAATCAGTCTTTGAAAATATCTTTGCACCATGAAGCTCATCCAACATGTCGTTGAGCCTCAATATTAGGTATCTATACTTGACAATAATTCGATTGATTGCTTAGCTATTGATGCACATGTGCCATGAACCATTCTTCTTCAAAACTAGTAGAGCCGGTATAGCACAAGGGCTCATGCTCTCCTTCACATATCCTCGCTCAATGAGTTTGTCTACCTATCTTTTCAACTCGGCAGCCTACTTAGGGTTCATTCTATATTTTGGTTAGTTTGGTAGGGTAGCATTTGGCTACAGATCAATATAATGCTCTATGCCTCAAACTGGTGGCAGTCTTTTAGGTAATTCTTTTGGAAATAGGTCGGAAAACTCATTTAGCAAGCTTCGGATCTCTTCTAGAACATTTTGTAACTCCCTTATCTCCATCAGTCTCTTAATCAATAAGAACATTGGTTCATCAACTTTCTTAATAGATCGGAGCTCTCTACGGCTCATTACTAAGGCCTTTTTCTTGCTAGCTTGTGTAAGCAGATTATGGGTTTTGTTTACCTAGGATTGGGTTATGGGTTGTAACACTATCTTCTTTTCATCCTTAATAAAGGCATAGGTGTTCTTATACCTATCGTACGTAACACGTCAGTCGAATAACCAAGGTCATTCAAGTAGCAAATGTGAAGATCCCATAAGAATGACATCACTCACTACTTTGTCCCTGTACACATTTCCAACATTGAACGGCACGGTCACTTGTTCAATCATGTATAAAGCACTCTTATCATGAAGTTAATGCAGCTTATAAGGTCTAGGATGCTTTGAGGTCAACAGACCTAACCTCTATACAAATGATTGCACAACTACATTAGTGCAACTTCCTCCATCCACTATGATTGTGCATAATTAGCCTTTGATGGTATACTTGGTATGGAACAAATTCTCTTTCTGGTCCTCATTAGGGTTCAGCAAGGAACTCAGGATTCATCTTAATACTAGGGTTATCCTTTTCCCTAGTCAGTATAGATACAGGTCTCCTCTTCCTCCTCGACTTCTTCCTTTCAAACATCTTTCTCTTCCTTAGGTTTACTCTCATCGATGTTATCCATGACATCTCCTTAGAGCACCATGACATGTCGGTTCGAACACTCAGTAGCCATGTGTCCGAAGCCTAAGCATTTAAAGCATTTCTCCTCGTTAGACTTTCGTCCAAAGGTCTATCCTTTCTCATATATTCTTGGGGGCGGCTTAACCTCAGCTCGACCTAGCTATCCTGCTTGGCTATGTTGACTTGCTCGGCTATCATCAGGTCGATTATTCTTTTCCTTAGCCTAGTATGGTCTCCTAGGCTTAGCTTGAACAGGTCGCTATGGTATTGGGGCTTGGGAGAATGTTGGGCCAGGTCAACTCAGAGCATTTCTCTTTTGCTTTTCGACCCTCTACGTTATCTTGCTGGCCTCTTCCAAATTATAAAACCTCTGTACTTCTACGATATTGCGACTCTCATACTTAAGCTTAGAAATGAACCTTGATATCGTACGAGCCTTTGGCTCTTCCATGCCGGCTTAGATTATTAACATTTGGAACTCCCTCATGTAGTCATCAATAGATCAGCTTTCTTAGCGCAGCTCTTGTAACTTTGCAAATGTATCTTGTAGATAAGTCTTAGGCACAAATATGCCTCTTAACAACCTTTTTATCTCATCCCAAGTTCTAACACATCGTCTTCCATCCCTTGCTCAGGTTGCATTCAGATTTTTACACGACATTGTCACATACCCAATAAACTCCAATGTAACAAGTCGGACCTTGACAGCATCCGCATATTCGTAATAGTCAAACACCTTCTCGTCCTTCTCTTCCCACTTCAAGTATTCATCTGTATCTTTACTTCCACTGAAGGGTAGGATTTGACATTGACATTATCTAGCCCTTAAGAAGCTCGACGTCCTCATCCTTATAATGGGTAATAGTCAGCTTCCTCTTCTTCATCCCCAGATTCTTCAACATCCAGCTCCTCACCTTCTTCGTTAATCACCTCCAACTCCAATCTTCGTCTAGTAGCTTGGCCCACTACTCCTTTATCTCATTGTGGTTGACCTGAACGATTAGTTCGGTTACCATGGCCATAGGGTCTCTCAAGGGCATTTTCTTGTAGGTTAGGTGGTTGTATACCTTGAGGTTATTGCTTATTTAGTTGCATTGCTATAACTAGACTCTCAAAAAGATCTGTGAGCCTATAAAGCCTATCGTCAACAGGCCTTAGGGTGTTACTACCATTACAACCACGATTAGGTTAGGCGTTACTACTCTGGTCACCAATGACACCTTGAACACTCGAATTTGACATAGTACAATACTCTTCTAAACAGATTAACAACTTACTAACAACCTTAATAGTTAATAGTTGTTAAATAGAATAGAAATAAACTTGCTCTATTTTCGTGATGAAAAATAGAGTAAAACAGAGAAATAATGAAACTACACTTGCTATCACACTAACACATTACAGTAGCTACGGAAGGAACATGAAACTTCACTGCAACTTTACACACTCCCTCATAGAATCGTACTTTGATACTAGCGAAGTTGATGCATCTCTAAGGTCGGACACACAGACAGACACTACAATGAAGCGAACCAAAAAGAACAAAGAAAAAGCTAGTAAAGTTCGAGCAGCGATTGAATGGATATGATACACCACCTGATCTTACTCGACTAATAATCTGCCAGATATGACACATCGGCCCAAATTAAAGGGTCACTCACCACTACTCCTTACTAAAAGGAATAGATAAGAGTTGAATGAGAATGAGAACACTAAGGTTGCTCAAGTGAATAATTCTCCATTGAAAGTTGGATGTTTACGTACAAGGAAAGTAGAGGTTTATATACTTGCTTACTATGGTTATTTTACATGTATGAAAAGACAAAAGGGTATTTTATAATTACATTACATGAATTATGCTAAAAAGAGGTAAAAAGGACAAAGAATATTCAGTACAGAAATGAAAAAATCATTCTAGAACATTGTGTCAGAAGGCACGTATCACTTAGTGGCTATATGTCAGGAGTATGATATGACATAGGCAGAAACGGGTGGTGCTGGTTGTTAGGGGCTAACCTGATCTAGATCAGGTTAGGAGCCAATCAATTTGGTTAGGAAGTCAATTGAATTGGAATCAGGCACCTAATGGTTGATTGGAGAATACGGCTTGGCTAGCCTTTCCTGGGTTACCCTTTAGATTAGGACTTTGCATCTAGATAGGAGCATGTTGGATACACATGAGGAACTAACAGACAAGTCGACAGGAGGTTAGATTGGGATTGGAGTCCCCATCTCGGCTATGGCTTAAAGTTAGTACTTTCTGTGTGAGCCCTTGAAGTTCTCTAGCTCGGCTTCTTATGATCGATCCAAGGGGTTGATTTCTATCATAATATGTATTAAGTATACCTTAGAGTATAGGACATAGAATGGGTATAGGGTTGAGAAGTTATACTCATTTTCTACCCTTTGAAAGCTAATTTTAGAAAATTGTACCTAATCCCATTTGATTACTCTCTAAACCCACATAGAACGCATCTAATACTGGCATAGGATATAATAAGATTATGAAAACTTCTATTATTTATAACCATGTCTATGTGTTATTATTTTGTTGGCCTACTTGCAATTTTTTGTTAGTTATGGTAATTAGTTTAGTTCTCTTTTGTTTTGTTGTGTATAAATAGTAGATTGTAAAGTTAGAATAATTGATACTTCATTTCCATTACATCAATACATTATAGAGAGCTAAGTGTAACTCTTCTTCTTTGCGTTTCTTCTTAATCAAGATTGGAGTCATATTCTATTAGTTCCTATGTTAAAGTGTGGCTATTGTGATTTCCATATGGTATCAAAGTAAGCGAGGTAACATCTATTCTAATTTTGCTATTTTCGAATGATATTGTGTTTTGTATCATTCCTTTCATAAATGGTGCATCTTTTAGCGATCATTAGAGGTCCAAATATTTCTGATCCTTTACATATTTCTAGTTCCGATAATCTTAGTATGATCATAAGGAGTATATGTTTAATGTCATGAATTATCTTGCTCGAAGTAAATCTATTAAAATTGGATTGGGAGCGAAAATCGAATTAAGGTTTATAGACGGGATGATTGATAGACCTAATGAGAATTCACTAGACCTAGTAAAGTAGATTCACTATGATTAAAGATTCGACATTAGATTCTTAAGTTGATGTTGTAAAGTGAGTTCTCCTAAAATTTTTTGTATGCTCTATTGGCATTTGAGTTATGGAAGGACATAGGCAAACAATATGGCTAAAGTAATGGCCTTTAATTTTCCAATTACAACATGAACTAAACAATTCTAAGCAAATGAATAATTTTATTAGAACATAATATAAGAAGCTTAAGAGAATTTGGGATGAGCTTCTTGTACTTTTATCTACTTTGATAATTGTACCTATAGTCTAAAGGAAAGAATTTTAAAGCATATATCACAAGGAAGACTTATACAAATTTTTAATGGTGCTAAATGAGGGTTTTGTATCTAGAAGAAATCAAATTTTGGCCATGGAACCACTTCCTATAGTTAGATCATTCTATTTAGCTCAACAAGTTGAGAGACAAAAGTATATCAATATAAGTTCAAATTCTGAAACAAAGAATGTAGCCTTTTATGTGAATAAAGCTAATCAAAGGAGTAATTACAACATAAAGAGAAACAGAGGTCAGAATGTTGCTAAACAAGTTTGTAAACACTATAAAGGAGAGGGGGTATTCCATTGAAAATTGTTTTTAAATAGTTGGTTACCTCAGACGGTACAAGGGAAAAAGAATTAGTAAGCCTTATGGTTCAAACAAGATGATTACTAGTGACCATGTTGAATCAAAATCTTTGACTCCTTTGGATACTAATTCAGATGCTATAGAAACTTCGTTTATGAACAGTATAGGGATGTATTTGTTTGATAAACAAATGGTGCAAACAATGTGTGAGGTAATTTATAAGATGACGAAAGGAAAAACCCTATCTTGTCAAGAAGAAATAGTAATTCAATTTGCAAGTATTTCCAAATACTCATCTTGTTTTGATGCTATTTTTAACAATAAGAAAACTTAGGTAGTAGATATTGAAGCTCATGATCACATAACACCATTTGCATCCATATTATACAACCTCAGAACCTTATCTAACCCAATTTACATTTGCCTTCCAAATGGTAGAACCAAACTTGTTAATGTAGTTGGTTTTACAAAACTTATTGGTAATTTTGAAACACACAATGTCTTATTGATACCTAAATTCACACACAATTTATTGTCAGTTCATACAGCCTTGACTAACGACAATTTGGATGCTCAAATTGATTCCTTTGCATTCAAATTTTAGGACCTAATAAATAATAATTATATTGCATCAGCAAAGAGCCTTAATAGACTTTATGTGATGATACTTGAAGCTGCGGGAGACAATTGTGCTATGAAAGATAAAACACTCAATAGGGATCACTTTCTTTCCTTTTCTATACAAAGACCAATTTTACTTCTTTAGTTACATAAAAGGCTTGGTCATACTTCTTTGTCTAAGCTAAAACATGTTGATTCTTGTAAGCATCCAAATATGCATAATTTTCTTTATGAGACTTATCAAGAAGCCAAAACACATAGACTTCCTTCTACTCGAAGTTCTCAACGTTATTTGTATGCTTTTCACTTATTACACGTTGATATTTGGGGTCTTTATCTCATTCCTTTAATTTTTGGTTCTCATTATTTTCTTTCTTTTGTTAATGATTTCTCTAATAGTACAGGGACATACTTGATAAATGAGAACTTACAAGTAGTTACTATCTTAGAAAAAGTTTTCAAATAAGTTGCAAATCAATTTTCATCAACTCCAAAGGTGATTAGAACGAATCATGATGCAAAATTTCTATCTAATGGTTGTCAAAGTTTGTTGAAGGGTTTAGGTATTGTGCATCAAAGAGCTATGATTTATACTCCTCAACAAAATGGTAGGGTTGAACAAAATATATAGACATCTCTTGGATATGACTAAAGCACTTCATATACATGCTAATTTACCTAGACAATTTCAAGGAGAATGTATTTCAATGGTCACATATCTTATCATCAATATGATATTCATGCCTATTTTGGAGAGGAAAATGCCTCATGGATTGTTATTTAATGAAAAGCCTTGTTGTGATCACTTACAAACTATGGGTTGTCTTTGTTATATTGCTAATCACAATCTTCACAAAGACATTTTGATGCTAAAGGAGTGAAGTATATCTTCTTAGGATATGCACAGGGATAAAAGTGTGATAAAGTGTTTAATTTGCAACATGAAAAAATTCTTATCAGTAGAGATGCGACTTTCTTTAAGAAAAATTTTCCTTTTAAAGATAAGTCGAACCTTTCTATTCATTCTTCTTCTTTATCTCATGAATTTGTTGTCTTTGATGACAATAGTTTTTCTTCAGTTCTAGCATATACTTTTGGTCATATTTAACCTTTTATTCCTTCTAATCAGCCATCTCTTAGTTAGAATAGTGACAATGTTATTGGACAACATATACTATTTTTTATAGGAATCAGGCTATTAGACCATTGACCCACAGCCGAGGTCGAGGACTAGAGGGATTAGCAAGGCAAATCCTCCTGTTCCAACTAACTCCTTTCATGGCCAAGTATCTCTTTACTAACCTATTCTACATGCTGAGCTGAATGATTACCTATTTTTCGAAGATTGTATACCGAAATACTAAATGCTGAGACAACAGCCAATCTTCGCTCTCTCACACTCATGCCCAAGCTGACCACTTACTCAACTTCACTTTTGCTAAGAGGCTAAGAGAATGACATTGGACTAATCTTCAATCACCCCTTCCTGGACAAGCAATTTGCCTGTACTCTTTTGTTTGCATCCTCCAATAGCATCGCCAATATATCTTTGCCATGTGTATAGGACTATGTGAAGGATCTACTATATTAATAAATGCTCTTCTTGAATATTCATTTTTACCCTTTGTATTCTTGTATATTACTTTTTTAGGGTAATACCATTTTTGTCTTTTCTCTTTTAGGCAAATTACCCTAAGTTAATGGGTATAAATACCCTCATATATTTGTAACCGTAATAATCAAATTACCATTCATACACTTGATATTTTCCTTCTCGTAAACACTGATTGTTTACTTTCATTTCACTCTTATCCTAACCTTTAAGCAAGGCTAGGTGGTGAGTAATCTCACTAGATCAATTCGTGCGTCATATTAAGTTATGCCATGAGTCATCGGAAGTTCCATCAGTACACCGTATCCTTTGGAGCTATTTGTGGGTTTTGTTTATCCTTCACTAGATCAATTCGTGCGTCATATTAAGTTATGCCATGAGTCATCGGAAGTTCCATCAGTACACCGTATCCTTTAGAGCTGTTTGTGGGTTTTGTTTATCCTTCGTTTACTCTTTTGTGCATTCCCCATCGTCCTTTCAAGCTTTCGATAAGCTTGGACCCATCCCCACGACTAGCCTTATCTATTCTTGGCTATGGTCCGCATCATCTTGCTATCAAAGTAGAGGTTTGCTTAAGTTATAGTAGATTTGTTTCAAAGTTCTATTTATACCCTGTTTTGCATGTGTGAAATAGATCGAGTTATTGTGTTTGTTTAATTACTGTGTTTGCTAGTTGGTAAATTTCTAGTTTACGGAGGTGTTTGCTGAAACACCTAATCGAAGAGTTTGAGAATTGAATCTTCGGAGAAAATGACGAAACCAAGTGTTAATGTTAGAGATGACAACAGTAGAGTTGTCTATCATGGCTAACAGACTTAGGGAACCCTTAAGAGCATTGACAAGAGACTAGATGAGATAGCTAACCTCTTAGTGGATTTAACTTGAGTTACTTATGCATTGGCTTATCGACCTGTGGAAGCCATGCATAATACCCCACAAGCTGCTCAACTTATGAGAGCTTAGAGCCTAACTCGATAAGTTCAAGGTAAAGGAGTAAATGGATGAGTAAGGAGAACGATTAATTTAGGAGACATGGGAGAAGAGGATGAGGAAGGATATTATGAAGAAGAAGAGCGAGCTCGAGCACCTAGAGCCTCTAACCATGTGAAAATTTAGATTCTAAGTTTCAATAAGTCTAAAAGTGCAGATGAATACTTAGAATGAGAAGAGAAGGTAGAGCTTATGTTTGATTATTACTAAATGAGGATTACAAGAAAGTGAGAACTACTGCTATTGAGTTCTCTGGATATGATGTCATGTGGTGGAAGAATTTTTAGACTATAAGGAAATGAGAAGGCTACAAAGAGATTAATACTTAACCTGAGATGAAGAGAATACTAAAAAACAAGTTTATGCTGGATAGTTATCTATAAGAAATCTTTACATGGCTTTAGGAGCCAAGATAAGGAGGCTGATCTGTTGATGAGCATGTTCAAGAATTTCAATTGCTTATGATCTGTTGTGAAGTGGAGGAACCACCAGTACGAACAATCTCTAGGTTCATTATTGTGTTAAGAGGTAACATTCGGGACATTGTGGAACTCCAACGATTCACCATAATGGATGAAGCCATTCAAATGGCTCAATGAGTAGAGAGATAGAAAAGAGGTTGAGAACCAACTAGACTACCAATTAGCCGACTTGGACAAGTAAGTCACTAAGCTCAATTAAGTATCGAGTTGATCCGAAATGTAGATATCCAAATAGAACAGAACGGCCGACTTGATAGTGATGTGTCGACCCGAACTTATAAGAAAGGGCAAAGATTTGATAGGAAGACTAGCCAAATAGAGTGCTTAAAGTGCCAAGAGTTTGGACATATGGTTGCTTAGTGCCCAAACCAAAGAACTATGGTCATCAAGGGAGATATCCTAACATTGGAAGTTGAGAGTACTGATGAGGAATCTGAGGAAGAGAATCTTACCGAGAGAGAAGTTTCTCATGATGATAAGCTAATTGAGGAGGACGTGTTTGCCGAGGACTTGGATAAGTTGGTCTTAGTTGTTCGATGTGCAATGAACTTAGAACCCTTACGTAAGGAAAAGTAGAGAGAGAACTTGTTTCATATCACTTGTAAGGTAAATGATTAGGTAAGCGCATTAATTGTAGATAGTGGAAGTTATACTAATGTAGCATTAGCCAATTTGATCACAAGGTTAAAGTTGCCGACTATTGCACACCCAAGGCTATATAAGTTGCATTGGCTGAGTGAGAAGGGAGCACTACCTGTCACCTAATAAGTACTACTGCCAATCATTATCGAAAATTACTCCAATAAAATTCTCTACAATGTGCTGCCCATGTGTACCTCATACATGCTACTTTGGTTGACTATGGCTATTTGATAGGAGAGTTATCCATGACGGATACAGGAACACGTATGTGTTTGAGAAGGATGGCTGAAAGATTATACTAAACTTGATGCTACCAAGTGAAGTTAACAAACTATAGGCTAAACTTGCTCGCGGACCGAAAATGGCTCTAATGATGAGTAAAGTCAAGCTCCGAGAGGCTACCAATGCTGGTAAGCCAACCCTTATGTTGGTAAGATGCTTGTTAGAAATGAAAGAACGAGGTGAACTACCTCAAGTAGTGAGAGTGCTACTAGATGAATATATCGATCTGTTCATAGAACAGTTACTCGAGGGGTTGCCTTCACTCCGGGGCATAGAACACTGCATTAACTTATTACTCAGCGCTTCCCTATCGAACAAAGCACCCTATTAGATGAGTCCTGAATAGGCTTTTGAGCTCTAACGTCAAGTCAATGAGTTGCTAGAAAGAGGCTATGTCATGGAATGCTTTAGCCCTTATGTTGTGCCGACACTTCTAATGCTAAAAAAAGATGGAACTTGACGAATATGTATAGATAGCTGAGCCATAAACAAGATCATGATCAAATACAGGTATCTTATCCTAAGATTGGAAGGCATGCTAGATGAATCGAGTAGAGCTAAGATTTTCAATAAGATTGATTTGAAGTTGAGCTATCATCAAATTCGCATAAGGTTGGGAGATGAGTGGAAAACAGCATTCAAAACTTGGCATAAACTTTATGAATGAATGGTCATGCCATTTGACTTATCGAATGACTTGAGCACTTTCATGAGATTGATGAACCATGTGTTGAGACATCTAATGGAGAAGTATGTCATAGTGTACTTTGACGATATCCTAGTATACAGTATTAACATGCTAAGCCATTATGAACATCTTCGAGACGCACTGAGCGTCCTTCATGTTGAGAGATTATTTGACAACCTTAAGAAATGTTGCTTTTTCCAAGAGGAAGTCATATTCTTGGGTTATGTAGTAAGTGGAGGAGACTTGCGTATGGACAGTGAGAAGATTCGAGCAATCATCAAGTGGCCAACCCTTACAACTTGCTCTAAAGCGAAAAGTTTCCATAGATTGACTTTCTTTTATAGGAGATTCATCAGGAATTTTAGCACTCTTGCTGCACCCCTTACTAAATTGACAAAAAAGAATATCGACTTCCAATTAGGAGAAAAGGAAGAGAGGAGTTTTCCTAAGGTGAAGGAAAGATTGACCTCCACCTCTGTACTAGTTCTACTTGACTTCAAGAAAATATTTAAGCTCGAGTGTGACGTATTAAGCATTGAGATAAGTACTATCCTAGTGCAAGAAGGCTGACCAATTGCCTACCACAGTGAAAAGCTTAAGAGACCTCAACTAAACTACTTTGTATATGACAAAGAACTCTTAACATTAATATGATCATAGTAAAGCACTGTAAGTCTAGCAGCACTATCTGTTATCAAGATAATTTGTCATTTACACTAACCATGAGTCTAAGGTATCTCTGAAGTCGGATGAAATTGTCGAAGCGACAAGCGAGGTGCATCGAATTCCTTAAAGGGTTCAACTTTGTGATAAAACACAAATAAGGGAAGAGCAACATAATTGCAAATGCTCTTTCGAGGAAGCATGCACTCCTGACTAAACTACAGAACAAATTTTTTAAGTTTACGAGCATTAAAGAGCAATACTTTGGGGATCCACACTTCAAACCCATATTTGCACGATCTGCTGATGGAAGGATAGTAGACAAATACCATGTGGAGGATAGGTACTTATTCCGAGGGGAAAAATTATGTGTGTTGACCTGCTCTCTACAAGAATTACTTATCAAAGAACCTACAGTAGAGGACTCTTCGGGCATTTTGGGGAGAGAAGGACTTATGAACTGTTGAATGGCTGTTTCTTTTAGTCAAGAATGAGACGAGACGTGCATCAAATTGTAGAAGGCTGTACCATGTATAAGAAGGTTAAATGCCGAGCCAAGTAAGAGAAAGGAATGCCTTTGCCTGTTCCAATGAAACCATGGACCGAATTAAGCACGAACTTTGTTCTTGAACTACCATGAATCACCCAAGGCATAGATTTTGTAATGGTCATTGTTAGGTTCAGCAAGATGGCACACTTTGTGTCCTGCTCCAAAACTAACGATGCTTCGGCTATTGCTTCTCTTTTCTTGCAGGAAATTGTTAGGCTATACAGTATGTCGAGAGGTGTAGTATTAGATAGAGACCTGAAGTTCTTAAGTCATTTTTAGAAAACTCTATGATGGCAGATGGGGATGAAACTACTATTTAGTACTTCTTATCACGCCCAAACGGATGGCTAAATAGAGGTAGTTAATCATACTTTGAGATTGTTGCTCCAAGTTACAGTAAGCAAGAACTTGGCTAATTGGGATATCTGCTTACCAATGATCGAATTCACTTACAATAGAATAGTACATGACACCACCAAATAGACCTCCTTTGAGGTTGTCTATGGTTTCTATCCCGAGTTGCTCTATGATCACACCCCTATACCTAAGTCTAAGCAAGAAGACCTTGATGCGAGAGCCCAAGTGTAGTCCCTTTAACACATCTACAACAAAGTCACTCAATATATTGACCAAGTAGCTAAAAGAATGTGAGAGAAGGCTAAGGGTAGAACAACTAAACAATTCTAGTAAGGAGACTTTGTATAGTTGCACCTCCTACTACAGCCGACTCCTACCAAAGCCGAGTATCTCCTTACCAACCTACTTTGTATGTTAAGTTGAATGATTGCCTATTTCTCGTATATTATGTGCCAAAATGCTGAATACTAAGACAATAGCTAATCCTTGCTCTCTCACACTCATGCACAAGCTGACCACTTGCTTAGCTTTACTCTTGCCGAGAGGCTGAGAGAATGACATCAGACTAATCTTCAGTCATCCTTGCTCAAATAAGAAATCTACCTATACTCTTTTGTTTACATCCTCTAACGACATCACTAATGTATCTCTACTATGTGTATAAGATCACGTGAAGGATTTACTACACCAATCGTTGCTTTTCTTGAATATTTATTTTTATCCTTTTGTATTCTTGTACGTTACTTTATTGGGATAATACCCTTTTTGTCTTTTCCATTTTAGGAAAATTGCCCTAACTTTGTAGGTATAAATACCCCCTTGTATTTGTAGCCATAATCATCAGATTACCATTTATATACTTGACATTTTCCCTCTTGTAAATATTAATTATTTACTTTCATTTCACTCTTATCCTAACCCTTGAGTAAGGCTAAGTGGTAAGTAACCTCACCAGATCAATTCGTGCGTTATATCCATGAGTCCTTGGAAGTTCCATCGATGCACCATATCCTTTGGAGCTATTCTTAGGTTATGCTTACCCTTCTTTTACTGTTTTGTGCATTCCCCATCATCCTTTCAAGCTTTCAATAAGGTTAGACTCATCCCTACAATCGGCCTTGTCTATTCTTAGCTATGGTCTACATCAATCTTCTTCATTTGATTTTTTCCTCATCTCCTTCTAATAATTCTTCTCTCCCTACTCACTTTATTAGTGTACGATGCTCTAATAGACAAAGGAAACCTCCTAAATGACTAAAAGATTATGTGCATTTGTTACAAGCTAAAACACTTAATTCTGTTGATGCATGTCCTGCTATGTTTACTAATGCATCCCCATTACATTGTGGTTCCGGTTCGCCATATCCTTTGTCACCTTTTCATTTTTGCACACATTGTCCCTCTAATTACATTGCATCACTGACCATTTAATAACAACTCAAGAGCCTTATTATTACTCTTAAACATCTAAAAATAAAGATTGGGTTTTAGCTATGCAAAAAGAGATTGATGCTTTAGAATTCAATGATACTTGGGAATTAACTTCTTTACTACCAAGTAAAATGGCTATTGTGTTTAGTTGAGTGTACAAAATCAAATATAGGTTGGATGATAGCATAAAAGGGTATGAAGCTAGGTTGGTCGCAAAGGTTTACACATAAATTGAAGGGGAAGATTTTCATCATATCTTTTATTTAATTGCTAAGTTGGGTACAGTATGTATTTTGCTTACCATTGCTATGATCTATAATTGGCCTTTACACTAAATTGATATAAATAATGTCTTTTTACATGGTAATTTGGATGAAGAGATATATATGATACCACCTGAGGGTTGTACAAAAGCTGCTCCACATCAAGTTTGTAGATTGAAATGTTCTCTTTAGGGTCTTAAACAAGCCTCTAGGCAATGGAATATCAAAATTTCCCCTTTTTCTTATTGACAAAGGTTTTAATCAATCCAAGAGCAATTATTCTCTGGTTACATATCAACAAGGTGATTTGCTTTTGGTTGTTTTATTATATGTAGATGATATGTTGATCTTTGATAATAGTGAATCTTTTATTTCCATTCTCAAGAAGGATTTAAATCAACAGTTCACTATAAAAGATTTGGGTTTAGCAAGGTCTTTCTTTGGCTTTGAAATTTATCTAGCTTCATCTGAAACAATGGTTGATCAAAGAAAATTTGTGCTTGATATACTCTCTCATGTCGGTCTAATGGGTTGCAAATCAGCACAAATTCACTTACCTAATGGACTAAAATTTAATAAGATGATAAGAGAGTTATTAGATGATGCCAGTATGTATCATGCATTGTTGGCTGTTTACTTTATTTCACTCTTACTTAACCAATATCTTTTATTGTCCATTTATTAAGTAAGTTGTTGCTTAACCTAGAGTTCCACATTTACATGCAGCAATGCATGTTTTATGATATTTGAAGGGCACCATTGGTCTTGGTCTTGTTTATTCTTCCTCTAACTCTTTGAATCTATTGGCATACTTTGATGAGGATCGGAGATCGTGTTCTAATGACAAGAAATCTTCAAGTGGCTATTGTATCATGCTTAATACTTCTTTAATCTCTTGGAAAATAATAAAGCAAAATACTGTGAGCACTTCAAGTATGGAAGCTGAATATTAAAGTATGGTTGCCGCTACTAAGCCGATTCTTTGGGTTTCTCATGTCTTGCAGGACTTGAATGTTTCTGTTTCGCCTCCCATTAATCTATGTTGTGATAACAAGTATGCCTAATTAATTGTAGCCAATCCTTGCATGCATGAAAGAACAAAATATATTAATATCATTTGATTCGAGATCACATTGCCAGTGCTTTTTTGAAGGCCCTCCATGTTCCTTCTAACCTTTAACTTGCTGATGTTCTAACCAAGGTGTACATCTCTGCTCAATTTCAGTGTTTTTGTTCCAAGTTAAGTCTTTGGGAAGATCCAATTTGAAGGGAGATATGAAGACTTCTGTTATTTATAGCTACATCCATGAGTTATTGTTTTATTGGTACACTTGTAATTTTTTTGTTAGTTATGGTAGGTAGTTTAGTTCTCTTCCATTTTCGTTGTGTATAAATAGTATATTGTAAAATTAGAGTAATTGATACTTTATTTCTGTTACATCGATACATGATAGAGAGCTAAGTGTAACTCTTCTTCTTCGCTTTTCTTCCTGATCAAGATCGGAGTCATATTCTATTGTGATTTCTATTTTAGAGTGTAGCTATTGTGTTTTGCATAAAGATTATTCACCCATCTACAAGCTATACTTCCTCCCATAATTTCCTTTTAAAATGGTCAATTATTCAACTTGATATTATCTAGACTTTAGAGTATCCACACAAAAGTTTGGATATACGATAAGATGGCTCCAGTCCCAATGCCACGTGTAATTTTTAGGGTAATAAATTATATTCTTGCTGAAAAATATAAACAGCCTGCTGTTATCATCTCTGCTTGTGAAGAGGCAATTGCCAGGTATTGGAACTAGGAATTTATTGGTATTTCATGGAAAGAATAGACTAATACTTCTAATGAAGCAATGGGATTTTTTTTCATAATTGAACATATGTAGTTTTTCGGATTATTTTACGATTTAGTCGATAGGAAACGACCACTGATACTCCATATCCATCTTGATTAGAACGGTTTCGTCCAAAGGATTAAAGAATCCTATATCCTTCCTCTCTCTTTTGGTATGATAGAGCAACTACAGGACAAATGATTTCTATAAAAATGCTTTTCCTCAATAATTGTTATTTATTACCTGCTTGTCCCAATATTTAAATTGGGTTCGAGTATAAAATGCGTATCGGTCAAAATCAGATAAACTCGACAAGCGACAAAAGCCAGTTTGATTGAGTTTAGTAAAGTTTCTCAAACCAAACTACTGAAAAAAAAGAATAAATAAAATTAAAAAACCCTAATTTATAATCCAAATGAAAGTTTGATAGAATTATTATTTCAACATGAGTATTTTTTTTTTTTTTTTTGCGTTTTTATATAAATAGCACAAAATCTAATTGGACAACTACTATGAGAAAAATAGGATAAGACAATTCTCTTGTATTACATTTGTTGTGTACAATATTTGACATGAATTTTTATGGTTGCAAAAATTATAAAAATTCATAAAATAAATTATAATAAGATTTAGTATTGTGATATGGAATTTGGTGTATTTATTTTTAAAATTTTTAAATATATCTAATTTATACTATGTAAAATGAATTTTTGTATTACCAAGTTTAGTTTTTCTTTGGTTCCTTTAGCAATATGCAAATCAAATAAAACACCAAAGAATGTCCAATGCTATATCATGAAAAATTAACAATCATAAGTTAAGAAAACAATTGGAAGTGGTTTTAATGTGGTCACTCTAATACTTAAGATAATATGATATTTAAGAGAGAGAAAAAATATGTAAAAAGAGAATGTAAGAGTAAGAAAGTCCAGATTCTTTACTTGTAGTCTCTATAGACATCCAATTTTTACCTCTGATAGTTTTTTTTTTAATAAAAGAAAAAGGGTCCTAATTCAGAAAATACAAAAATAAATTCAAAATTAGAAAAAAATATATAAAAAAATAGAAAAATTAGAATATCTATATAAATATATATATATATATATAAAGATAGCTTTTAGGAAAATAGAGTTTTTTAGAAATATAGATTTAGGTTTGAGTTAGGGTCAATGTATTTGGATTAGTTCATTTTCTATTTAGGTAGTTTCATTATTTTAGGTGACCACGTAACTTAAATACAATTTATTTGTATTAAGTGTCAAAGCATAGGCCAATAGTTCATATGGTTCAATGCTTACTCTTGGAGAGAGTACAAGCAAGAAGTTATGGGTTTGCAACTCACTAGGCATACATGTGCCTTTTTTTAAAAAATAGCTATTTGGAGCCACGTGTCATGTCAAGACACGTGGTAGCACGTTGTTGGCTCATGTGGCTCCACGTTAACATCATCCCCTCCATTTTTTTCGAAGAAACAAACAAAAAACATGGGAAAATCAATCTCTTCTGGAAACTTGATCAAATCTTTGTTCATCTTTGCAGATTTAACAAAATCTTTGTTAAAAGATTTAAATCTTACATTGATTTGAATCAATAACCATAAGGTTAAGATTTGATAAAGTTATCTAAGATTTATATCTTATTGAAATGGATTTGTAATGATCTAAAATTAGTTGAAGATTTGATTTCATTTTGCATTATAAAAGGAAGTATTGAATTAACAAAAGAAAAAAAATCGCATCTTACCATCACACAACATACACAATCAATATGGATCGGCTCCATCCTCACCATCCGATCACTCATAACTAAGTGACCACTCTCCATCACAAAGCAATCATACACATTATGTAGCATGGATGAACCAATAACACCACCTACGACCCAACAACAATACATTAACCCCTCTCTTGCCATCTATGTACAATAGATAGTCATCAGTCCCAACTCTCTTTCGTCCAGTAGCAACCATAGGCCCATACACTCAACTAACCCTCATCGAACCTAAATCGAACATCCATATGCCCCTGTCCAACAGTCAATCACCTTCAATGCTTGACCAATGTTATTGTAGCATCATCCATAGCGTACATTCATGACCCCAACACATTACACAACCAGCCATGCTACTGTACACATACGTCCACACAAACCCACACCTAATCACCCACCATCATACCCCAAGTTGTGCTTCACAACAAGCAATAGCAAATAACAGCAACCAAGCCCTAACCTACTTGTGACACAAAGCTAAACAAAATTGCCGTACTCTTGTCATTACTCCATTGATGCTTATCCTCAACCTACGATTCTAAATGCCATCTACCATCTACCATCTAACCCCAACAAGCACCAACAAGTTCTAACATTAGTAGCACACTTGACTACGCTCAGCAAGTGCACCCAACAACCATCTTCAACTATCCTAATGCTAATCAGTAGCAAACTTCAACAATCCCCTTTTGACTTCAGCTAATCACCACTACTGTCCATACATAACCGCAACATCCAACCACACTCACATCCAGTACAAACTGCTATCACTCACCGAACAAGCCACAACGCAGCCATTCTCCACTACTGTGGCTCTCTTCCATCATTGGCACCCAACTTTAAAAACCCATTAAACCATCGCGATGACTTGTAGCATTGAGCTTATACCCCTCAAGTCCAAGAAAAAACACACAAAAGCTCCTTTCCTTGCTCGTTTCAGTGTCTAGATTAGCTGAAATGGACTACCTTGGAGCTACTCTTGCTGACTCGTTTGGATTAAATTAGATCTGAGTCTGTTGACTCAACTCATGCCATGACTTCTTGACCTACGCATCTAGCTCTTTTCAGGTTAGTTTCTTCGGTTTTTTTTTTTCTATTCTATTTTCATTTTGTTTTATTTCTTTGTTTAGTTATTTGTTAATTATTTACCAAAAAAAAAAAAAACAATAATGATAGTAGATAATAAAAAAAAAATAGAATGATTTTATCACTTAGAAAGATTGCTTTCGAAAAAAAATAAAAATTTAATAAACTTATTTCTTTTCACATTAGGGCTTTTCTTTTAGAAACTTTTAGAAAAAAACAAAACTTCAAATTAAGACCCCTTTCTTAGAAATTTTTTACTCAAAATAAATGAATTAAAACATAAACTTAGCCAATTTTTAGAAATTAGAAAGAAATAACATATTAAATTTTTCAAAGTGAAGTACGAACATCTGATCTTAACTAGTAAGTACGTAGATACCTCTAGAGCAACATAAAATTTATAAAAACTTTATTTTTCCATTTTTTGTAAATTATAGCTTGAATTAACTATTTTTGTAAGATAAATGCAAATTAATTTATTTACTAGTGAGTGAATTTTTTTTTTAAATATTAAAAAGGGCTATTTTGACAAATAAAGCTTAATTTTAGAAAATTAACAGTAGTACTTGTAAGGGTTTAATAGGTTAGCCTCCGAATTAAAAAAATCTGATTTCTTCAATTCTTTTCAAAAAGGTTTTCAAAATGTAGAATAGTGGCTAAATTAGAGTCAATCCACCTAATTACTAATTAGTTCTAGTTTAATCACCTTTTTCGGTTTTATCAAGTGGTGACTCCAAATTTTTCAAAATAAAGAAATCAAGTTTCCTTTTGCTTTAGTTGAGGGTTTAAATTAAATAGGTATAGGGTTTAATTTAACATAAGTTAAAGGAAATGAAATTGAAATAAGTTAAAAGAAATGAAATTAAAATAAGAAAACAAAAAATTAGTCTCGACAATCTTTACCTGATATTTATATATGAGTCAAGTGAGCTATTTGTGGAAAGTAGATCATGATTCTAAGATCCTCTCTTTGACTCTAGGTCTTATGAAGAGGATATTGGGCTAGATCATGCTAATTATGAACTCTTATTTGGCTGAGTTGTTCCTACTTAGTCTTCTTTTGAACCTATAGATTAAGCTTTCATATCTTGGGCTTAAGGGTCCAAGCTTTAAGGGGTTGGACAGTGATAAGAGCTAAAAAGATATCTTTTGATGAGGTTAGCCGAGCTCTTAGGAGCTCGATCCAAGCTTTGACGAGGTTATCCTAGATGATAGCAACTTAGCTTGGAACATGATGAAGCTGGTTAAGCTTTAGGGAACTTATCTAGGGATCCAAAAAGATTGGTCTAAGCTTTATAAGCTCAACTTATGCTCTAAGGAGTTCAACCTTGGTTTAGAGACTCGCGTCTAGATTAGCCTATTAATACTTGCCTTCTGCTTTAATTAGTGATAGGTTAGTAAGGAGGGTAAGCTCTTAGTAGGGCTTCCAAACTCCTAGGGCAAACTACTAGATGAGCTAACACCTATAGGCGAGTTGAACTTATGTACCCTTGACCTAACCCTTAGAGTTAGTGAATTAAAGTACTAAATGAAGTGGAGTGGTCGGGTGAAGTCTTTAGTGAGTTGGTACATTAAGGGTTGTGTTACACAATGGGATGTCTTAGCTACTTTAGGTTTTTCCCTTGAAAATCCAATTGTGAGGCTTTGGTCAATTCTAGAATTGGCCAGTAGAGCACTTTGAACTTATTGTCAAGCATTATATATAATGCCACAACAATTATGGTTGGTTTACCGAAGGCTTAGCACTTACTTGTTGACTTTGATCGCTCTACAAGTCCAAGACATCCCATAATGGTATTGAATAGCTATGGGAAACCCTACTGATGGTGGGAGCATTATTGCCAGCTAATGGTGATGTGATGTTCTACTATTTGAGCATAGTGATCTTAGCATTCATTTAGCTATTCTTTGCCACTAGATTGTAGCAAATTTTCTTTAATCTAGCAAATGAATCCTCAAGTATAGATTTGATTAATGGCTATTGTTGTAACTATATAATTGTAGGGATGCTGTTATCAATGATAAAAAGGCTATTTTGTAGCCTTGTACCCATCGTAGTTGTGGAACTTACAATTAGATGGCACCATAATGTTGACATAAATTTTTAGATGGTACAGTTGAGTTTTAGAGGCAACCTACAAAATCAACAAGCATAAGCTAAGAAGAATGTTTGAAGTAGTTCAAGTGCAGCTATACTAATATGTAAGTTAGTAGGATTTTTAGGAGGGAGAGAAGGAGAGGGAGAGGGAGAGGGAGAGAGAGAGAGAGTATTTAAAAAGTGTGTAAGAAAGTCTAGATCCTTTACCTATAGTCTTCACCTGGTATTAATAAGTGAGTCAAGTGAGCTATTTGTGGAAAGTGGATCAAAACCTTAAGATCCTTTCTTTGACTTTGGATTTTGTGGAGAGGATCTCAAATTAGGTGCATGCTAATTATAAATTTTCCTTATTTAACCAGGCTATTATCACCTAATCTTCTTTTGAACCCATGGGCTAAGCTTATGCATCATGAGCTTAAGGACTTATCTTCTGAAGGGATAGATGAAGACAAAGCTCAAGAGATGTCTTGTAATGGGGTTGTTCATGCTCAAGCTTTGATAAGGTCATCTTAGATGCTAGTAGCTTAGCTCGGAAGATAATGAGGTCGATTGAATTTTAGGAAGCTCAGCTTGGGCATCAAAGAGATCAATCTAAGCTTTATGGACTTAGCTCATGCTCTAAAAATATTGGCCTAAGTTTGGAGGTCTACATCCAAAGTAGTCTATTAATATATTTATAAAAATTTATGTTCTTATTAATAGTATAAGTATGTGTTAAATACATTACTATATGTATTCTCACAAAATATTATTTAGTTGATTTACATCGATAATTTTGCATGTTTATTTAACATGTAGGGATGTGGTTACATCAATCTGGAAACTGATGAAAAAAATGAATAAACCATATGAAACCATATAGAAATATAAGCTAACTACATTAAAAGGGGTTAAGTCCCACATTATCTATATAGCATGATGACTATTCTCCAAGTGAAGTGCAATACAATTGATTCTTAGCGATGTAAAATTTAGAATTGAAAAAACTAGAAAGATCGAATTATACCCAATTAACTTTGTCAGGAGTGTATTTAACCTTCTCAAACTTAAAATGTGTATTTAGACTCTCACAATTTATTAAAAAAAAAAATCATTGATCTTACTTAACAATTTTGCACAATTAAATGAAAAATGTTTAGAGGAAATTTGAATTTTTATTTATTATAAGAGAAAACATATACATAAAAGATATAACAAGTAAAAAGTGAAAAAGGGACACACAAAATTAATATCGTAAATCCCAATGAAAAATAGCCAATAGGGGTAAAAACCATAAGAAAACCGCATCAACCCACTATTAGTACAATAGAAATAGTGTAATGATTCTTTCATAATATCATAACACTTAATTCCTCTAATAAGTCCCTAAGCTTTTTGTATTCTAAAGTACACATGGTTTGATTTAATTCAATTTAGGGGTTGAACCAAATTGATTTTCATTTGAAGTTGTTCAGTTCAAACCCATAATGATTGGAACGTATTCAACGGTATAAAGTTTTAAACTGAACTATATGAATTACAACTAGGTTTGGCTTGATTTGCTTTAGACTGCTTCTAAAGCACCCACATCAAAATTTAATAGTTTTTAATAGTCCTTTCAATAGCAACACTACCAGGAAATTTTTTTTGATAAAAATAAAGTAAACAAACCAAAGTAGAGGCAATATGAAGTTATGCAACAATTACACGGATGATTTGACATAGGTTGTTTATCTAGTTCTTTTCTTGCTATTGTTAAATGCCAAAGTGAAGTAGCATGGAATATGGGTTAGCATTAAGTATTAGGTGGCATCAAAGATGAATTAGAGATAGATTTGCAACTGATATGAATTACAGAGATAGTAGTACATAATGGTATGGAGGTGTAAGGTTGTGAGCTATGACCATGAAGGACTAGGGCTTAGAGCTAGGTTAGGGAAGATGGAGGAGTAGAAAAGTTAAACAAAGTAAATATGAGAAATACTCCTAAATTGGTCTTTTAAGTATGAAGAGATACTATTCAGGTTTAGTGATTTGACTTAGTATGTATATGTATTTACAGAGGTATAAGAAGCCAAACAATACTACATAAAATAAGAAATACTTAGGCAACGAGAACAAAATAACAAAGTGTTTAAGACATAACAACCTTAATTTAATCTTTTTTCCATTTATTTGTTTAAATGATCTTATAAATTTAAGTTGTAAATTAAACAAATGTTTGCCATGGTTTGAATTAGCATAACTCAATACATCTATTTGTATACAAGCAATACATATAATATAGTTCCTATGATATATTCTTGCTAACCCCTTCCCCTTTACCCTTTTCCCTTAGGACTATCCAATCAACTATATATACTAGCAAGTCTCTTCACGTTACATCCAATAAAAATCATCCATTTACTTTAAAAGACATGCCCATTTATGATTGTTGACTCTAAGAATAGCTTGATTTACAATAATAACTAATACAATTTATTAAACCATGAGATAAAATATTATAAGAAACTCCAATACATACCTCATATCCAATATTGTACATGTTCATCCATTGTATAATCCTACCTAGCCTTTACCTATATTACCTATAGTTAGGCTCAAGCTGTTATAAATTTGTAGAGAAACAAACTATGTAAGCTTATAGTTCTATAAACTATCTCTCCTATAATATATGGGGAAAGCACACCTAAAGACTAAAATCTAATCAACAATTTTCCCATGACCATCAAATGTTGAAATGTTCATTGCTCATTATCCTTTAACTTATCAATTGCCACATTAGCAACAACTTTATCACCATCATCTAATGTTTGGCTTAGATCTAAGCTTTAAGAGAACTCTATCCTTACATAACTCTTTTATTTGTAATATAGAAGAAAATATCTTTTCCTATAAATCTCCTTCTAGAATGGCAACTACTATCGAACCCTCACCGTCTAGCAATTGGACCATTTGCAAACTTATCACTTACAAATCTCATCTCTTATTCTAATTGATTCTTCCTCCATTATTATTAGTAAATGCTCACCATCCTCTAACTTATCGATTGCTACATCGACAATAGTTCTACCTTTATCATCTAGCATTTGGCCTTAGTTCATCCCGTTAAGGCCCTCTACCCTCATGTAGCTCATCTATCTACATCAATAATACCTTTGCCTTTAGATCTCCTTTTAGAAGCATACCTGCCTCCAAACACTTAATTTCTAGTAATCTACTACATTGCTAACAAATCCCTTCTCAAGTCTAATCGGTTCTTGCCCAATGGATTGGCTTTTAACCTCCTTTTTGATAAGTTGTATCATAGTCTCTTTGATGGTAGAACGAAGATTGTAGAGTTTGCATTGGAATTATTACTTGATCTTTAGTCTCAACCTTAGCAACAATAGTTTCAAATTTGTAATTAGAGATATGGATTTCAAAATATGCTGTCTCACCAATGACTTATCGCTCATCCAAAACATATACAATCTCTACTTCAACATTGACTAACTTACAAGAGAGCTAGTTATATATAGCTCTTCAAATTCCTTTTATAATCTTATAGTCGTCTTCTCTAATAATACCTCTAACGAGATGCTATATGTTAGCCTTTAGAGCCTTCTCATTAATTAAGATTGACCTATTCATTGTCTTTCATAGGCTCTAGCTACCAATCTAAAGCTTTCTTCAAGCAAAAAGAACCAAGAACCCCTATAATAGGAAAATACTAAGGATATAACGATCACATTTTAGCCATTTGTTCATTAATTTGCTTATATACTATTCCATAATAAAATATCATCTAAATTCAAAATATAAAGTTAGTACAAAAGGAATATAATAAATTAGAAAAATTTTATAAAGCTTTTAAAAGTGTAGAGATGAAAATACAAAAAAAAAAAAAAAAATTGAAGGTGCAACCGTGGTAAGAAACCTCACATTAGCGGATTCACCAATCTAAGAGGCTCATAAATTTGTAGTTGTTTTTTCTTTATTTTTATTTAGTGGTTTGTTACAACTAACCAACCTTAATATGTCACTCCATCCATACTTATGATGGGTGGCAACCAAAATTTTATGATGGCCTTTCCTTATGCTATTTGAGTCGGTAGCTATAGGAGAAATCGTAATGCCTACCTCTTGATAAATTTTCTTTCTTTTTGTTATTATTATTATTATTATTTTTTTTTTTTTGGGTATCCTCTTTTGTAATACTTAGAATGACAAGATGGTTGTAAAACCTTAAGATTTCAAGCCTATACGATTACCCTAGGATATAAGTCTCTAGATTTAGGGCATTGAGCTATGTTAATCATTTAAATTTAAATTTCACGATAAGGTCAGAAAAATTAGATGAAGTAATTTAAGTAAAATTAATTTCTCAAAATAAGCTATATAAAAAAAATTAATTTAACAAAATATCAATTTATCGCTAAAATCGATAAATATCGAAAACGTGAAATTCGAGCATTTAGATATGACGAGATATTAGAGATAGTTATTTAAATTATAAAAATAATAAATTATATGTAATATATATGTATTTACATAGAACATACATTATTTGTGTTAAATACATATATATAATAATAAATTATTATTAAAATAAGGTAAATTAACATAAAAAAGGAAAATTAATAAAAAATTGAAAGGATGAGTCATCCCATGATCTAGTAGCCAATGATCAATTTGAATTGATGAGTCAAAAAGCAAATAATAAGAAAATAACACCTTATGCATTGAAAAATTAAGAAAATGACATATGTAATCCATATGTTAAATTTTTATTAATTCTAATCCATTTAGAAAATATAAATAAGACATGCACACTTCAAAACTAACATTTTAGAAGTCTAAAAATAAAACAAAAACACCTAAGAAAATTTTTTTAAAAATTAAAAAATAAAAAGAAAATTAGAGTAAAAATAGAGTACATAATCTAATCAAATTAGTTCAATAGGTTTGTTGGTGTCAGGTTGTAGTGACCATTTAGGCTCAAGGAAAGCATCACCAAAGGAGGTGTTCTAATATGGTTAGGTGGCTAGAGGCAGCTAGTTCAGGTGAACCGAATTTCTAGCTGAAACTTTATAAATTTTGTAAAAATAGCAAATGAGGTGTTCCGATACGGTTAGGTGGCCAAAGGCAGCTAATTCAAGTGAATCGAATTTCCGGCTGAAACTTTGTAAATTTTGTAAAAATAGCAAATGATGTTATTTAATTATGAAACTTGGTTTTATGAAGTTATTCTATGTGAAGATTAATGTACTAATTTTATTTTAGTGAAATAATTATTGGAAATATAAGGTCGTTAAGAAATGGCTCTATTTGGACGAAAATTGAATTAAATTTTAGAAATATTAAATAATGTCCTTTCAAGTTAAAAATTTGTATGTAATATACTTAATATATGCATTTAATTTTAGTAACAAGAATTTTTTTAAATAATCATGTTTACTCTTTATTGTAATTATTTTAGATAAAACTAGAAATTTTGCTATTTTATGGAATTAATTAATTTTTTTAAAAAATCAAAGTATGAGCCCTATGTATTATAATTTCTTAAAGTTCATAATGATGTTTGGGACAATTGAATTTTATCTTGCGTTTAAATTCATGTATTTGTTCGATTTTTACTAATTTTAAGTTAAAACCACTATTTTTGTAAAAATAGATAATAGCTAGTTTAGTATAATTTATAGTCAATAATTAAAATACATATTTTTGTGAGTCTATAGGATTTTTCATGGAATTAATTGGACTTGTATACTATTTATTATATATTTTCATAATATAAACCTATATATTAGCCTAATATATGATATAGTAATTAGTCCTAATGAGATATTTGTTGAATTTGTAAAAGAATGATATTTTGGGAACATAATAAGTGATGTTTAGTTTGGGAAATATGGTATTCTAGGATTTTTAATTTAGATTTAGGGTTTATTTGAGATAATTACGAAGTTATATTAATGTACGATGGAATTGGTAATACGAAAGTGTATTTTTGGACATTTGACAATATTGATTAGTCATGATTTTTAAAATATTTTAATAGTTCTAAAAATAACGATCATGATAATATAAAGTTTATTAAAATCAAATAAGAAATGAATAAGATACAATTGAATTAAGTTTGGAAACGCAATAGTAAAAATGTATAAGAACTTACTATTGACCTATAGTTGATTTGGTGTCTGTGTATATTTCCCTAGGTGTGATAAGTGAGAAAGGATTATATCATGAAGTTTAGGATTTTATGCCACTATCAAGCTCGAGTAAATGGATATTTTTGTTTTGATACAAGTAGATCTATATTTACTTAACTTAGAGTCAATTGTGTTGTGAATTGTAATGATGTGCTGGATTGATTGGATATCTGATTCTGTTGAATGTGTATTGAAAAAGTGAAATGTTTCCTTATGTATGACTTATTCATTGATATGTAATTCTATTTGAGGAATTAAATATTTATTTTTACTTTTTTTTTCCCTTAAAGATGTAGGGGCATTCAATCATCATCTAAATAAAATAGGTTTACAAGTTTATTAAACATGCAGTACCACCAAGAATCAGTAGAATGTATATAGAATTGGAATGTAAGAATATAAATTTTTATAACATATGTATATTAGCTTTGAGAAACTATAGAAATAATTATAGTAATGATAAAAATTTTGAAATACATGATAAAAATGAAGAAATTAGATATAAATTTTGGTTTATTACAAATTGTAGTAAAAATAAGAAAATATAAATTATTATGCTAAAAATAATAAATAAATATCGATACAAATATAAATTACGTCATACAAAAAGCCTTCCCATCACAATCACTATCATCGTCATTGTCGCAATCATTACCAACTTCTTTATTAGCATTATTACTAATAGTATTTGTATCTTATAATTCTAACTTTAAATTAACCACTTTTATCTTCAACCATATCAATATTTTATATCTCCAAATGTTCAAGTCCTATTCCATGATTCTTGGGAGCAACATTCTCCATAATACTGTTTTAATCATGTTCATTAGCCCAAGCACTTAAAAGGATATCCAATAAATATTCATTTCATGAATTAAATTTATATCTTTTCGCTAAAATATTTGCTCATCACTTGATGAGAGACCTTCGATAATATGGCTAGTACATTTATCAAATAAAGTTATATAAATAAATATTGGATCATTTCACTTAGGATTTGATGAGATTGTTTTAAATTATAGAAGCTTAATTCTTTTTCTTAGATTTGGTAGTCCATTAAATTAAAATAAAAAAAATACGAAGAATTGGTGAAATTATAAACTCGTAAAATCATATACGTAAACTCTTCTATTGATTCAATTAAGAGTTTTTATTTAAAGATTCAATTTTTTCTTTAACTAATTAAGAAAGTTTCACAAAACTTATATGAATTAATTCCAAATTTTAACTATCATCGAGATATATATGCATTATTTTAGTAAAACTGAGGGAAAAAATTGATACATGACCACATACTCTAATGTATATAATATAGTAAAAACCATATGATTAAGTACCAACCCCCTCTTTACTAATCCTAATATAGTAAGGTATTAAAAATATCTTAATTCTTAATTTATTGTTCAATATATTTTGTTGTAGTTACTTAGCATATGATATTTATATTCTGTGTATAACAATTTTATAATTTAATAAAAACTTTATTTTGATGATTCGAAGAGCAAAGTTAATAAAAATAATTTAGAATGACTCAATTAAGGGTTGAAGAGTTTTCAATTGTAAGAATATTCTCTATTGTATTCACCAAAGTTTCATATTATTATAATTAAATATGTTATAAATATAAAAACTTTTCAAATTATAACTATTTGATCCATTAGTGTAGGTATAGATTTAATATTAATTATATATTTGCATAATATTTTAAAAGAAGATATAGTGTAAAAAAAAAAACAGGTTCTATAGCATACTTTGTATATATGATAGTCTTAATGTGGTATAAAAATTTTAAAATATATACCTATAGGGTATCATACAATTTGTATGATACCCTATCTATTCTCTGTTGTATCATCTATATATGTATATACATATATATGTATAATATGTATATTTTGAAATATCTGTGCCATGCTTCGCAAGATGCTGTAATATCAGACGACATGCAATTTTTAAAAGGTACTTCTGTTCATTTGGAAACCAGATAATATCTTGGGAATTGGAAACGAATCCTCGGAATTCGACTGAGGAAAAGTAAATTAAAGCGAGAATTTCTGGTAAAGGGTTGGGAATGGGAAGAACAAGGAGCAACTTCCGCTGAAGCCAGGTTTTGGTTTCTCGTCACCATTATCTTACACAATAACAACGTCCTTGTTATCATTTCCCACGTCGTTTCCATTTTACCAGAAAACCACTTTCTCCTTCTCAAAATTACCTAACCATGTTCATTCATCCACGTGCTCGATAATAAAAGAAAAATGACAAAGCCAACGGTACCTATAGTCACATCTGTTGAATAAACTGTTTCCCATTAGAAGTGACCGAGTCACCTATTATTTCCAATAATATGCAATGTTTTATTTAATTAGATAGGTTTTAAATGAATATTTTTAAATATAATTTTTTCCTAAATTTACTTTCATATGATAGAGTAGGGATACAAAGTTTCAATACCTTGTATCCATCTTGAAGCATTTATTATAGTTATATAAGATACAAGTTTCAAGATACTCCATTTTGTCCTATAAATATTATTAAATAACAATAATGAATGTAAAACAATATTATAATTCTTCCTTCGATGTGGATTTATTGAAAACTGTAGCTTGCATCAATGAAACCAAATCATGCAATGGAATTCTCAATCGTATACATAGAGGACAAAGGAGATGGAAATAGTATGTGTTAGGAAGAATGAAGACTTTCTGTTTGATCACCAAAAAGTAGTTACAATCTGTTATACATTGTCCTTTTATACTACTAATATATACATAAGAACTGATGAGCTGTACAACACATGGATTGCTGATATATACAAATCTGATTTGTACAAAAATAAATAAGTACTAACACTAACTTTTACATCCCCCCCTCAAGTTAGAGCTTCACGAAGTCCCAACTTGAAACAAATTTGTTGCACTTGATGAGCACCAAGGGATTTAGTAAGAAGGTCAGCAACTTGCATAGAAGAAGGAACAAAAAAAGGCCGAAGAAAGCTAGAGCTAATGTGATCGCAAACAAAGTGAATGTCAATATCTACATGCTTAGTGCGACCGTACATACAAGGATTGTTAGCAATCAAAAAGGTGGATTTATTATCACAACCTAGTAAAATAGGAATGTATAAGTTACGTAAGATAAAAGAAACCCAAAGCAACTCCTTTGTTATAGTAGCTAAACTACGGTACTCTGCTTCAGTAGTGGAAGTGGACACGGTAAATTGTTTCTTAGTCTTCCATAAGGTTAAGGCATTGCCCAATAGCACACAATAACCATAAACCAACCTCTTATCAAGACTAGAAGATCCCTAGTTGGAATCAGAAAATCCACACAGTTGCAAATGGTTATTGGAGGAATAAAATACGCCCAAAGCAGTAATGCCTTTGAGGTAGCATAGAAGATGAAATAAAGCTTCAAGGTGAGATTGATGAGGGGAGGAAAGGAATTAACTCAACTTGTGTACAGCAAAGCAAACCAATCTTGTAAGAGTGATATACAATAGCCAGCCAATAAGTTTATGATAGTAAGATGGATCAACCAATAAAGTACCTAACTGTTTATCAAGAGACAACCTAGTGGGCAAAGGAAAAGAAATTTCCTTTGCTACAATGAGACCAGCATCACTCAACACATCAAGGATGAATTTTCTCTGGTTAACAAGAATGCCATGACTTGTGCAACATAGTTCAATGCCAAGGAAGACTGAGTTAAACCTAAATCTTTGATAGTGAATTCTTCATCTAACCGCCATTTGACAAAAGAAATCATGTGCTCATTTTAGCCAATAAGCAACATATCATCAACATAAAGAAGAATATAGACACAACCACTATCATTATAGCACGTAAAAAGAAAATAATCATGCTTTGATTGGGAGAAACCAAGAGAAATAAGAAACTTGGATATTTGCAAATTCCACTGTCAAGAGGCTTGCTTAAGCCCATAAAGAGATCATTTCAAATGACATACTTGATTTGGTAAAGCTTCAATATACCCATAAGGTGGAATCATGTATATATCTTCATCAAGATGACCATGCAAGAAAGCATTATTGACGTTTATTTGATGTAAAGCCCAAGAAAAAGCAGCTGCTATAGCTAATAAGATGCGAACAATGCCAAGTTTAGCAATAAGGGAAAACGTATCATGATAATCAACTCCTTCTATCTAAGTAAATCCTTTAGCCACTAACCTAGCTTTATGTCTTTCAATAGAATTATTTGTCCTATACTTAGTTTTATAGACCCATTTAGAACCTATTGCCTTTTTTCCCTTGGGGTAAGCTAGTTAACTCCTAAGTGTCATTAGCTTCAACTACATTTAATTCAGTTTGCATAGCCTCCTGCCATTCTTTAGATTTGGTGATAGGAATCAGTCCACGATAATCCCTAAGTCGAGGTTAACCTGTCCCAAGACAATGCCGACCTGCTAAAAGCTAAAGTTGACCTATCTTAACCAGAGGCCAAATTGTTTAAAGCCAAGGTCGAATAGCTTTTGCTAAGGTCGAGTTAATACTAGAAGGCTGAGAGGAGGAAAAGGAGCTACTCGGCCTCAAGTCTATTGTCTATTGAGAAGCCGAGAAACCACACGACTGAGCACTTGAGGCCAAAGAATAGCTCAGCACAATATAGGAGATATCACACTAAGCAATCCATGAGTACAACAACTGTAAGCCGACTTCATTAGGAGCTTGGCCAAGCACAATAAGACTTCTAAACATCCCACCCCTGCTTGGATACCTAATTGCCAATTGACCCCTACTCGACTCCACAAATAGCTCGGATGACTTTATGCTAACCACTTTATTAAGTGCAAAGTTTTGTATACTTTGTAAATATTTTCCTTATTTTGATTATCAGTCATTCTTTAGGGTTTAAGATCTTGTATATTATTTACAGTTTTGCCACTAGGACTTTAGGACTTGCAATAAATAGTAACATTTGCAATTATCAAGAGAAGATTAACAGTAAAGAATATTCATACAGTAAATTTACACTTGAACGTTCCTTCTAGACGTAAGGACATTCTTAAGCCCTTTGAGCTGGTGTATTGAATTATTAAGTGTGGTGTATTTCTTAATCTCTCATGTTCTTATCAATCTTGCCTTTAAGATTGTAGTGAACCCTTCATTTGAGCGAATTAGTGAGTCATCTCTAATCTCTTATTTGAAACTTAAGTGACATTTAGTATTCGTGAGTTGTATCAAACCTTATTTCAAGCTTAACCCCTAATTATGTTTGTGCCTTGGTGTGTAATATCCATACACATTCGTAGTCAAAACCCCATTCTCCCTTCCCATTCCTCGTTCCCATTCAAATCCTATTGGCATTCGACATCGCTGCGTAGATTAGCAAGGGAAGCTACAAAATCAGAAGGATAAGCAAGAAATGTAGACAAATCAAATAAAGGATATGATAGAGAAGTATGAACAGAATGTTTAGTATGCATAGTAAGAGCAGTAGCAGTAGCTAGGTTATGTTGTGCTTGAAAAACAAAATCCTTGAGCTAGTGCGGTAGCTATCATGCATACCCTAACTTGTGTAAAGAGTCACGTATATCAGCAGTAGACATACCATTTGCATCAAAAATACTGTTATCACTATTTAGAGGACTAGAAGTAGTCACTAAGTCATTAAGTGAGGAAGAGGATGGATTAATAGAAATGGTAAGGGTAAATTGGTTAATAGGAATTGATTTAGCAGGTCGAAAGATAGGAGTATCCATCAAAACTTGATTGATAGGAAATGGTGAAGCAAAAATGGCACTATTTGATGAAAGAATAGAGGATTTAAAAGGAAAATATGTCTAAAAGAAAACTACATCATAGGAAACAATGATACGTTTATGAGAAATATCATAAACTCTATAACCCTTCTATCCCTGTGCATAGCCTAGAAAGACTCCTTTAAGTCCTCGTGGTTCAAACTTGTCTCTTGGATAAGGGTGCTTAGCCATAAAACAGAGACAACCCATTACCTGTAAGTTTTCATAGCTTGGTGCAAAACCAAACAGTAGCTCATGTGGAGTCTTCCAATTTAAACTAGATACAAGCATCTTGTTGATCAAATATGTAGTTATAAGTAAACATTCACCTTAAAACTCCTTAAGCAATTGAGCATGAAGATGAAGTGCTTGAGAAGTGTCTAAGAGATGTCTCTGTTTTCATTTAACTTTCTAATTTTGCTGAGGCGTATGTATTGTAGTCTTTTGGTGCACTATCCCTAAGTTTTGAAACAAATATTGGCATATGGTGAACAAAACCCATTATCTGTTCGCATAAACTTTGGAACAATGGAAAAATGGTTGGTCACATAAGAAAAATAGGTTTGCAAAACTAAGTAGGTCTAGTCTTTATGATGGAGTAGAAAAGTTAAAGTAGACTTAGTGAAGTCATCCACAATTGTCAAGAAGTATCTTGTACCCATTATAGAAACAACATTGTATAGTCCTTATATATCAATGTATAACAGCTGAAAGGCAAACTGAGCAACATGTTGACTTCTATTAAAAGGCATTCTATGAAACTTTGCTTCGTGACACAGATCACAAACAAAGGAATCAAAGTCACAATTCTTGCATACATCCAAATGTCTAAGTTTTGAAGTTAAGCTATGCCTAAGTTAGGCATGTATTAATTGTAACCTATTATCTTCTTTAGAAGCTGAATTACAAGAAACAACAGGTTTATTGTATGTAACAAAACCCTTTACTACACCTTGGTCTTCTTGGCTCAACACATATAGTCCACACATAGCCTTAGCTATTGCCACAATTTTATTGTGTTTTCAGTCTTGAAAAGTGCATTGATAAGTATTATAGATAGCAACTAATTGTTGATCCAACATTAAACTGTACACTAAAAGCAAGTTATGTGTGAAATTGGGAATCTAGAAAACATTGTGCAGGTTAAGAGATGAAGTGAGGACAACAGAACCAAACTTAGTGATAGGAATAATTCATCCATCAGGCACGTTAACTTTAATAGGACAGATAAGGTTAATAACATTGTTTAATGAGGAAAGAAAGGGAGTCATATGATTTATAGCTCCTGTATCAACAACCTAAGAACTCAAGTTACTACTCAATGCATTCAAACAAAAAAAAAAAAAAAAGTGGAGAGAATACCTACAAACTAAATATTATTTGCATTAGCAGTAACACCAAATCCTTTCATTTGCCTTCTAGCCTTCATGAACTGCAACATGTATTCACAAACATCTTATAACTTTTGACAATTGAAATCATCAGAAAACATATTATTCACATTAGCATTGGACATGCCATCAGCCAATAGATCCAAAGGTGTACTCGGCTATTGTTGTGAGCTATAAACGCATTATTCATTACTAGCTTCCCTTTACTTAACTTCTTCCCTTTAAACCACTCAAGGTAACCAATAATCTAAAAACAATTGTCAACGTTATGTCCTTCCATCCTGTAATGTCTAGAAACAATCTTATTCTTATTCCTTTTCTTGTCAAACACTGAGCCTCTACCTGTTGTATTGAATGTAGCCATCTCAACATCAGCATTAAAACTTAAAGTACATTGTTTTTGTTTTTCAATTTGCTGGATTAGGTAAAATGCCTTATTTGTAGGCATCAGATCCATGGATAGTATTTGATTATAGACTCCATCATATACCTCATTTAAACCCATCAAGAATTGCATAAGTTTGCTTTCAAATTGAAACTCATCCATTTTCTCCTTAAAATTGCAAGTATACATATTTAATTTGCCACAAGTACACTAAAGAAACGCATGCAATTGCCCAAGTTCATACTAACACTTCTTAAGCCTATTATAATAACTTGCAACATTGCTATTACTTTGTTTCAAATTGCTAATTTCATACTATAATTGAAGAACTAGCAAACCATTTGAAACCCCTTACTGTTCAGTTATTTCATCCCACAATTTCTTTGCTGATTGAGTATATAAGAAACTCTAAGTTATATCTGTGTGCATAGAATTTATGATTTAACACCAGACCATATAGTCGTACCTCAACCATCTTATTAAGTCCAGTGAATGATTTGGTGGCTTATTAACAATTCTATCTATAAATCCAATTTTCAATTTTGCACCAATAGCCATTCTTATTTCTCTATTCCAGTTGAGATAATTGTTTTCATTGAAAATTACATTTCCAATCGTCATATTAAGGTTATCCAAACCCGAAAGATATAAGGGATCAGTAATTGAAGGATCATTTATGGATCTAGGAAAAAAAGATGTTGCAATACTCATAATGAAAAGAAAATCCAAATCAGTACCTTAATCCTGATGCTCTAATACCATATGGATTTACTGAAAACTGCAACTTGCATATATGAAACTAGATCATACAATGGAATTCTTAGTCGTATACATAGAGGACGAAGGAGATGGAAACAATATGTGTTAGGAAGAATGAAGACTTCCTATTTGATCACCAAAAATTAATTATAATATGTTATACACGGTCCTTTTATACTACTAATATATACACAAGAATTGATGAGCTGTACAATCATGGATAGTTGACACGTACAAATCTGATTTGTACAAAAATAAATAAGTACTAACACTAACTTTTACATTTAGGTTTCTACCAAAACGAATAAGAAAGAAATAAACTTATAACCTATAACCTAAGCACACTATTCATAAAAAACCATAAAGGATTTTCTACTTCATTTCTTCCACTTCTCTCTCGTCTCTTCTTTCTATTTTCTACCTCTATTATCTTGTTTCTTTCTCCTTAATAACATTACCTTTAGTGTTATATTTTTCATAAGATCATGTACTTGTAAATTTATTGTAATGGATTTGGTATTGTATTTTTTAAGTAAGTAGATTATACTTTGTACTCACAGGTAGAGAGTGTACCTTTTTCATAAACGTATTATTTTGTCACTTTCCTTTTTTAATGTTACTTTCATCCATGATATTATATGAAGTGATTTTGTAGTTTTACTTTTTAAACTCAAAGAGAGTGTGGTTTCATGCAATTTAAATGAGTAGAATGTTATGAAGATATTGATAGATTAAGGGTATAGGAAATTTTTTTCAAAAATTTAATATTATTAAAATGTAATAGGAAAATTAAAAAATTCCATGGAATACCTCTTTCCGTAGCCTGTAGGTTCTATGAGCGATATCTTTTATTATAGTTTTAGAGCGTTATAGTATAAGTTCTGATTCTAAAAATTTAGGAACCTATTTGTATACGGTAGGTTATGAGTAAAATTCAAACTCTATTAACGCCTACCCACATCTATCTATTATTATTAACTTAAGTGAAGAAAATGACAATAATAATTTTACTACAATAGAAAGAAATAAAGAGATGATCTTAATTCACATATCGATTGAAAAGATAAAAATAAGTAATATAAATATGAATTTTTTTTCTTTATTGAAGTTGGGAATATAAAGCATATAATAGCAGATGTCACTACGTAATGGCTTGAAATAAAAATAAAGGAAAAGGTGATAAGAAGTTTTAATGGTTTTTCTCACTTTATTAATTGGATACTAGACTTTTCTATATATATATACTCAAACCCCAAACCTTTTAAAAGAGTATCAATTCAATTATAATAAAAATTAGTGAAAAATCAACAACTATGCTCATCTAACATCTTTCAAAGACGTTAGGCCTTAATTGCATATTTGAAAAATTATATTGTCAAAATCCTTGTGACATGTAATAATTACTCTGTATTTAATCATAAAGGATTATAAACATGAGCATTTAACGGGTACTAATAAAAACGTATAGTGAATTGATGTAGGCACATTTCTCTTTATATTATTTAATCTTTAGGCATGGATGTTCCCAAGTTCTCCATCAAATCCCATAATTGTAGTAAGATTTTTGCCAATATTCAAACAGCCTCACTCAAATTTGTAGAAGTGTAGTGAAACTTGTGCTAGACTATTGTATCGGGATCACCCACCAATTTCTTTGATAACATAACTTCCAAAAATACTTCTCAATTGGTTGGAATAAAATAATAATATTAATCAAATTGGAGTCCTGAGTTTTGGCTCAGCTTCAGACACCAAATATTTAATATGACTAGGAAAAAGAAAACAGCAGCAGATTAGGAGAAGGAAGCCCATAGATTCTTCCATATCCATTCACACACTTGAGTATAATAATTGTACTTCAATAAAATTAATATAACTATAGTTGTCAGTGGAATGGGGCTCAGAGACAGAACACAAAGTCCCAATACCAAAGTCGCTCCTCCAATTTATATTTTAATTTAACTAGCTCCATTTCTCTTGTACATTAAAAAATTAATTGTGCATTCTTAATTTTATCAATATGCAGACAGTGGCATGCATTGAGAACTAGGATTTCCCTTCCATAGGATCTGCTGCTATCTTCGTTGCCTCCTAAATAGGCCCATATCTCCCCTCCATTATTAATACTTTACACAATTCTATAAGTTAATACATACATACATACATATATACGTGAAATCTAAACAGGCAACACTCGTAACAGTTTCAAATAAAGATAAACTTTTTATCTTTTCTAGCACACACTTTTCCATAAATTGTATAATCAATAAAGAAAAAGGATGTTACTTGTGTAAATTCTAAATAAATATTCTTAAGACAACCGCTAGGGAACTCATGTGTATAGAAAGAGATAGAGCAAAATTAATTATTTAACTCCACACCATGTGCTGTTTTTTTATAATAGGAAATATACAGAATATGGATGGATTGATAGAGTTTGGTATTATCTTTCTTACAACTGCATTTTCTCATGAAATAAATACATTAAAATATTTTAGAACACCCATCAAAGTTATTTTTATCCGTAATATTTTTAACACACATCAGTAAATCGCAGATGTATATACATATTCTCAACTCATTTATAGATTTAAATAAAGTATCAAAGTTATTTTTATCTCCACTAAGTACTGATGTATCACTATACATTATATATCTTTTTATCTGTGATGGATAAGTCGAGAGGTACTTCTTTATATGATTATTTTATAACTATATCCCCAAGACTGAGAGCTTTTATAAGTGGGGTCTTGAAGTTTGTCAATCGACGATCACGGGTTGCTTTGCTTTGCCTTGTGGATGGGAAATCTTTTGACCAGCCTGCAACCCAGAAGCTTTTGCATTAATGTCTTGTCAATTAATAACAAAATCCAGTATAAGTGGAGTTCAGGGAAAAATTAAATTTTGCTTGTCATTTACGTAAATAGTGCCTGCAATTTGGAAAAAAAAATGAAATTTAAATTGTGTGAGACCCAATCACTTCGTTGTATTTGGTCCATCTTAAGGCGTTATAACGGGTAGGAAACTGTGATAAGTTGGGCAATAGGGCAAGTGCAGGACCCCAATTGTTTGATTCGGATATACATGCATACTACTAATCCATTTCTGCTGGGCCGCCGTACCAAATGCCCTAATTAGGATGATGTTTGAACTATTTTAGAAATTATGAAAGTAGAAATTCATATTATCCTGAAGGAGAGAGAGAGAGAGAGAGAGAGAGAGAGAGAGAGAGATTTATGAAGATACTCGAGTTAAGAGCTGATGGATGTCTTGTTATTGAGATATTTATCACTTTTTTAAAAAAGTATTGCGTTGTAATTTAGTGTATATTATGGTCCAATATCATGGTAATGAAATTTAGTATTTATGATGGTTGAATATTATGGTGGAAATCGAAATATTATCCTAAAATGGAGCTCTGTGACAGTAGGATTAGGGGACGGCAACGATAGTATTCTAATTAAGGACATTCATGAGGTAGGAAAAATTGATCCCCATACTGTCTTAAACCAATAGGGGAATTATAACATTGGAAAAATTATTCATAGGGCAAAAGTAGTGGAGCTATTTGGCCTTGTGATATACTATAATGTATTTTATATTCTCTTTCCTTAAAAGTACATTGGATTATTAATTATGATTTTAGACCATTTTTTTAGGACAATACATTTTTCATGTTTGTTAAGATCTATTCTAATCCCTTTTATAAAGTTTTAAAGATTCTTCTACCATTTTTTTATTTCCAATTTTTGGACGTTGATTCAAAACCTAAAACTTGTTAAAGATTTTCTAAATGTCCATTTTATACGCTTGATTTTTCTGAAGTACACTTTTCCTCTTTGTGTAATAACCTATATTTGTTTCCGCAAACAGTATGTAATGTTCAAAGGAGAAAAAAAAAAAGGTTAACTCAGACGAATCCTTTCTTTAATAAAGCTATATACAAATTTTGAAGGATATTAACGTCAACAAGATATGGGTTTGGTTGTACTAGGTTAGGAAATGGACCAAAAATTAGGAAACCATCATGATCTCCAATTGAAAATTAAAGTAATATATCCAATGTATTCTAACCTCTTAAGGATTTAGTCAATCAAATTAAACAGATGAAAACGATTTAAACACACAAAGAACAAAATAAGGGCAAAAGGGGGTGTTTAATTTCGCCTGATAAAGACCTCAAAGAAAGTGAAATTTAAATGGGAGAAAATATGGGACACGTACAGAGGACCCATTTGCCTTTAGCTCCGGTCTCACTTCGGTTTTATCCATTCCGACACCCTTTTCCTTCTCTCTGGTTGGTGGCTGTGTTTGTGTGAAAGAGAAGGGGGGAGAGAGAAATAAGAGTGGCAATATGTGGGGATGAGAAGGGCCCTGTTAGGTGATAATGGAAGTTGCCTTCATCCATCGTGGGTCCTGCTCCATACATCTATTCCATGTATTCTATCATCATGTTTAGAAGCTTGCTTTGCATTCAGCCATTAGTGAAAGGGTAAATTACAATTATACCTCGAAAAATGATCAAAATTAAGAGATTTCGAATTTTAATAGGATGTTGGCCTCCAAAGGTTTTTTTTTTTTTTTTTATATATATCAATACATGCATGTATCTATTATTTTAGACCAATCAACTTTTGATTTAAACCATATAAGCTTTAAGGTATTAACTAATTAATAGAGAAGATCCTCAAATCAAACAATCAATCCTTATAAAAAATAGTATGTGTTTCATTTTATACAACAGACTGACTTGATATCACAATAAAGGAGAAATTTTCTGGGATCAATATTTTTCAATTGTGTAATTATATGCTATTCTAATAGTTCATGATGTCTCTGTCATTTAGAATGTGTTAATATTATTTTACCCTAATAAAATCATATATATACTCATGCACCACGAACTAAGATTTACATCCCTTAAATAAACACATAAAGTTCCATTTTCGACCTTCTTTCACTAGGGTGTGCATAGGTAGGCTCTTTTTTGGTATGAAATTAATTGTTCGAACATCCTCGTACAATAGCTAATATCACTATGTATAAAGTATAGAACAAATTGAAGAACTCTTTTAAACTAACAGTTCATATTTCAGAAGTCTCATTGGTGCTTTACACCACATGTAGTAGTGAACAAAAACCAATAAGATCAAATAATTCATAATAACAATTTATGATTTTAAAAATCACAGTAAGTGTTTATTAAAAACTAGAAAGTATATGTTAAAGTTTATTGATAGTTATCCATAATTATTCAATCTACATGATGTCTTCACTAGATTGAAGCCTTTCATGAGGGATATAACGTTTATGTCAATCAATACATTGATTTTTCATATATAAAAGAAAAAAAAAAGCCAAAATTTATGATTATGTCGTGAGCCGTTAATGAATCTATATATCTTTATGTCAATTTTACATCAACTCATTTGATTATTTGCTTCCGATTTAGGATGGCATAAAAACATTGAGAGACATTGATAACTACCTAGAATATGAAAAATACAAACGCTTGAGGTTGATGATTATCGGCCTAATGAGAGGTAAAGGGGCGATTTTGAAACATAATATCTCAAGTTGATTTCTAGATGATGTCATCTTTATACAACTCGGAAGCGTCGCTTTAACTTCTTTTCTTGGCAGTTTATATTACACCAAACCCATCAATCAATTTCCAAATCGGAGCTTATATTTTAAACCTTAATACTTCTCTATCTATAAGATATTTGAGTCAAAAAAGGCTTATCTTTGAATTGAAAGTAGGTTTATATTATAAATTTCGTATTATGTAAGACTTGTTGATAGATCATTTTGTATATAAACCTCTTAAGCTTAAACTGATAAGTCGATGAAGGTTCAATTCTAATAACTCAATTTAGATACAATTTGATCTCATCTGTTGTAAATAATAGTGGATGGGATCTCTAAATAAGGGAGCTTTTTCTCTCTTCTCTCTAAAACTTTTAGAATTTTTATCCATAACCACTATATTTGACTTAAATATCGAAATAACAATATCGGAGTACTCTCCAACACTGCCTTTTAACCTTATTTCTTTGTCTTACAAGTACTATACAATGAAGTAAACAATCACAATCTTTATTGGAAAAATCAAGAGACAATAAAACTAATGCCAAACATATTATCCAAGAATTATGAGGTATCACTTTTTAATAGCTATTCTATTTTTACTAATCACCAATAGTTACTGTATAATGAAAATCATGGTAACTAGTTATTAATCAATCTTGTTAATCTAGTTTCTTATAGTGTTTTATAGATCTTTCAATGTACAGAAAAAAAAAAAATGGACTGGTATATTGATTAATTTTTCTTATACTCCATAAATAGATGCATTAGACATTTTCGAAAAGAAGACACAGTGCATGTCTAGGTTTATAATGGTAAAAGGGAGTAAGGCAGGTCTAGGCCTGATTGCTGCTTCTCCTAATTTCAAAATAAAAAAATTTTGAAAATGACTTAAAATTTTTAAGAAAATTTTGAATTATACCAGCTAACTTATCCTTATTTTTTTATATATTTTTTTTTCTCCGTTGGGATTGCAACTTGCTGCTTCCGTTTGGTACGGTTGAATTCATGACAGCCTTCGACAACCGGAGAATTTTCAGCTAAGAAAACGCATATTTACGATTATGATTGGAGCATAATAATTTAAGTTACCTGTCTCCTCATCATCCAACCAAAACCTGTAATTATTAATCATGGACAAAACCCCTGCTTTTTTCAACAATCGTCATTTAGGGTAGCCATTCATATTGTTATTCTTGGTAAGGTAGCTAATTACGTTAGTTACTTGTATTTATTATTTCGTATAAGAATTCTTAGCATAAAATCAAATAATGATTATAAATAATTAGTTTACTATGTAATAGTATTTATTCATATCATAATTAAAATATTTATATCGTATTTTGTGTCGGTACATGTTATATTCATATTCCTTTTATCATTGGTGTCAAAAATTTGTCGGTCCTAATCCTTGTTAATTTTCCCCATTTCTATACACACTGCCTTTTCCTTAATTTACTGCAAATTACCCGCAACATCTTCACTTTATCCGCACGTGCTATTTTTTTGCACCATTTATTACTTGGGTTATGGAGTATCATCTCTTTACTTTACCTACACGAATAGTGTTTTTTAGATCTCTAATCCACCTAATGTTTGACAAATTTCCTTGGATGTCGAATCATCACTGTTTGTAATTGGATAGTTTTTTTAATTTTACGCATAAGTTTGAAGTTGACAAAATATTATACTCGATTTGAATTGCTATCAAAATCAAATTTACTATGCTATCTCTCATCATTTACAATTGGAATAACATATGAACTTTTAATCTCTATTTAAACTTTATATTTAAAGTTACTAAATATTATATTTAATCAAATTTTACTTATCAATTATTTTTACTGCTCTTTGACAAAAAAAGAATTTTGTTAAGAGGTTTTTCCAAAAGTGTTGTGAATTTGAGAATTAACAACTCGATAAAGTATGAAATTTAAAATTTTCAAACTTGATGTAAAAATCTTTTAGAAATAAAAGTTCGTTCCAAAATGATATTTAATAACTTTAAATTTCAAATATAATTTTAAAAGATACCGTTAGAGCCGAGATAGTAATTTTAACATTATATACTTTTCTCTTCACTCGAATTTTTTCTTTTACCAATTGTCAAAACCCAATGTGAAAAAAGAAAAAATGATATTGTGTAATTGACATAAAGCTTCATGGAAAAAGTGCCTAATGTGAAAATGTCCCCTAGATTACGTGGGCAAATTGTTAACTATATGCCGCTTTTTAACATATTCGGACTCTTTAAAAGATCTTTATCAACTCTCACGTAGATTCAAAAGATATCAGTCTTTTCTGACTTCTGAGTTCCACTTGATCCACTTTACTTCCTAGATCATCAAACCTTAACTAAGGTTAATCAAGAAATTAAAGATGCTTTAAGTTTGGATTGCTAGCGATCATTGATAAAAAAAAAAAAAAATAGATAAAATCGTAGAACTCTATAAATAATTACATACTCGCCATACTTTTTACCCTCTTTTAACTTACACGACAAAATTATGAACAACCGTGGAAGGATTGAGATAGATTTATGCATTTTAATTGCATGAGCTACTATCATATTTGCACTACGAAGTCATCAATGCATTGCCGTGCAATGTATTACCTTTTTCCTAATTGGAAATTGAATAAACTTGATTTGAAAAATATGAAATAAATTTTAGAAAAATTGAAACATCACCAGAGGGGAAAGAATACATATTAAAAGACATTTAATAATGCATGGTGAACGAAAAACTTTATCAAAACCTTAAAACACCTAATCTCGTAAGAACAAAAGAATAAGGGAAGTGCACCATGATACAAAGTAAGATGGTATTATCTACGAAAAACTTTTCTCGTATTATATTTACTGTTTTAGACATCTTATCTCGAGCATAATTTACTAACCCTATATAAATACTTAAATTTGATGGGTAACTTTTTTATAATTATATATTGGCTCTTTGTCCGAAATAGCAAATATCTATTCCGTTTGACACATCGGGGATCCATTCTTCCTTTTTTTTAACTCCCAATTATCGTAGATGGAATCAAATATTAAGTAAGCGTTGCATGAACCAAGGTTGGTTGTACAAGGGGAAGTATTAAATACCAACTACTAAAACCTAGAGGAATCACTCAAAGCCACGTCATCAACATGTATGTCATGCTGGACATATCATGAGGTGCCACTTGTGAGAAGGGCACGTGAAGCACGACGTAGGGTGGACCCAGTTTCCCGCCATCCTTCGAGGGCCTAAAATCGTCATAAAGTGAGGGTTACCGGTTCTCTCTTTCCAAAATTTGCTCATGCATGCATTTTGTGCATGAATGTTTGATGATACCCAAAGGACACCAACCGCTATGTGTTTCATTGAAAATGTCCGTGGCAGTTAGGTTCTTCTCATTAATTCCTTAATTATTAAATTCATTTGGATGACAACGTTAAAAGGGGCAATACCCTCAAGAACATATATATATATATATATATATATATATATATATGAATTTTAATTAGAATCCAAATAAACTAAACACACTTAGCTAGTTAGTTCAATAAGGTTTAATATTTACTCAAATTCAATTCGACAACAGTTAAATTTAAGACTAAGCATGGATTATCAAATTGACTTTGAGTTTCATATTATTTGGCTTGATTAGCTTGCCAATATGATTAAGCACAAATAAATTTAAATGTTAGTAGACTTTGAAATATTATTTTTAAATATTGTTATTATAATTTTACTTGGAATAAAAATATGATTATTTTAGAGATTTCAAGTTAAAATGAGTTTAATCGAATCAAACTTAAGTTTTTTGAATATCACTTCTAATTAAGCAACTTAGGCTCAAATTTCTAAGCTTAAATCAATTGGAGTTGAAGTCGAATATTAACATGCCAAGTCAAGTTTGAATGCAAACTCATTTATAATCCTAATCTTAATAAATGAGAAAGAGATATTGAAATATCGAGGTTTAGTTTAACACATACGGAGGAATTATACATGAAGAAGGTTCTAGTGTATAATTTATTGATAAAGGAAAAGATAAATTGCTTTGATAGTAGTTCATAGCATCAAATATACTTTTGGAGGGTGCTATACGAAATATTTTTTATACTCAATGCTGCAAACTCACATGAATCTGTCACATTCCCATGTCACCTATCCAGCTACTGCTATATGTCTTTCTATCGTTATGCTTTTGGACATTCTTTCCAATTCAGTTGAATAATTATGAAAAAGTTCCAAAACCCTCCCAGCATTACGAATACTAATCTCTCAAGTCCCCGTAACAGGAATGGGTTCGATTTTTTTCCTCCTCGATACCCTTGAATTCCACTCTCGTTGTTTTCCCATTGCCCAACATTTCTTCTTTTCCTTATACCGGTAATAAGCAAATCAAAGTTCGGCCTTCTGCTTTCAACTATAGATTTTGTCATTCATTGTCGTTGTCTACTCCTAGGGGTTCATCTTGATTGTTACTATGTTTGTTGTTTTTCCTTCTTCTTTTTTTTTTTTTTTTTTGTTTTTTTGTTTTCACTCTGAGCACATCTTCTATAACAATGAGTTGTTTCTCGTTATAGATGATGCCTCTCCCTCCTGCGTGGATAAATTGAGATATATATGTGTGTATATATATTTATATTTATAAATCAGAAAAGATGTTCTCGAATTCCGAGTCCAGTCCACTTTGAACATCTATTTATCTTGGATTGTTATATTCTCCAATTATACGTTCTTATATATTATTTCACATCTTAAATTATGCATATTAGGATCGCTATGTGAATTTAGGTTGTAGATTAACGAAACACATGGTATAACTCAAAAGGAAGGGATAATTCGATGCACAAAGCTTTAACGTGAAAGTCTCTAAAAGTATCGGCACAAAAAAATTGTGGGCTAAAATAAACATATCACATTTTAGAGCAATAGATACATAGATCGTTAGTTTATTTATTTTTAACAATATCCTGTATTAACAATGTGATACGAGCAATGAGACCACATGGGTATACCTATCAAATAATACAATAGTAATGTATTACTATTGTTGGTATTATTCAAGATTTTTTTTTTTTTAATTGAAATACCGGAAAAGAGTTTAGGATTGAAAATCTGGACACATGATTTTCATTTTCTAAGCAAAGTTGAAATTAATTGGAATTTAGTACTAACGGTAATATTTTGAGGCACAAGCTTTTGTTCTTGTTTTGTGTCACCTTACTTTTCTCGCTTATTCTATTACTGTTTTCAATTTCTTCTTTTCTTTTATTTTTGTTTTTTAGTTATACCTGAAAAAGATCTAGAGTAAATTTAGATCACAGCGATACTATTTAGATGAAACCTCAGTGATAGTTTCCAATTATGATTATATGTATATGTATATATATATATATACTTCCTATGGTTTGACGAGGTGTGAGTGTCTTTTTTTTGTGTGGCGAACGAAACACAAGATAACTAAATTGACTGCCTTATATTCTTGTTGCATTATGCATGTGAACTATTCATTGTTTGCACATGCCTGTATTTGTGGCTTAAACTCACTCCTTTTATCTTTTTAGCTGTAGGTAATTTCGATGAGATGGGTCAAGTATGATGATTATGGTGATGCATTCTATTACTATCATGGTAGGAAGAGTGGCAATTACTTTTCTATTACAATAATGATCAGCAGTAATAAATTTTGGACGACTAGCAATTTGTTTAAGGATCGAGGATGTTGTATAGGAATTCATGCATCTTATGAGTTAATAAATTTTTTACTAATGTCTGTAAAGCAGCACTTAGATCACAATTTTCTTTTATCTAATCTTAAGTGTGGTTAAGTTGAGTCTCTTGTAAATCATTAAGATATGATTCCTTGTGAAGATTGTTTATTTGAGATTATTGCAAAAATTTAGATATTTTGGAGACAGTAGAAATGTAGATATTAATGTGTCATCAATTAGTGGCGACTCGTGTGAGCTTGAGGTGTAATAAAATTAATTATATTAAAAATAATAAAAGATCAAAAAAGGAAAGAAAAATGTTGAAACTAATAAAAAAGAGAAGAGAAAAGCTGAAAAACGAAAAAAAAAAAAATACCAAGAGGCACACGTTTTGGTTTAACACTGGAGTTTAACCAAAGATTAGGAGCTTTTTAGTGTGCTTCTAAGAAGTGTTAATTTGCCAATATTATTAGCTCTATAACTTTCATTAAATACCTTAGAATAGTACCATCCTGACTTTTCTCCACTTTTATCGGAGTGAGTAATTCATAACGATTGCAAATGCCAGTTGAATGATCTTAGAAAATGTATGATGAAAACACACTTGGCATTTTTTTTTTCTTTTTCCTCTTTGTTTTTTTTTTTTTCCCTTTAGATCATCTTTTTCATTTGTCTTTTTTTTTTTTTGCATTTTCTACTTTTTTGTACATTGATTAATTCAATATATTTAATAAAATGCTATATAAGCATCCATGTGTGTCCATATCAACTAAAGTTTCGCATAGACAGCCGTGCCGACTTCTTTAGAGATTTTGAGAAAGTCGGTTCGTACAATATTTAAAGTTTCTAAGGATAGTCCATATGGTTATCTTAAACTGATTTACTATAAGACAAAGACCTTTTCATTGGTTATAAATGTATTATCAAAGAATAGCTATTATTAAATATAATTAATTACCATTTGATCATATTCTTATAATATAATTATTAATCATTCATTATTGTGTTTATATTATTCATGAAAAAGATCTTGTTATTGTCTAGGTAAAGAGTATTCATATTTTTTGCCAGTAAAGATAGTCATGTGGTGGATAAGAGTGGACTCAATGCTTCCTTCTATTGTCTCTTGCAAGTAAACCTTACCACAATTATCGTATTGCAAAATTTGTAGGGTAAAATTCTACTGTCGTTATTGCCCCATCGACCCATCGATGCACCGTGATGTATTCTTCTAAAAAAAATCTTAAAAGAATTACTTTTCATAAGAAAAAAAAAATCGATTTAAAATAGAAAATAAGACAACTACTTGCTTCAAAATGTTAAAAAGAAAAAATATATATATATATATATTCATTGGATGTTAATAAGCATGTGTTTATAAGGATTCATTTAAAATTCAAGAATAATATGTAACTTTTTATTATTGCAAAGATTGAAATTTAACTTTGATATTCTTTAATTTCTTGAAAAAGAATATATAAAATATAAATGTAAAAAATTTTAAAGAAATCATCAATATATACTATGAATGTCTTGTTATGAAAAGAGGAAAAAAATACAAAGCATTACCCTGCTTTAGGACTTTGCAAACTCAGGATTTTAAGCAAATGCACGTTTGTGTTTTATTATTATTTGCTATCTTAAAAACACAAGTTAGTTTTTTATTGGTCTAAAAAGAATTCATTAAAGGAACAATTTTATTAAATATATTTAATAAGTAATACAATAAAAAATAGTAATGAAAAAGAAGAAAAGATATATAAAATAAGAGATAAATACACCTGAAAACCTTAGGCTTAAACTTCATAATCCTTTACTACCTAACCTAAGGGCTAAAGTTAGATGGCAAGAGACCATGAAGGGACCATGAAGTTTAGTGGATTATTTAACCCAACTACTATAGTGGATGGTCACCTACTCATATTGATGGTGAGGCAACCAATCACTAAAATCATTAAATTGAAAAAGGGAAATGATATTTACCTATCAATATGACATATTGGGTAATGATTTTTCTTTTAAGTTTCAGAGTATAATGGGTGGCCATCTGTTACCTTATTGGCTACCATAGGCCTTTTGTTGCCTTATTAGTCATCCATAAGCCATAGGGTAGCTAATAAGAGGCCTTAAGGTCATGGTTGTTTTACTTTTTTAATTTCCTATGTATTTTATATTTTTTGGATAATTAGGAAATTTCATTAAACATAAACCATAAGTTTAGAATACAAAACAATCCAAGTCAAATATGTTGAACCAAGGGTTCACTATTTGATTTTAATGAAAACAAAATTGAAATAAATATTAATCCATCAATAATGCATTAATAATAAGTTAGTTAAAAATTAAGCTTTAACTTGCAAAATATTCAAAAATCAATTAACTCTTCATGTATTCAATCATATTGGATCAAATTTGTGATATTGAATTTATGTGAGAAACTATGTTCAAATTTGTGGTTGAAATATGAGAACAGGTAAAGAGTATTGTAATTACATTACCCATTTAACAATAGTTAAACTCACCAACTTGGCCATGTGAAGTACATGCTGCATGTTTTGCTTGTTTATAATAGAATTTGGAATAGGGTTACTGCATCCAAACGTCATGAGTGCTAGCGTCTGGATGCTAAGTTGTGATTCGAAAAAACTAAGTGCTAACATTCAAACACTTGTTGAAATGGAGTTTGGATAGCATTATCAAAAAGTAGCTGTTGGAGCTCATTTAAAGCAACATAACAGGATGAAATTGAAGAAGCCTATTTATACTTCAACTACTTAGGAAAGATAAGAAGATATATGATATTTTACTATAAATTCTCAACATTCTCTTACAAAAGCACTAAACTAGAAAAATTGAGATTATATGCAAAGTGTATTTGAGTGATCATTATGTGTTTGAGAAGTGGTGTAAGCTCTTGATTGAGCATTATGCTATTGAGATTAATAAAATTATGTGAAGTCCTCAATTAGAGACATTAGTCTCCATGGAGTGTAAGGGATTGTTCAAACTCCACATTATATCACGGATTGATCCTCTCTTACCCTATCTATTTTATTTCTTCATTTATTATCATTGTTTTACCATTTAATTTGCATACTATTATTGCATTTATTAGTAAAGTTTAAAGAGAATCAAAACATGTAATTAATACTCAATTCACTCTCCTCTTGAGTATTAGCCTAGTATCTTTTAATTGGTATAGAGCTAGGTTTCTATATTTGTTACTTAATCACATTTACAGTAAAGATTATGGCATTAAATGCACTAGGCTTCATGAAAGAACAAGCAATTAATAAATCACAACTTATAATTAATGAAAATTATTTATATTAGAAGTGTAGCTTGAAGATTTTTATTAAAGCACAAAATAGAATGCTTTGATATATAATAGAAAATGGTCCTATTAAAATAGAAGATAAAAAAGAAAAAGATTACACCAATGATAATTAGAAGAAAATTGATTTAAATAAAATAGTTATGAATATATTATATTGTGCTATGAGTGAACAAGATTTTAATAGGGTATTTACATGCTCTAATGCTAAAGAGATATGGGATAAATTGCAAAGCACTTATGAATGAATTTCTAAAGTTAGGGACACCACGATAAGCCTCTTAAGAGGAAAATTTAAGAACTTTAAAATGCTTCCAAATGAAATACACAAAAGATTTATTGATATTATCAATCCTTTGATAATAATTGGCACTAAATTCACTAATTTGAAAATTAATTCTAAAATTCTTAAGTTACTATTAAAGGATTGGAAAGCAAAAAGGATCGCTATTGAGAAAATACATAACTTAGAGAAAACATCAAGGGAAGAACTCTTTGGAACTCTTAAAACACATGAAATGATTAAGAGGCATAGGGAGGACTCCAAGAAGAAAGAAATCACTCTAAAGGCAACCAAAGCTACTATAAGCAATGATGAAGAATAAAGTGATAATGAGGATGAAGAGATGGCTACTATGGTAAGGAAGTTCAAGAAATTTATGAAGTTCAATAAAAAGTTGAGAAAAGATATGATAGAAGGGACACATCAAAATTTAAGGAGGAAAGGAAAGAAATATTGAAGTGTTACAATTATCAAAAGCCTGGTCATATTTAGGAATATTGTGCTATTCTAAAAAACACAGACAAAGGAGCAACAAAAAAAAAAAAAGCAATAGCATCAATATGGAGTAATAGTGAATCTAGTGACTCCGATGAAGAAACATGCTTTATGGCAATAGATGATAAGATATGTTGCACATCATAATTCTTATATTATGAATTGAAAGAAATATATGATGAGTTTTTAAAAGAATTTATCAAAGTTCAAAAGAAAAACAAAGTATTGAAACAAATGATGAATAAAGTTGGTGATGAATTTAATGTAATAAAAAGTTAATACAATAAAATAATAGATGTAAAAGAAGGCTTAGAGGAAGATAATGAGTGTTTAAGATTAGAATTTGATAAGCTAAATAAGAGTAATAAAGTACTAAGTTCAAAGAAAAGAATGAATTAAAAGAAAAAGAATGAAGTGCTTGAATAGAAAATTGATAGCATAGCTAGTATGCATGATGATGATATAGTTAATAAAGTAGGAAGACTTGAAATCGAAAATGCCATATAGGAATCTAGCTTAGATAGTTCAGAACAAACTATAACCAAATTTGTGAATGGAGAAAAGAATTCAGAAAAGCTCCTTAGCTCATAAAGACAATAATTAGATAATACCAAAGTTGGCTATAGTAGAACCAATGTTTATAAGTATTATAAAAGTTACTTTGTTAAAGAAACTAATAAGATTTGTAATTATTATGAAAGATATGGTCATATTATACATGTGCAATAAGACAATACAAGTTCGAATCATAAAAGCAAGATAGTTTAAATCCCTAAGGAATAAGCTTATATGTTGGCAACTAACCCAAAAGAACTCAAACTAAAGTGGGTACCAAAGAAGTAACCTCTTATCTTGTAAGGTCCTTTAAGATGGAGTAACAAGTAAATCTTGGATAGTAGATGTTTAAGGCATATGACGATGGACACATCTAAGTTCACGATATTAGACTTGAAGGATGGAGGAAGTGTTACCTTTAGAGACAATTGGAAGGCTTATGTAATTGGTAAAGGTAATATTCTCATTAATAAATATCTTACAATAAAGAATATTCATCTAATAGATAATTTACAGCATAACTCGTACAGTATAAGTCAACTATGTGATATTAATTATAAGGATACATTTCTAGTGGCAAAGTATTCTATTGAATGTATTGAGAATAACCAAATTTGTTTTAAGAGGTATAGATGAGTAAACATTTACAAAATCAATTTTGACATGTTTATAAGTCCAATATCTTGTCTATTCGCTCAAAACAATGATATTTGGTGTAGCATAGGAAGTTGGGGCATGCTAACATGAATATCTTATTAAAACTAGCTAAATATGACCTTATTAAAGGTTTACCAAGGATTAGTTTTGATAAAAATAAGATATGCCAACATGTCAATATTACAAGTAAACAAAATCATTCTTTAAGTCAAAAGATGCAATTTCAACTTTTAAGCCACTCCAACTACTGCATATGGATTTATTTGGTTCAACTCAAGGGAAAAGATACACCTTAGTCATTATTAATGACTTTACTAGACACACTTGAACCTTCTTCCTTACAAGTAAGGGCAAATCATATCATGTGTTCATGAAATATTACAAGAAGGTCTAAAATGAAAAAAGACCGTTCAATAGTCTCCATTAGAGGTAATCATGGGGAAGAGTTTCAAAATAATGAAATGGAAGAGTTTTGGGATAAAAATGACAAAGAATACGCCTTCTTGGCATCTAGAACTCCACAACAAAATGGAGTTACTGAAAGGAAAAATAGGATTCTCATAGAAATGGCAAGAACAATACTTTATGAAAATAATTTACCTAAATACTTTTGGGCCAAGGTAGTGAATGCTACTTATTATATATCAAACTAAGTTTTTATAAGGCCTATCTTAAAGAAAACCTTCTATGAGCTTTAGAAAGGAAAAAAACCAAACATTTCTCCTTTTCATCCATTTAGTACCAAATGCTTTATGTTAAATAATGGCAAGGATCAATTAGGTAAGTTTGATTCTAAATCTGATGAAGTTATATTTCTTAGTTATTCTTTTATTAGTAAAGCATATAGAGTATTTAATAAGAGACCCTTTGATGTGTCTAGAAGCTAAGTTATCACTAGAACTTATTGTAAAGGAAGATAATGGGTCTTTTGAGATATTGAAGAAAATGTATGAATAGATGGTTGAGATTCTAGTCATAGTTGTTAAAATCATGAGTTAACAGTATAATTCTATGAGTTATATGATATTATTATTAGTTAAAATGGATATAAAATCATTTTAGTACAGACTTTTAGTAGAATTATGAATTTTGATGTGTAATTCTACAAGTTTACGATTTTACAAATTTTACATATACAAATAAACAGTAGAAACCTAATTTTGACAATCATGATTCCAATAGCTTTTTGAAGCTAACCATCGAGTATTACTCTTTGTTGAATGCTACATGACTTAGGCTTCTACTTAATAGCATACACAAGCAAAGAACTAAGGTCTACTCACACACTAACCTTAAGCTACTAACAAGATTAGATAAAAGTATTGGCTTTCTTGCAAGAACATAAAGAAAACAGAATATTCATTAACAATGATAATATTTGATGATGCGGCTACGAGACAAAGAGACTGTTTATAGTAAATCCCTATGACAACATTAAAATGAAAGAAATTATAAAAAGGGTAATGAGGAAATAAAGATTCTTAGTATAAGCTAAAAAGGGTAGCTGCAACAAAAGACAAAAGGGGCAATGTAATACAATTGTTAGAAAATCATGATAAGTGGATTGTCGTAGTTAGATCTACACTTTGGGGAAGATAAATGCTGAGGCTAAGTTGCTAGGTAGGATAGTTGGGCCAGTAGCTTTGCTCAAGGTGTTTTTTATAAGAGAAATTGGTAATTAGAGCTTGGAGCTTAGTAGGTTAGCTTCAGAAGTCTATATTAATAGCTCGACATTAAGGTTAATATTGATGCAAAATGAAGTACATCTGAGCTAGCTATGTCAAGAGTTCATCTACAGGCTATTCTAATAAAGGAGCTCGTCCTAAGTTAGGTGTAACGAGAACATTCACTTAACTAATCCTTGTAGACCAAAAAGGAGACCTTGGGTGAGAGGACTAGAGGTTGGCAGTCCATCAACCTTAGTAGTAGAAAAGTCTATTCATGTTGTCTTTGATGATGCACTTGAATATATAGAGCCTAACAATGAAATTGATAATGTTGGTGCTCAATTGGACAACTTTAGTCTTGATAAGAACTTTAAAGATGAAGAAACCTCTAAGGAAGAGTAAGGAATTGATCAACATATTATAAACTCATCTAGAGATTAGAAGTTTATAAAAGATCACCCTAAAGATTTGATTATAGGCAAACCATTTAATAGGGTGTAAACTAGAGCTTCCCTAAGAAATCTAAGTAATGTGGTAATCTTATCTCAAGTAGAACCTAAAAACATTGATGAAGCTCCAAATGATAAATTTTGGATACAAGCTATGTAAGAGCTTAATCAATTCATAAGAAGTGAAGTATGGGATATTGTGCTAAGGCTTAATGATAAACTTGTGATTGGAATTAAATGGGTTTATAGAAATAAATTTGATGAAATTGATATAGTAACTAGGAATAAGGCATGATTAATAGCTAAAGGTTGTAATTAAGAAGAAGGAATAGATTTTAATTGGACTAATACCTCAATTGCTAGGTTAAAAGCTATTAGGATGCTCTTAGTATCTGCTGTCTTTAAAGACTTCAAATTATTTCAAATGGATGTTAAGAGTTAAATGGTTATATTAAAGAAGAAGTATATGTAGGCAACCGCTAGGTTTTGAACATAATGAGTTCTACAATCATGTATTTAAACTCAACAAAGTACTTTATAAACTTAAATAAGCTCTTAGAACTCGGTACAAGAGGCTTAGTAGCTTCCTAATAGATAATGATTTTTCAAGAAGAAAATTAGATACAACATTATTTATTAAGAATCACAAGTCAAATACATTGATTGTTCAAATTTATGTAGATGACATTATGTTTGGAGTTACTAGCATGAATTTAGTGGATAAGTTTATAGATTGCATGAAGAAAGAATTTGAAATGAGTATGATAGAGGAACTTAATTATTTTCTAGGTCTTCAAGTTAAACAAACTACAAATGAAGTATTTAATAATCAAACTAAGTATACTAGGGAGCTCTTGAAGAGATTTAAGATGAATAATTGTAAGACTAGGCCTATTCCAATGAGTGCCACCTTAAAGCTTAATAAAGATGAAAATGGAAAACCTATTTATGAAAAGTTGTATAAGGGCATAATAGGTAGTTTATTATACCTAACTACATCTAGGCCTGAAATCATGTTTGCTATGTATTTATGCACACAATTTCAATCTTACCCTAAAGAATCTCACTTGAGTGCAATAAAATGCATATTTAAGTACCTTGCCAGTACCATTGAAATTGGCTTATGATATCTTAAGTTTACTTCTTTTGTTCTTGTTGGATACTTTAATACCAACTTTACCGATTGCTAAGTTGATCTAAAATACATAAGTAACACTTGTTGCTTTTTAGGAAATTATTTAGCATCTTAGCATTCTAAGAAGCAAAATTCGGTAGCATTATCAACTACCGAGGCCAAATATATGACCGCCAGTAGTTGTTGTGCTCAAATCTAGTAGTTGAAACAAATATTGCATGACTATGGTCCTAGATACACTAATGTCCCAATTAACTATGATAATACATGTGTAATCAATCTAATAAAAAATCAAATTCAACACTCAAGGACCAAACATATAGAAATTATACATCACTTTATTTGTGATCATTTCAAAACAATAATATATGTTTAGAATTTGTAGATACAAACAATCAAAGAGTCAACATATTTACTACCCCTCAAGTGAGGATAGACTATTGAGAAAAGAGTTAGGAATGATCATGTAAGAAAAATGCTAGGTACTTAAAAACCAAGATAGTAATTTTTGTAAAAATTGACTTATCAAATGAATCGATAAGTTTATAATATGATATTAGTCCTAAGAAACATGATCTTATAGGTTTCATGCATAAATCTTGACATTTGACTTGTTTTAAGTGCATTTGAAATTGATTGTGCTCATTTAGGTTTATGTATGCACCATTTTGTTTTGCCTTAGTTTTTGTGCCCAAAATCGATTCTTGCATGTTTAATGCTATCCATAGATTGTGATTGAATGATTGATTTAACTTACTTTTGTTTTTGTATAAATTTGACTCCCCTAAACCTAAATCAGGCTTTTATTGTTGTTTGGAAAATCATATGATCATTATGTTCATTTGCTTGATATATGTCTTAATCACGTTGCTTTATAACTATTGAAATTATTGAAACTTGCCTAAAGTGCCAAATTGTGATAAACTTGATTCAATATGTATGTTTATCATCGATACCAATTTGTGTTCAAAAGTCAATTTTGATAACCTTAAGTTATGATTTTAAGATTCTTGATCATTATTGCAATATTTTATCTTTGACATGCTTGAATAGGATTTTGAAACTTGCTTGAAGCATCAACTTGCCAAAACTAATATTGGTGCTTAAATAGGATAATTGTACTCCCTATAACTAATCTTTGAACTCCAATAATTTAGTGACATCGGTAATTCATGAATCTTTAATCTTAAATGTCTTCAATGGCTCTAACTATACTTATTTAGAGCATCAAATTAGTCGTTTACATTCATTCATAGTTTGATCAAGAATGCGGAGTGGACTTTTGTTATAGCTCTTACTCTACTACAAAAAATTGCAGCTTTTTTGCCTGGCGTTCAAACACTAGCACATATAGTGTCCCAATGCTGACCCTTTGAAAAATGCCCAATAAGTTCATATTACCTTAACATCCAAACGCTATTTCATTTAGTGTCTCGACACCAACCCCTCCAAAATTGCCTAGAAAGTTAAGGTGTATTTAATGTCCAAACACCATTTCTCTTAACATCCAAACACTTATTAATAATTCTCACTTTTATCTGCTCGTTCTCCTTCTTCTTCCTTATTCTTTTTTCCTCTTCTCTCTCTAGCATCTTACTCTCTTTCTAAAATCTTCGATGCCACTCTTACTCTCACCATTTTTACCACCAATAATTCACTTCTCTTTAACAAATCAACTCTCTTAAACATCCTAAACTCAATCCTTACATCAATTTTACCCCATTTTACCAATAACACCAAAAACCCCAAATCAACCTACCAAACCCTGACTCTTAATCATTCACGATGCTATACATTAAGGGTAGCCAAATCAGTCAAGGAGATCGTAGTAGTGGTAATACATAATGAAGAAGGGGTAGAGGAGCTTGATTATATGTAAGGTTCGACAACCATCTATTTCCTTCTCTAGAGCATGAAGAAAAGTATTCCCTATTTGAAAATCTTCCCATTAACATTGGTAGACAATTTCATTGAAATATTTTAGATTAATTTGCATTGCTATCTATGCATAGCATTGTATAAAATAAGGTGTTAGAACCTATGAAATTACCTACCACTGTAAATGAGGAAGCCATCATGTTATTGTATTGTAACTTAACTGATCGACTTGATGAGGATGGGAAATTGTGTGTTGGAATTGATTTACATGATAGGCTACAATCAAAACTTTGTTTATATATCTATAGCCAAAGAATTAAGATCACTCCATAAGACATTTATAGCATTATAGGAGTTAGAGTCGAAGGAGACCAATTTTTGACTAATTACACTGCCACTCAATATTATGAGATCATATTTGAAGTTTTTGGAGCAAGGGATGGTATGATGTACAACAAGAAAGCACTTAAGGCCATATGTTTCCCTCTTAAGTGGCTTATTCTTCATTTATATCTTTATCATAACTATTTACCTCATGCTAGAAGACATAGTAGTGTGACAAAAGAAGATTTGTGGATCATGAATAGATTGGCTAGAAAAAAAGTAATAGATTTTTGGGATGTTATGGTGAACAACTTCAAAAAGGTTAGAAATAGACCTAATCGCAAATTTCTTATAATGGGGAGAATGATCACTATTCGTCTAGAGATAAAGGGTATTGTACTTGCAACTACTAACAAAGAATTGAGTTGAGAGCCCTTCTGCATGACTCATATCACTAAGGGGCCTTGGAAACTTAACTTAGATGGAAATTATGTAAGGAAAGTACCTCTTCCTCCTCTCTCTGACCTTCTTACCCAAGTTAGAAATCATGGTGCCTTAGATGCCAAGGAAGAATATGATCAACAAGAACAGGATGGGAAATCTAGTCAAACTCCTTTTGAGAATCCATTTGCCACCAGAAGAAGTTCTAGTCCTTTCAATAAGATGTTAGGCAGGATCTTGCTAATTTTCATATAGGGATGTATGGTCTATATCAACATGTGCCCATTCCTCGGCTTCCTCTACCCATTCCTCATTCCTAGCCTTTTGAACTTACCCATTTTAGCCCTTCTCATACTAGTCCTTACTGTTATCCAAATGCTTATGCTCCTTTTAGACCATTCACACCATTTAACTCTGCAACTCCTAAAGATGATGATGCTTCAAAGTCTTAGTACCCTCTTTGTTATGTCTTGCTTTTTTATTAGACTTGAGATATTTTATCTTTATGTTGGAGTTGACCTCTAGCCTCTCTTAGTTATCTTAGTTATCTTTTTTTTGTTATCTTTATGATTGTTATGCATGGTTAGATATTTAGCTATGTAGCCTTTAGACGTATGGACTTTTTCTTACTATTATATGATTGCTATGTCTAAGTTGCTTCTATATCTCTTGATGTTTGAATATGATGAGATCCACTTAAAGTGTTGTTTGGGGTTAAGTTATTCTTGTCTTAGACTTAAGTTTCGTATATATGAAGTCGAGTTATGCCTTGTTGCCTTTACCAAGGTTAACATGATTGAATTGTGGAGCTTGGAGTATCATATGTTATCTTTGCTTTGTTTTTGTAAGGGGCTTATCTTAAGACTTAAGCCGGAATTATGTTGAATTTTTTACTTCAATAATTCTTCCTCTTCACCACATTGGATTACTCATCTTTTTAATCAAGCCAAAGGGGGGAGAAAAATTTAAGTCACTTAGAGAGTCCTTAATTTGCCTAAATTTGTATCAAAGTTGGTTTAATGTATTGGTTAAAATATTTTGATAATGAAAATGAGTTTAAATGTGTTTTTCATCTCTTATCAAACCAGTATTTTCAACATTAAGTAATCTTTGATCTCATATTTGAAAATCTTTTTAAAACCAAATACTTGATTAAGGGGGAGTACTAGATTGAAGGAGAGCATTTAGAGTGTAAGATTTTATCCTCATAAAAAAGTAAGAGATTGTTGAATCTAAGGTTTACTATTTGATTTTGATAAGAGCAAAACTAAAGTGAATATTAATCGACTAATGATGCGTTAAGAACGAGTTAATTGAAAATTAAGCTTTAATTAGCAAAATATCCAAATATTGATTAACTCTTCATGTATTCAACTATATTGGATCAAATTTGTGACATTGAATTTATGTAAAAAACCATGTATTCTACCTTGTAACTTTTAATATTCATCGATAACTTACTTAGAAAATCATCCTTTAATGTGTTAGTAGTCTAGGTTAGGATCATGGGGCTCCCGATGGAATATTACTCCTTATTAGCTATTTGAAGGATCGGCAAAAAAATTAGACCTATCTTAAGATACAACTCATTTACTGTAGGCTTAAAGAGAGGTCATTTTTCTAGATTTTACATGTAAGTAAACATGGGCATCTCTCTTAAGCACACTTTAGTTATTAATGGCAAACACTACCCCATATAGTATGACCAGCTTCTTGGGGTCTATAAAATCTATGGCTACATTAGCCATATAAATTGAATTGCTTGAAAAGGGAGACAGGAAAAAGTGTCTTCGTGCTAGCGAGTACTTCAGTGGGGAATTCACAGACTAATCCATACGGGGGTAGTTTTAAGGCAATAAATATGGCAGACAGAAGTACTATGGCCTTGGGGGAAGTGGCGTTAAATATTGGTATTAACAGTTGTGTCAATAGTGTAAAGGAGGTGCACAATGTGATGTGCCAAGACAATAGGGAATCAGTGATGCATGGTTCTAATAAGGGAAAGGATTCATTGAATCAATAGGATCAAGTTTTTGAGAAACATGGTGACATAGAGGAAAATAAGGATATGTTAGAAGAGACCCAATATTTACCTTAGGTTAAAGTACAATACAAAAACCTAACACCAAAAAAGAAAGAAGTTAAACCTATACAATAAAATAATGAGAATGTCCTAAAAGGAATCTAACAAGCTAAACCAAGTAGTTTTATCCCAAAAGGACATGAATACACTGTTTAGTGATCCAAAAAGTATCATTACCCCTTTAAACCTTTCCTTAAATGGAAAATCAAAAGTCTCGCCATTTCATAAGCCCTATCTAGACTATGGTAAGCAAAACGAGACAAGCACCTCCTTAAAAAAACTTGCTTGCCAAAATAGTCAATATGTTAGAAGTTGAAATCATGCTACAATTGCTATGCAAATCGAAGCAACAAATAGATAATTGCATTGGGGAAGTCTATGGGAATGGATTTTTAAGGCTGATGTGGGCATAAACACAAGGGATGATTCTTCATCCAACCCAATGGAAGAAAATAGTGTTGAAGGTTCTTTTCTGGCCAATAATGCATCAACCAAGAACTTCCAACCAAGGAAACAGGGTGATTTGCGTAACACATCTGTGTTACGTAACAGTGAAAATGCCTTTATACCGGGAAGATCTTCTAGGTAAAGACATCCTTAAAATGTTGGAGTAGATAAGCATAGTCCTGATGGAGAGGGTGTATTTGAGAGAAGTCATTCCAGTCGAGATACAGTGAGTCCCTTTTATAATCTCGGTGATGGACAAAGGCGACAAGTGTATGATGATCATTGCATGGGAGATGAAGATGACAATGTTCTACATGATATTTCAACTATGCTAATGGAGAATGAAGATTAACTTCTTCAACTAGCAACTTACCATTAAGTATTGGTACAAGATGATGACTTCGATGATTGCATTTGAATCCTTTGATACCATGTCCTCGAATATGATGTGTATCCCCTTCAAAGTACTTGCATGGAATGCTTGGGGGTGAATTTAGAAAGCTATTGCAAGGCCTTCTAAGACCTAAAGGTTTACTATGAGCCTCATATTCTCATCATTATTAAAACAAAAATGGCAAGATAAGCGGCTTTAGAGCTATGTGACTCTTTTGACTATAGTTGAATGCTTTGCATGGAGGCTAAAGGTATGAGTAGTAGAATCCTTGTTATGTGGAATGCAGATTTAGTAACTATTGTTACACCACACATGTTATGGTAGCATGTCCTCATGGAGATCCAAGTATTTAACTCTCTTAATAATTGTTTTCTTTCGGCGATATCTGCTAGTTCTATTAGAAGAGTAAGACGCTCATTGTAGGAAGATCTTAGTGAATGGGCAGGGAAACTTTTCAATGCTTGGGCCCTTATAAGGGACTTCAATGATATTTTATGCAAGGAAGAGAAGTTGGGTTGGGGGGGTACGGTAGGGGGAAGAGGTTGGGTTGTGGAGATTAATTAGGAAAGGGCTTGGGAATATCAAAGTTGCATAAATTGTTGTAGGACATCTAATATAGGGTTTGTAGGTCCACGCTTTACATGGTCAAAACACTCAAAAAACCTCTCTAACCTCATCTAAATCCAGTTGGATAGAGTGTGGGCTAATTATGACTGGTGTAAGTTTATCCTAAAAACGAAACTTTTCCACCTAGTATCTAATCATTCGGACCACTTGCTTATTCTTATGAACACCTGGCCCCGTTTGAGTGACCATGAGAAAAAACTCAAGCCCTTTAGGTTCTAACTGATGTGGTTGGAACACTTAGACTTTAAGCCTCTAGTTGCAAGCATCTAACAATAACTTAGCTTTGATTACTTTAAGGATCTTAAGGTGGTAGTATATAAGTTTGGAATCGAGAGGTCTTTGGGACTATCCCTATCTAAAAAAAGCAAAATCTTAATAAATTCAAGCACATTAGGAAAGCTTTATTCAACCACCCTTCTTAGAATCTCATTAATAGAGAAAGGAGCCTACAAGAAGAATTGTTATGGATTCTTTGTCAAGAGGAAAAGCTCTAAGCTACTAAGGCAAGAGCTAACTAAGTGATTAAAGGTGCATAAAACACTAACGAATCATTCACTGCATGGAATGGAATGAGAGAAAATGTAATTGGAATTTCATAAGGAACAGAATAAAGGTGTGATACATATTACTTTGTTTAGTTGGATTTATAGCAATTTAAGAATAGACATGTAATATAACTTTAATGACTAAATTATTTTCGGTCCATTTTCATTTTTCAACTAATCTTAAAGTAATAGGTAATGGTGGTAGTTCGCAATGGTGGTGGTGAGGGCGGTTGATGGTAGCAATGGCTATAGTGGTTACAGTGGTTGTTGGTGGTGGCAGCAGTGGTGGTGTTTGTAGTAGTGATGGTGTTGGCGATGTTTGTAGTAATGATGGTAGTGGCGACAGTGGCAATGACTATGGCTACAATGATTGGTAGAAACAATGATGGTAGTGTCAACAGCTGCGGTGGTGGTGCCGGCGCCGGCGATGGTTAGCAATAGTAGCAGTGGTGGTGGCGGTGGTGGCAGTAATGATGGTAGCGGTAGTCAGTGGTAATGGTGGTAATGCCAACAGTGACTACAATAGTAGTGGTAATGGTGGCGGTAGTGGTAATGGTAATGATGAGGAATCATGATTCTTTGGTTAAATGAAGAAATCCTTATTACTTAATTTCAAGTAATAGGGATTCTTATGGAATTGTAATTTCATGACAAAAAACCAAGTGAACATCATAATAAAGAATAAGGAAGGAATGAAATTCCAATTCCATGAAGTGAACGTACCATAAGTTCTTTCATGCTAGTATCCTCACCTATAGATTGACGTTCAAAGTTTCTAGAATCTTTGATTCTATTAGTAATTGGGTAACTGATATGATTGTGGTACAAAAGATGTTCATTGATTTCTTTAGCAGCTTACATTCAACTGCATGCAGTTTTGTGTAGAGCAATTTGGGAAATTGTCAAAGTAATCAAAAGGTTATGAGTATAGAGGAGTGTAAGTCCCTCCAAAGACCCTAGTCTTATGGTGATATCAAAGCAACCCTATAATGTATCAAAAACCATAAAATTGCCAAGTATAGATAGCTTTCATGCATATTTCTACAAAAAAAAAAAAATGTTGGGATTCAACTGAAAGTAAGGTTTGTGAAGTTGTAATATCCATTCTACAATTTGGTACAATGCCTCAACAACTTAACGAAACCCCCATTGTCCTTATTCCTAAGTTTATGAGTGCAAACAAAGTCAAGGACTTCCAGCCCATAAGTCTATGTACTATTACGTACAAGATTGCTAGCAAATGTTTGGTGAACAAACTTAGGCCACTCTTCCCCGATTTGATCAATCATGAGCAATTTAGTTTTCTTCAAAAAGGCAACAAAGGATAACATTATTCTTTTCCGAGAAATTCTTCATTCCATGGGAAAGAAATTTGGCTGAAAACTTTGGATTGTGGTGAATTGGATTTAAAGAAAGCATACGATCGTATGGAGTCTTGATTGGATCAAGTTAATTAGGTCTTGTCTCACCTCTACCACTTATTGCCTTATTTTTAATGGCTCTATGCTAGAGCCCTTTGTAACTAGCAAAGACTCAGATAAGGAGACCTACTCTCTTTGTATTTATTTATTTTGGGGATAAAGATTTTGAGTAGGATTATCAATACGATGGTTACGTTGGATAGCTAGAAGCCTCTAAAGATTAGAGATACGACTCTTAGCTTATCTCATCTTTTCTTTATTGACAATCTATTGTTAATGAGTGAAGCTACCATTAAAAATGCTCAAATCATGATGGATGTTATGAAAGGCTTTAGAGACATTTGGGGACAAAAGGTTAAGTACTCCAAATCTTGCATTCTGTTTTTTCAAAACACTCCTATGGAAACTAAGTCCCAAATCTCATATATTTTTGTTATTAGACCCAACCAAGACCTTAGGAAGTACTTAGAAATTTTGGTCAAGGAAGGGGGCAAAATCAAGAATTTAGATCTACACTTCATCTTAGAAAAGATTAGAAGAAAACTTACAAGATGGAAGTCTAATCTATTGAGTACAGAATGACAGTAGTTACAGTCATCTACGGCTTTAGAGGGTATTTTGAACTACTACTCTTAGATTTAGCTCATGACAAAGAATTTAATAGATAAGCTTTAGAAAATCCATGAAGACCTTGTTTGAGGAAGTATGGAAGGGAGAAGAAAGCTGCATTAGATGAACTAGGATAAATTTAAGCTACGAAAAAAGGATGGTTGGTTGGTTAAGGGTGACAGATTTGAAATAGAGGAATAAGGTAAATTTCGCAAACCTAGCCTAGTAACTTAAAAGGAAAGAGCTATTGTGGACATCCTTAATAAAACAAAAATACCACCTATAGTTGAGAGAATGAAGAAAACAGAAAGGTTTTGCCTTGTTCTCAAAAATTCAGATGGTAACCATGTGGATTGATGCAAGAAGACATATTAAAGTCAAGAATGCCAAGTCAATCAAATTTTAAAAGAATATTTGGCTAAATGATGCATTTATGACTTCTTACCTAGCTAGACCATTAAATAATTATGATGAGAACCTTACCATCCACTAAGCATGGGACAATGATAAGGGATGGAAGGAAGATGTTGTTAGATAACCACTAGATGATCACATTTTGAATATACTAGGTTCTATTAGCCTAAGTCGAAATGAAGAAGATGAAGATGTAAAGAAATGGCCTTTCCAATTGGATGAGGAATTAACAACAAAGTCTACATACACTCAATTGTTAAAGGAGAAAAGGCCGGAAGCTAGTAGTAGAAAATGGGACCTAATTTGGAAATTGCTTACACACCTAAGTACCCAATTGCTTCTTTGGCAAATGTTGTATAATGGACTTGCTATAAGTGAGAATTTACAAAAGCATGGAGTCCCAATAAACTACTGTTGCAAGTAAGATAATAATGATTTAAAGACTGCCCAGCATATATTTCTCAACTGTAAGTGGACTTGAGCACTATAGTAGAACTTAAGGATCCTTACGCCATGCAGAGTTTTTAATTTTGAGGGATTATCTGAAGGGATTGAAAGGAACATTAAGAAGACTAAGCTGGATTGAAAGCAAACATCCTACTTAGACAAGTCGCTATCCCGGTTACCTTTAAAAATATTTAGACAAGGAGGAATGATAAGATTTTCAGATTGGTAATAAAAGAAGAGAAGTGCGAGGAAAGGATAAGAAGGGAAGCATCAAAATGATGGGTACACAATAGAAGAGAGAAGTTGAACTTAAGACACAAGAACCTATCTTTTCTAGAACCTTATATTGATCCAAGATGGGTAAAGATAGCTTTAGATGGCACAATCCTTGAAAAGCAAAAGGCAGTTGGAATTGGAGCTATTTGTATAGATCACGAGGGTATGGTTATTTAGGCACTACATCAAGAAAAGCATGGCCTTTCACCTATGGAAGCAAAGCTTGATCTCATTTAGACAAGCCTCAAGTTTGCTCGCCAGCAAGGGTATCAAAAAGTTCTTTATATCTCAAATTCACAATAAGCAATAGATTGGATATACAATAGGAAAATTAATTTGGATCATTGCCATGACACCCCTTCAAAAATGTAAGGAGATCCTAACAAACTTTGATTATGTTTCTGTTTGCAGGGTCACTTGTGAAAGAATCACTATAGTAGATTGCCTCGCCAAGCAAGGATCGTAGCAGTAAGAATCGTAGCAGCAAGAATCTATGTTTTTTGTGGATTGGCTACTTCTTTATCTATCTATCTTTTTATGAACATAGCATAAACTCTGCTTTTTCTTTGTACTCTTCTACTAAAGACAATAGTCCTACTCCAGTAGGTGTAGGCTAGCTAAGTAGTGGTCATTTATGTTTGTGAACTTTTATGATGTTTTGATATAAAAGTTGTTGATAAGGCTTTTTAGATATAAGCTTCTTAGGCTCATCCCAATTTGATAAGGCTCATAGCTTATGATAAGTTACCTTCAGCCTAAGCCTAGAACACAACATGTACAATTATAAAAAGTCTTTAACAATTAGAAGACTCTAAATAAGGTTGAAAGACTAAGTCAAACAACCACCTCATACACATTCAGAACACGTCAAACACCATGATCTTACTCTCCAATACTTTTGCTCACTAACTCCTTTCCAACTGTCGGCACTACTCTTCTGTAAATACAAGATCATCACTCAACGGTAAACTACTTTATACTTTGCATATTTAAGCCTGCCTATTGCACTTTAGCACTTATATCCTCAAAACACGAAATTGACTTAAGTATTAAAGTGATTACGCTGAACGATATTTTAGTGCTCCCTCATAGTGCTTTCTTTTATAGGCATTTCTACTTACGCGAGGTCTAATTGATACTGACAAAGTTCTTGAGACGATAAAAGTGTTTGGATTAAAAAGAAAGGAAAAGAAAAACCTTTGCAACAAATAGGATAGGTTTTAAGAATTGGTGCCTTAGCTTGACCAATGCATTAGGAATTTTGATTTTTTATTGCCTTACAATCAATTAAGACTTAACTACCAATTCTTGCTAGATTCAATTATCCAATTGTAATTGTAACAATTTTCCAACAGTTAGAATATGAAATTTGCCAAAAACATGAGGAATATAAATAGGAGTCATACAAGTTTTTAGGGAAGGACAATCCCACATGGCAATCATGTCATTTGGGACTTACTACCCACAAAGCCTCTGGTTCTCTCCCTCTCTCTCACATATGATGATACCAGTGATCAGTAAGTTGTTAAATTCTGGCTACGATTGTCTGACTAAACTCGATCCCATTTATTATTATTATTATTATTATTGAGAACATTTATTTAGAGATTAGACCAAAGAACTTTAGCCTTCTGTTTATTTATTGTCACAAATATATATGCTTTAAGAAGATAAAAATTTTGTTTTAACTACATATGCCTTAGGCATATTTAAACAATTTTAGATTTATATGACAAATTCATTAGAGCACAATAATTGTTACAAACTCAAAACTTAATTTTAAAGAAAGTATGTAAACTAAAAAATATATATCATATTTTTCAATACTATTTTTATATAGTTTTAAAGTATACTACAGAATAAACTTTTAAAGAATATGATTAGCTTCAAATTGTTCAACAAAGATTCTCACTTTACATTACAATTCAAATAAACTGGTTTGCAAAATATCACTTGAATTCCAAAATTAATTACAAGCTTACAACTATAAGATAAATAAATAGGAATGAAACAGTTTACTATTTAACAAAAAGGTAATTATACATTTAGTTAATAAATATAAAAAATGAAAATTTTTACTATTTAACAAAGTTATTAGATTCAATGAGGTAATTGATTTAAACATGAGAGGAAGTTCATAATTAAAAAGAAAATTGTATCCAACCAAAATTAAATTAAAATTGAATCGAGTTAAATTATAAGGATCAATTCAGATTTAATAATACTATTATTTAATTACCCATTAAGTATACTAAAATAACACGTTTAATGAATGACGTGATTGCAAACTTTTCGGTTAATATGGTTAAGGTCATTGATAAGGGCAGCCTAACCTAGTCTATGAATTTAGTTTTTAAAAAAGTCTATTTATACCCCACCTCTACTTTCTTTTATAGCCCCTACAGGCTACATTTTCGCTACTTTCTTCGCTCGTTCACTACCAATACCAGATCAAATCCACACACACAAAACATATTCCATACGTACACTACACTTTCGAACCATACAAAACTCTGAACACCACCCCCATACCGTACTTTGTTTTACCATTTTCTCACTTTTCACCTCTACAACCTCCTAAACCAAGAAGAACAAAAATACAGTACACATCAAGACAACCTAGCTAAAGCCAAAGACCGAGGCTTTGTGTCTCAAGGTTTGATCTTTGTTTCGTCAAACCGTTTTTCATAAAGTGGGTGTTTCTGGTTGAGCCAAGTAATGCATTGCGTAAACTCTTGGGGAAATCTCGCCGGAAACTTCTCCGACGCGACGGTGCTTGAGAGACAAACAGCTCGTCTCAGGTGGCAGCAGCAGCAGCAAGAGTGTGGTAATTATTCAATTGGGAGTGATTTTTATGGAGTTTTTGGTGAGGGTAATTCGGTAAATATCAATAATATTCAGGGCAGTTTGATGGGTAATGACTTGAGTTGCATATTCACGGAAAACCGGGTAACAAAACCCGACCCGGGTTTGCAAAATGGGTGGTCTGAAATGGGCAAGTTTGACTCTTGTGGATATGGAGTGGGAACTGGTGTTGAGGTCAATTTCGGTATTTCAAGGACTTTGAGTTGTCCTCCTATTGTGGCGGCGAAGCCGGCGGTGGCGGTACCGGCGGAGGGGAAAGGGAAAGAGTCTCTGGTTTCAGGGAAGAGTGGTTCACAAGTTGGGAAGGAAAGCAATAAGAAGAGAAAAGTTGATCATGTCCATAGTATCAAGGTAATTAACTTTTTTTTTTTTTAATTCCTTCAAATATTACATAGTACAACTTATGAAGCTAATTAAGGTTACTTTAATGAAATTTTAGTATTATGTTGTTTTGTTGGGGAAAAAAAAGCACTGTATTTCTTTATGCCTACCAATTTTTTTGGCTAAAAATATGATCAGGGTAGGTACATGTCAATTTCTGACTTTTTGAGTACGTTAACAATGATTGGTGTTAACACTTAAAATGCAATTTAAGTAATTAATATGTTATTAAAATATGTCATTCAATTATTTAATGATTTGTCATACCACATGTTCAAAATTAAATAAATTGCAACTTTTTAGAAATACTTTAAACTTATAGGATGACTGCTAAGATTTTATAATTAATGAATTATTATGCCATAGGATCAAGAAAAGTAACTAGATAAAACTTCAGCAAATAACCCAGAAGATAGCAAATCAAGGTTTCTATTTAATGTAGAAATGCTTAACATTTCAAAACGTAGTTATAAGATAATTACGAAGATTGTAAAGGCAAATTTCATTTACTGTTGATGTATTTTAACGAGGTCAGTTTTTGCTTGTGTAATAGTAATAGAAGTTGCAATAGCTTTAAAAGGATTGAGTGAAATTCGCTTATGGAGAAGGATTCTTGTTTTCATTGTGTAGGATGAGGATAACACTAAAGATAAGAAGATAAAAGAATGTCCTGAGGATGTGAAATCAAAGATCACGGATCAAATTAGTAACAAGACTGAAAACATAGATTGCAACAACAACAAAGAAGCTTCTGCAACCACTTCAAAGGAAAATTCCAAGGTTACGGAAGTCCAAAAGCCGGATTACATCCATGTCCGCGCTCGTCGTGGCCAAGCAACTGATAGCCACAGTTTAGCTGAAAGAGTGAGTTGAGAATTAGTCATTTTTGTGGTTTATTATGTGGTGCATGTCTCATGTATCTTGTTTCTAGAGGAGGTATCGGTTTGTTGGCTGAATATAATTTATGGATTTGGGGTCTTTTTTGCAGGTTAGGAGGGAAAAGATAAGCGAGCGCATGAAGTTTCTGCAAGATTTAGTACCTGGGTGCAACAAAATAACTGGGAAAGCTGGGATGCTTGATGAAATAATCAATTATGTTCAATCCTTACAGCGACAGGTCGAGGTAAAGATATGCTGAATCATTTATTTATCATGCCTTACAGATGGAATGCTAAAGATAATTTGCTAAATGACCAAAATGGAGACCTTTTTCTCTCTTGTGAACAGTTTTTATCTATGAAACTGGCTGCTGTGAGTCCGCAGCTAGACTTTGGCATCGATAGCATCTTTGGAAAAGAGGTGAGTAAAGGATTTCGTAGAGCGGTTGACTATTCATCAGCTTTGATGTTTGCTTACCGATGTTTACTTCTTTTACAAACAGTTGATTCCAGCTTGCACAGCTGGCTTCCCAACATTCGATTTGTCATCAGAAATCGCCAGTCCATCTTTCCTTCAGATTAATCCAATGCACCAAGCTGTTTCATGTTCAGGCATGGAAATGGGAATCAACCCAGACATGGGAATTCAAAGAGCATTAAGTGCTACTGTATCGATTCCTGAAACACTTCTAGACGCGTCCTGCTTCAATGTAATCTTTACATAAATTATATATTTTCCTTCCGGACAAATAGTTGGTATGGTCCTGAAACCATCAAAAGATGAGTGCTCCAGGCACTTGAGCATTATGGGATATCAATATCTTAAAAATCTAATGGTACCTTTGATTGTTTCAGGACACCATACTCCTTCTCGTGCTCCTTTTAATTTAAAACATATCCTATTTTTCTTACCTGTATAATTTCGAAACTGCAGCAAATACAACCTCCACCTACCTGGGATGCGGATTTGCAAAACCTTTATGATGTGGAGTTCCACCAAGCAAGAACACCCTTTCCTTCCCACCAGTATACAGGTACATTCATTGTGCTTTCTTAATGATAACACTCTTACTTAACTTGCAAATTTCAAGTGAAAGGTTGGTTCAACCACTTATTATTGACCCACATTACGAGGACATCGTAAAGGGAAAAGTAAATCACATCCCTTTGATGATTTTTTATCAAGAAATAATTAGCACTTTGCATTTGGAATAATGTAAAGTTGCCTAGTGGAATCTCTCGTGTACTGTTCCTCTCAAAGTAATCCACATACAAAGCTTTTTACATATTTGTCTTTTCAAAGGCTAATCATGCTCTAAAGGATTCCAATCCCTACATTTGCATCTTTCACGCTTTGCTGTCCATGTACATTGTCAAGAAAGGAATCCATCAATCACCATGAGGACCTGATAATGGTGAATGGTGTTTGCAGGTCCAGAGGGTCATCTAAAGATGGAGCCGTGAGCAAGAAGATTATTCATATTCATATTTATTTTTCCGATAATCTCGATCCAAATAGATGCCATCTACAATTTTATGTTTTTTTTTTTTTTTCCCCTTGTCTCAGTATATACTAGATATATCTTGTACGTATATTAACATCCTACTAATAAATCAAGTATTCGTTTGGCCATTTGTCTTGCTCATTTATCTTTTATCATTTTGTATTTATTTTTTTATGTAAGCAAACAGATTGAGATATCTTGTATATAATTATCGAGTTCCAAAAATTATATAGAAAAAATATACATATGTTACATATAGACATTATAATGAATTTCACCTTCAATAAATAAGATTCATGTACTGAAGATGACGATGATGATGACCATGACCATGATGATAATAATAATAAAAATTTTCAATCCAAGAATGGCACAACTTGGAGTTGAATGATTGTCCTCCTCCTCTTGCAGTAGCAGAAACTCTTGTTGAGGATTACTTTCCCAATTATTGGTGGAATTTCAGCAAGTTATCCACCATTCTGCCATCTCAGATGGCTGTAAAAATAGTAGAGATACCTACAGTGAGAGTGTGAGGGTAAACCGATGTAGAAATCACCAATGGATGGAAAATTTGCAGTCAAATCAGCATTGAGTCTTAAATGCTGCAAACGCCACACCTGCAATTTCACAGATATCAAATTTAGACCCCATGCAAGTCATCGTCTTTTTTTTTTTTTTTTTTTGGTGAAAACTCCTGTTTTCCTATGAATGGGGGTGTAGTTGCTGGTCCTTGTTGCCTCTATAGTCATTACACTTCCAAAGAGTTAAACCAGAGTCCTTCTTCGCTATGTTGCAACAGGATTATGAAACAAACATGTTGTTGATACAAGTGTGAGTAGTGAAAAGAAGGAAATCCCCATTATTGAAGGCTCCGCAACAGGTGTTACTGCTGATGGTTCGGTTGGGATACAACGGAATGAATGCGATGGTTTTCCCACATGGAAAGAAGAGTTAGGTGATGGTGACTTAGGTGAAAACCCATAATATAATATAAGTTGAGCAAGGTGGGTTGCGAGCTGCTCATGAGGCACTCTTAATTGAGTTAATCGATGAGCTCTTAATGAGATTGCAGTAGATTTCTGTTTGAGGGGGAGCAAAATCTAAAGCCTAACGTGGAGAAGACTCACACTTGAGGAGGAAATTATTAGGGTACAAGTGTAAGTAGTGAAAAAAGGAAATACCACATGGAAAACTTAAAGAGTTAAGTGAAGGATATACAAGTAGCAAAGTTCCATAACCTACCATCTAAAGGTATTATGTTGGATACGGTGCCAAGCTCATAAAATTACTCCTTTACAGGTTTTCTCCCTCTTATTAAAGGCTCCCCTTATCTACGTCACATGACAGCACTATGGAAAGTGCAGCAATGTTGATCCGAGTACTTGGATTTTCGTAGAACCAAGGTGCATTTTCTAGTAACGGTAGAAGTTTAAAAGAATGGTCTGCAGGATATGATGGCATCCTTAGAGAAGAGGCTGCTGGTAATGTTTTAATAAGCTTCAGCAGCAAAACCGGTCTCCAAAAGATTGCATTTATCATTTAGGATTGAAGCTAAGCGAATCCAACAGTTGTTGCAAATGGTTTGGCTCACATCGAGCTTTGTTAATTGGGAAGTAACATTTCAGTTGAACAACAAGAAGTGTCTTTTTTAAGGCATTGAATGTAAAAGTTGCTTCGACTTATCGAGAAGTCAACAAAGTCGCTCAACATTTTACCAGCCTAGAAAGAGACTGAAATGGTTTCGTGCTAATTCTCCACCAACTGAATTAGGATAACTGGGTAGAGATAATATTTTTGTTCTTGCATAAGAATGTAAATTTCTTCCTTTGTTTTGCCTTTTGAATTTCACTCTAATCTTTCAATCGTATCAATAAATTCTTTTGAAGGATGGTTTTTACCTTCCACCGGGAGTTTCAGACTCATAGAAGTCTTAATAAACATACCATTCTAAATAGGCAATATATGAGTTGCTGTATTGAAGGCATTGCAATTTTTCAGAGGTTTTTCAAACATCTATTCAAAACCCTCTTGAAGTTAAGAATACCATAGGGAAGTTAATGTGGTTAGCATCAAAAGCTCTCAGATACCTACCGTATTGATCCTGTTCCCGTTGTAATTGACATGATCAACATTTTGATACGTATAATACACATGAAAGTTGATGGTGATGGAAAAGGGGACCAGAAAAAATATGTCGAGGGGGAGAATTGAAAAGTGGTGGGGACAAAGAGAGGTTCAATTGGATGGATAAAAGCACAAAATTATGCCCATCAATCTCAAGCAAATTGTAATGCAAGTTACCCAACTTTTTGTTAGAACACATTGTAATGTTATCAATTGTTAAAAACCTATGGATATGGCCTTTGATTGTGATATCAAATAATGGCAATGCAACCAACATTTTCAATTGCTCAAGTGTGCTCTAATGCAATGGCACATGTTGTCCCTCTGTTAATTGAAACATGAAAGCCAAGTACAAGAGACAACGCTCAAGGGACAAGGACCTTAACCATACTGGTGGGTCAACTTGGGTCTCCCACTTGGGACCAATGAAACTTGTTGATTAGGACATTGATTTCCCCTTTTCCTCTCCCTTTTTGAAGTGAAAAAGAAAACCACCAGAATGGCATAGATCAACACAGCTTTTTCTACTGTCAAACAGTAGAACAATTCTGCGGCTATAGTCATTAAGTCACATTATAACCTTTTTCAAATTTTATTATTCAAATAAGAGTTATTCTGAGTGAAAAACAGATAATAAAGTTATGTAAATTAAAAAATACCTTTTTTTTTTTTTTATATTGTTGAAAATGCTTACAAGTCTCTTCATGTATTAATTAACCTATCAACGTGCCAGTCAATTAGTATGAATACTACTTTCCACTTGGATAGAGTAGATTCGATTTCCTTTTCCCACAAATGCAATGTGAAATAGTCGGCCTAAAGAAAACCTCAACATCGAATATATCATTTAGTACTATGGTCCTAAAAAGTTCATCAGTCTTTTCAAATTGATGTCATGAACTTTGTGTGTGCTGGTTTGCATTGATGAATCAGATAAACATAAAAAGAATAATTGATGAAGTTTGCAGCCTGCCCCATTTTCTTTCATTGATGTTGGCCAATAATGTCTTGCATGTAGTCTCCGAACAGCTTAAGAAAATGAAATGTTGAAAAACAACATGGTGTGGAATTTTCATGCTTTTTTTTTGTCCAAGGCTTCACATCTCACAATCTCATCAACACAGATCTTATTGTCTTGATAAAAATACACAATTGGGAAACTCGACATTAGAACGATATTGTCAAAGGAGTGTAAATTAAAGTTCCAATTAACTCGGTTAGATGCCCTTTGAGTTTATGCATCTTTTAGAAACTTGGATCAATCTTTACATGTATCCTTGAGTTTTGAGGGAAAATTGTGTTTCTACACCATAAATAGCAGAAAGTATTTATATGTTGCAACAAATAATGATATGGGATATACCTATGAAATATGAAATAAATGGGAATAGGGAGGGGACCATAAGAATTGTTAGTACCACTCGAGTGCAATACTATATTCATGGAATCACAGGAGAAGCACCTTTCATTGTGTTTGAAGCCACATATGGCAGACTAAGGACTGGACCTTGCCATATCCATAACCAAGATCTTCTTGATTCTCTTTGTTGCTCAAGATGTTGAGTTGATGCTCTTTCCTTTTCCCTTCCATTGGAGGGGCCCCTATCTTTAGTATTATTTCCCTATGAATAGGATCTGAAAAAGTAAAAATATGAAAAAATAAAGTTTTACAAATTAGATTCACTTCGCTTGGATGTAGACATTAGTATAATTCTAGAATATTTTCTCTTTGCTGAATTATTTTCACCGCTGCTGTTGAAAATTTTCAAATGCCATTTTTCAAGAAAAAAATAATAAACTATGAGCCGTGTTTTAGTACCTTTACAATCAACCGATTTATATTTTTTTCATTTAACAAATGTACAACTTTTATTTTTATGCAATTCTCAAGTACTTTGTTAAAACCCATCTGACAAGAAAAGAAAAAAAAAAAGAGCCTCAAATTATATACACAAATCAGAATACCCAAAACAACAAGCCGCGAACCCCTTTCTTTCGTTTTATGTCGAGCTTCTTTGCTTAACGTTGGAAATAAGGAGAAAGATGTGAAGCGATCCGCGATTTTTTTCATAAGAGTTTATACGTGATTTGGAGTTCTCTCTTCTTCTTTTTTTTTTTTTTTTTCTTTTTGGTGTGGTGTATATGCATGATATAGAGAAGTTTAGTTGAGCATTTGACAATTGCATTAATATAAAAGAATCTGAGTCTTGAGGTAGTTAAAATGGAAAAAAAAAATAAAAAAAAAAGAAGAAGATATTTTTGTGGAAGCATCAAAACACACAAATCATGATGCTATATCTCTCCCTTTTTAAATTGTACATCAATACACACACACACACTCTCTCTCTCTCTCTCTCTTCCTCTTCTTCTTCTTCTACTTCTTCTTATCCTTCTTCAACTCAAAGTAACTAGATTTCATAAAGAAACAAAAGCCAAGTACCGGTTAGAGCGGATAACATCTACGTCTTTTCCACTCGCCCAAACACATCTATCGAAATAGAATTTGTCCTAATCACAAAACGATTGCCCTCCTGATACAATTCATTAACAAAAAGAGTCTTAATTGTCTCTAAACTAATAGAATAAAAAAAATCGTTGTCGTCATTATTGTAAAAGAAGTTAAGTTTTTGTATCAACACCGTTGTTGTAAGGTTGTGTGCTTTCTTATTCATCCTCCTCGGTATCCATCTTAGCATCCAGTTGTTACTCTTCTAAACAAATTGCCTACAAATGTTAACAATATTAGGCAGAAAAATATCATTATTATGAGATTGCATAAGATAATTTATCGTCTCTATCGAGTTTAATTCTACTATGATTTTTTCCATCCGTTCTTTTTTTTTTTGCTAATTTAAAGCTCTAGTATATGGCCCAAATCTCTGCTTCTAATGGTGATGAAACTGATAACAATTTAAGGTCTTCCATTGCATTTTCCATTCTAGTCTCTTCCTGTACTGCTTGCTGCAGCTCCGTTCTTCTTCCCTTCAAAAGCTCCATCGTAGTTTATCTTCAGGAACTTCCCTGGTGGTGGTCTCCATTGTATCCCCTCTTCATTGTGCTCTAGATGTACTCTTATCTCTTTTTAAGTGCACTTAAAATTCACGCTTTGAGATCACTGTTTTTTTAGCCAAGAGCTTCATTTTCCCTCTTAAAATAGAATTCTATTCCTTTCATACTCTTATTATATCATAAATAAGTTTTTCTTTCTTTTAAAAGAAAGAGCAAAAAAAAAAAAACTTAATAAGTTTTATAACTTTAGATATTTAAGTAATTTTCATAAAAGCAGACTCAATGCATCTTAGAGTGGTGCAAGTGCAAAATTAAAAAAAAAAAATAAGAGAAAAGAAAAATTGAAGGTATTAGAGGAATTATGAGAGATAATAGGTGTAATTTATTTATTTTCCCCCTCTTTTACCAGGGGCAATTTTATGTGTTTTCAAAGTGAATTCAGTATATGGCAACTAATGCAAAGCTTCTAGAATATTGCTCTTTATTCCAATTATTATTAGGATAGGTGAGTGCATATTTGTAGTTAAACATTTTCACTGTGCTAACCTAGCCCAAAACCATTGGTTGATGGGTTAGTAAGGGAGTAAACCAGGCTTGACCTCTCTGTTTCTCTTTAATTAGTATTTTTTTTTTCTATTTTGTTTTTTTAGAAATTTCCATAATTATTATAAATAATTTGTAGATTATTAGTTTTTTTTTCAACTAAATCTAAAACTTTATATCGTTATTTATAAATAAAAAATTTTATTCTCAATTCAATATTTTTCAATCCTGAAATAATTTATTTGGATTATATAAGCATGAATAAATGATGTTATATATATATATATATAGTATGTTATATGCAGCATAATATATAGTACTTATGTGTATTATAGTATATCTATATTTATATTATATTATTAAAGTTCTTTGGAGCTTAAGTAATCATTGGATTAGAGTCTTAGATATTTTTACTTATTTAACTCTTTTTAATAAAATTTTGATTATTGATAAAATGATTTACTTTAAAATATTTGATTGTAAATATAGGGCAAATTCGTCACTTTAAGGAAATACAATCCCTCTGTCTTTCCTCCAACATTCCTATCTCTCTCCTCCATCTCATGTTCATAGAATTCTGTTTCCACCTTTTAACCATCACCTACCATTATTTGTCTATCCCTTCAAAACTAATGTTGCTCTCTACATCATTAAAACTGTCTTCCACCATCATCTATCAATCTCTTCAAAACCCTCAATCAATTCTTTTTCCTTTTTTTTTTTCCCTATCCATCATTACTGTCTTGAATGATTATGGTAAATAAGCTCTTTCATTTTCATTTTTATTTAATTAAGTTGTTATTGTTTTGTAAGTGGGTTTTTTTGCTAATTTCTTAAAAATTTGGATATCTTAAACGAAGTTGTTTTTTTGCATCATTGCTATCTTGGATGGTTATTAGATGATTGTTAAGTGAGGTTGTATTAATAACCAAAGTTCTTTCATTTTCATTTTTATTCAATTAAGTTTTGTTTGTTTTGTAAGTAGATTTTTAATGATATGTTAAAAAATTGGATATCTTTGTTTCATTCTTATATCACAAATGATTTTTTTTTTTTTCCTTAGGGAAGAATAAGGTTTTGGAGGAGTTATCCATCTTAATCACTGGCTTTGCCTCTCCTAAGAGTATACACATACTTTATCTCTCTCCCTTTCCCTTTCTAGCCTTCTCTAGCACACACATGTATGTGATTAGATTCTCTCTTCTTCTTTTTTTTTTTTTTTTTTTGTAATTTGAAAAGTTCACTTAAATATTATAATTTCATCATTGTATACTATGTTTAGGATTGACTCTTTACTTGATTAGTCAATAAGATTCTTTATTGTTTGTTTATCTCCTACTTAATTTGTTATGTAATGGCCGATATTTCATAATGTTATTTTTATTACATTGTACATAAATTAAAAAAGATATTTGCATTATCTTTATTTATTAATTCACTTTGCAAGTGGTTCTAATATTTTGGAAAGAAAGATAGATGCTTTAGCTTGATCTATAATCACTGGGATAAGAGGGTATCAACACCTCTGAAGATTAATGTGCATAGGTTTATCCTATGATTTGTAAAGGTTTTTTTTTCTTTAATTTTTTAAATCTACTCAACCATAAACACAAAACCATAGCTTATTTGTGTTTCCCCATTTAAATTTTCTATATTGATTATTAGCAAAGTTAAGAAATTAATTATTATTAATTTTCTATATGGTTGATGATAAGTCATTGTTCTTTCCTTCTTTTTCGATCAATGATAGAGGATTATTATTTTAATTACTGTATTTCTTTTGTAAAACATATCTTCTTTTTCTTAGATGGGGAATATGACAACTTAAAACTTCATCAAAGGAAGTAGAAAATGACAGAAGAAATATTACAAAAGGTGAAGATTTTCAACTTCAATTGAAAATTAAGGTTATGTGATCTCTCATGTTATTTTGAGGAGAGTTTTCCACAAAATTATTTGTACATTTTTCTTCACATTTTTTAAGCCTCATTTATAGGCCTCTAAACACAGCTGCTGATTCAAGGCTATAATCTTATATTGGTGGTAGTCTAAGATGTTAAGCAAATTTATAGGATTTAGCTTATTTATCTGATTTCATAGGTCCTCAATCAAATTTATATGATTTTCATATTTTTCAGCTTCCTCTCTAATTTAGCTTATTTATTCATTTGAATTTCATTGTTACCATTTTTTTAAACTTTAATTACAGGAGAAAAAAGAGGGCCATAAGCAAGTTACATGGTCACTTTGTTCATCTCTTTATCCATTTCCAAGTATATATATATTTTTTCTTCCTATTAATATTCCAATCGTCATCAAATGGGACCATATAGGTCTTTTCAAGAAGCTTTAATCTACAAGGAGTCCAATTGTATTCATTGTGCCTTATTTTATTTTATTTTTTTTTCAATTGTCAATCTATTTTTCACTCTTCTTACTGCATTAATTTTCAATTGTAGCATGCAACCAAACCTCGAATGGATGACAACTATTGTTCACAGGTGCAATGAGCTAAGGCTTTTCATTTTCTCAGTTGTTATAATACCTATTTAAGAAATAGTTTTGTTGCGAATGGCCTTCTATTGTAATATCATGAGTTTTCTTTTATTTCTTTTCTTTTAAATGTATATAAAATAAATTACACTTTAGATTTGATAGTACGATCAACACTAATGTGGATTGAAGGTTTAATAATACAATTTGTTGCTTCATATTTAATGTTTTCATTGTTGTGTTTATGAACTTACTAGCAAATGTATCACCTACATTATGGGTGTAAAAAATAATATCAATATTTTACTAGAATTTTTTATTAAGAGGACTTATAATTTCTAAGTGAAGTTAAATTAGCAGTTGGTTATTAAGTCGATTTCTTTTTCTTTATGTATTGTCTATTTTCTAACTTTAGAAATGTATATACTAATTATGATTTTTTTTTCCTAATATATGTTTTAATTGATTTTTTTAATTTTATTTCAATATTCAAAGCGTAATCTAGATGTACAAATTTTTTCTATATAATTGTGGAAAAAGTTTATAACCATCGGCATTAGTGTAGGGGAAACAAAATCGTAGGGTAAAAAAAAAATAACAAATACACAAAACCAAATAAATTTACCTAAACCCAATTAAGGAATATGCTTATGATACATTGAATTTTCAAAGGAAATTTATTTTATAAACATGAAATTTATTTTAAAAAATCCATACATTATTGAATGATAGGTGTCATCTCAGGGTATTTGCTAATAATGATTAGGCTTTACACATGGTAAGCCTATAAAACAGAATACTGTAAGGGGATGCTGAGGTGTTGTCTAATATAGCCACTTCGATGCTTAAGTCAGCAATATATTCTAGAGAGTAGAGAATACCTGAGACTAATAGACAAGCTTTAGTGCGTAAAGTGTAGAGAAATTTACTATTAGGTAGTGATTTGGTATTTATAGTGAAGTGGAGCCAAACTAGCAGTTGGAAAGCAGTTAGTAAGAGAGATCCTCTCCCATATGTATAAGAGAGTGGGCTCGTGGTATCTAACGTATTCCACTTATACCAAAAGTGGTTACTAACTTAGTGTCTTATCTTTATCTTAGTGTCTTCTAACCATTAAAGAGTTTCTTGGGTCCAGTCAAGTTGGGCTTAAGGCTTAAGCTCAGGGCAGCGAACCCTAAGTGGTGAGGCGCATTAGATCCGAGCCTTGTTAATCTTTCTCCTGTCCTCCCTCTTGTGTAGTCTCATTATTGAGGTGAAGGTAAGGAGAAGGGATATATGGGCTACTCAAGTATGTAGTTGATCTAACTTAAAGGGGCTCGAGTTGGTGCTACCATGCTAACGTGGCGAGGGTATAGGTTTAGGCTGGGAGATGTTCGAGGTGGTGAATATCTAAGCCAAATGTCTCTAAGGTGATGAATAACTAGAGTGAAGATACCCAAAGTAGGAAGAGCTGAAGTGTTAACAACTATCCCAAAGCGAAGTATTGACGACCCGAGTAGGACAAAGCTTTGGTTAGAATGTCAAAGTAAGATATCTTTGCATCCAACTAGGTAAGTGATCTAAAGAGTCGAGTAGGCTTGGCCAAATAGCGCTCTTCATAGACCAAGTAGGCATGATTATCAATTCAAGATGCCTTGCTTTTAGCATGTCAACCAAGTGGAAGTTAAAGGGACCTTAGGAAAACTTCTTATAGAAGAAACATTTTCAAATTTTAGCCCTTGCACGCCTGATTTTAGTGCATTTAGTGTGAAGTGATAGGTGTCCTATTATAGCAAACTAATGTGCAACTATATGCGTTTTACCTTTTAAAGGCGATCGTTCAATCAACCTTAACTCCACATATATACCTTACAACATTATAAGGGATTTATACTTATACAAATCCTTATAACCGCCTATACGGTTTCCTAGAAGCTTAGCCTATAAATAGTACAATCATAACAAGAGATCACTTTTTTACAATCTCTCTATTCCATTATTGTGAATTTCACTCTTTTGCATCAAAGTTTCTTTGAGAGCTTTTCAAACTTGAATCTTCTTCATCACCTTTCACGACCATGTTAGCTAACATAGGTGAGGCATGTTTTGATTTATCATGACATAACATTTTTTACTCTGAGTCTACAAAGAGTGATCCCTCCCCAGAAGGAGAGGACAAAGTCTCATTGCTAACAACTTGACGAGCCTACTAGGATGGCAGTGGAAGTGCTGGATAAGGCCAAGCTCATCAACGCTATCCTAAGGGATGTATATGCATACGTTCCTTACCTACTCTTAGGGATTTATTCGTTGCACCTAAGATGGGCAAGGGCCCTAGCGGCTAAATTAGTAAGAGTAAATCCTCTGCCTCTAATTAGATCCATAACTTTTTTGTTACGGCAATCCCTAGGTGGCAAATACGATTGTCGAGTAGGGACGAGCAGGTAGTCTTACTATCAGGGAGGTGCTTTACGATGTTTGAGAAGTGCTTAGAGTTTAGATAGCACCTCCCTCCAAGTTGCTTCGAGAAAGAACTCTTCAACTTCCACCAGTATAGTCTAACTTAAATGCCTCTTATTGGGTGGAGGGTGTTAAAGGCTCTTTAGTTGCTTTGTGAGTACCTAGTGATAAGAGCCACTTATAAGCTTCTTAGCCACTTTTATATGTGGAAAAGCATTTAGGTGTGGGTGGTGATTGTACCTCCAACCCCATCTTGGAAAGAAGCTATTTTGTAGCCTTACAGATTTGATAAAAAGCTAGTAGGATGAGTACATGGTGGTGGAGCTGCTCGAAGAGGCAAACTTTTAGATGCAGTAGACAAAGTTGGTTTAGATCAGGGCTCAAAAGGGGCTTGGCTCCAATGATACAGAGGCCACACAGGAGATTCAGGCCTTCATGGCCTTAAAAAATGATCAGGAGATAAATCTCGCGAAAGCTATGGAGAGATACTTCCGGTATCCAATCTCCGAGTTCTTCCTTAGCATGAAGAAAGCTATGGTAAAGAAGTGGACTAAAGGTACATGTTCGTCTATTGTGCTAGTATAGGGATGCTTCATTCGATGTATCTCTTTGTAAAATAGGGGATATTCCTTGTCCATGCCGATCATGGCAAAGTTGGCAAATGGTAATGGTTGTTTCTTTTATTTTTGCTTCGTTTTTCTTTTTTCCTCACTGTTTTGATCTATTTTGCAAGCAAAAATTTGGTTGTAAAGGTTCCCCCTCCCTCTATGAACGAGCTGATGAGTTGTTAGTAGGTGAAGACAACGGCGTTTGAGCTAAGGATAAGGTGATGTGGGTAAAGTCAAGGGCTGAGGAGACCAATAAGTTGTAACCAATGCCTGTTCCTTAGGGGACCGCCATCGGTCTTCAAGATGAGCGACTGGCTACAGAGCTTATGGGCATGGCTTTTCCTGGCCCTACCTTTGTCCCTACTGTCAAGCCCATTCTTGTGATGGACAAGCCTAATGGTGATAAGGAGACAGAGTTACAGATGCTGACCTCTCCTAAGGGGAGGGAAGAGGAGATGTCTAAGGTTGCTACCCTGCTTGAAGTGGCAAGGCAGAAAAGAAAGGCTCTCAAAACTATTAGGGAAGGAGGGCTCGGAGCAAAGAAACAGAGGCCCTTGGTGAGGGTGCCCTTGAGCCGTACAACTTAGATAAAGTGATCGATGGCTCGTCCTTACAAGTATGTAAACGAACTTGGGGATGAGATTTTTTATGCCCTTAATAAGTTTAGATACTTGGGAATTGAGCCAGACATTCAAAGAGGTCCCGTACGTCTCTTAGAACAAAGAGCTCATAAGCCAGGCTTCCAAGTCCGAGATCAAGAGGATTAAGGGAAAGCTCCTAAGACTAAAGTAGGAGGTTCGAGCTAATGACCTTATGTTGTAGTGCCGAACTCTCAGCTACTAAGCCTAATGTAGACCAAAGCCATGAGTAAACAAGGCTAACCATAAGGATAGGTCTGAGCTTGTCGAAAAGCTTGAAATGAATGATGGGAAGCACACGAGAGAACATAATAGAAAGATAAAGTAAGCAAACCTATGAACAGCTCCAAAGGATATGATGCATCAATGGAACTTCTAAGAACTCATAGCATAGCTCAATATGATGGATGAGTTAGTCCAGTAAGATTACTTGCCATCTAACCTTGTTTAAGGTTTAACATAAGAGTGTAGTGAGAGTAAACAAGCTAATGAGGCCAATGTTCACAAAAGGAAATGTTCAATATGTTAATGATGATAGCTTGTGCAACTATATGTACAATTGGTATTTATACTCGAGAAATTAGGGCAATTTGCCTAAAAATGGAAAAGATAAAAAAGGGTATTGATAAGGATCAACAGCAACGGATCTCGAAAAGGAAAAATGGGTCAAATAGGTATGATGGATGGGAAGTGAGATGATTGGTTTCGACAGTGAATACGAATGGATATCACGTACCAAAACACAAACATAATCAAGAGTTTAAGCTCGAAATAGGGTTCGATATAACTCATGAACACTAAATATTGCTCGGGATTCAAATGAAGATTAAATGTAACTCACTAACCAATTCAAATGAAGAGGTTTGCCATCTTAAGGTTAAGATCGATAAGAATGCGAGAGAGATTAAAGAGCTTGATCTATGCTCTATAATCTAACAAATGCTATCTCAAGAGTAGCCTTGCTCAAAAAGGAAAAGATTCTAAAACACAGGAATATACTTTTCTATCTAATTTCGTATGTTTTCATATCTATATATGATGTTTACAAATGCTGTTATTTATAGCAAGTCCTAAACTCTAGTAGCAAAATTGTAAATAATGTACAAGACCTTAAACCCTAAAGAATTAGGCCTATAAATAAAATAAAGGAAAATATATATAAGAATACAAAACTGTGCGTTTTATAAGGGAAGTCGGCATACAGTCACTCGGCATGTCCTAGGAGTAGTATCCGAACTAGACGGGGTCAGCAGTTAAATGTACAGGTTCGAAAAGGAGTTCTTGAAGTCTTATAGTGTTTGGTTGAAACATTAGAAAGGTCAATCCACAATTGCTAAGTCCTACAATTAGTCGGTACGAGTCTCTAGATGCTGTACTAAGTGGTTCTTTGGTTTTGAGTACTCGGCCTTATGATATCTCGGCACCTTGGCACCTCGAGTGATGATAGAATTAATGCCAAGTGTTTATCTTCCTCCCTCTCGCCTTTCTAGTTACAGCTCGACCTCAGCAAGCATTAATAGGCCTTAGTTTTAGACATATTTGTTATGACTTAGATGTAATCAAAGGCTGATTCCCATTAAGTATGGCTCCAAAGAAGTAATATACAATGAATACAAAAGGTTAAAATCTAATATTCACGAAAAAGAAATGATTAAGCGTAACAGATTCTCCAAGTGAGCTTGGATACGTAGTAGCAATATATTGGTGATGCCTTCTCAAGATGCAGACAATCAATACAATCAGGATGGGTAGTCGAGTAGGGGTATCGAACAAGAGTACATAGCAATGGTGGACTCGTCCGAGAAGGAGTAGCTAAGGATTCGTACAGGATCTCTCAGCCTCTCAACATCATTGTTGCTGAACTGTGGGTCAGCTCGAATGTACTGGGCAAGAATGAGTGAGAAGGCTGGTATGTCAATAGAGGAATCATTCATTCAGCAAATAACTTTCGAGACACATAAAATCACTCAGGTTGGCATTAGGAATTGATCGAAAGCCATGATCAATTAGACCTCGATAGGAGTTTGTTGAAGTAAGAGAACTCACTGCATTAGACCTTTGAAGCCTCGAGCTTAACTATGAGTTAAGGGTCTAATAATCTAATTCTTATCAAGGCCTTAGTGGGTCTTACACCCCTAGAGACTAAGCAGTCCTAGAGGGGTTATCCATGGTAGGTAGGTGTGATCCTATGGAGATGGTGGGCCATTTGAGCACGTTCATGCAGTAAGTAAGCCTTCACCTCTTTACTTTGATGTATGTCATTGTTCTCGTCGTACTAACCTTAGCTCGTGCATCTTCGTAGTACTACGGCTATGTACTACTACAACTAAGTAAATACAATGCTGCCCGAAAAGAGGTAAATGGCTTTTGGGAGGCATTGTATAGGGCTGAGAAGGACCTACAAGAGGCAGAGTCCTCTACTAATAAATATTTGGAAAAATTCATCAAAGCTAACCAACACTTACACCACTCTTATGTACAGGTAGCTAAGCTTCAAAGGAAACTGACAGATGTAGAGAGAGAGAGAGAGAGAAAAGCTACTAAAAAAGATGCTAAGGGGGCTAACAACCTAAGGGCTCAACTCGAGGATGAACAGAGGACCAAGGCTCATCTCTCTCTAAGATTGGATGAAGAGATGGTAACTAAGGCCTAACATGAGAGGGAGAACTTCGAGCTAAGGGTGTTAGTCGCCAAGTTACAGACCGAATTGGCAATGAAGGCTTTTAAGAGTGACAATGTCAAAGCCACTTCATTGGAGCTAGCCAGTCTGAAGGTAGGGTTAGAGTGGTAGGTCTAAGAGCTACAGTGGAGAGTTTTGGAGATAGAGGAGATCATCTCCAAAATGGAGATTAGAGAGGTCCTTAGCAATGCAGTCGTAAAGAAGGCTATGGCCAATTATCGAGCAACGAATGAGTGGTTAGATGAGATGGAAGACCTGTCCACCGATTGTGCTCACTACACGAAGAGATAGGTGCTCTCCCATTATCTAGACCTCGACATAAGTTTCTTGGATTTTTTGGATTCCCCTACCTTAAGGGAGAAGAGGGAGGTTGCTCAAGTGGCTAATGGAGTCCAAGATGCCCCTTTTGCTGTTGGGGCTAGGCAAGATGCTTCCATGTCCACTTCTACCCCAGCAACTCCACGAAGGTCACACCTGAAGGCGCTACTTGAAATAATCTTACTACCGACCCTAATCAGCAAGCTTTTACCTCTACTATAGCCTAAAGCCAACCTCCTCAAGGGTCAATGATAGGTTAGCACTCCAAGCAAATTGAAGCATTAGACTTTTCAGAGTTACCGGAGTGAGTTGATCTAAGGTAATAGTTTTGTTTTTCCTTTTTGTATCATAAGTTAGAATGCTGGCCTTAATTTTGTAATTTATAAGTGGTGAATGAAATTTCAACTTACTTATGTCCGCTGTTATGCCCTTTGGCTTTTTCTTAGTTTTTTTTTTTTTTTTCTGTTCTACTTTATTTGAATGTTTGTATCCAGGAGTTCTTTTGTGTAAGGGATGTTTCCCCTTACTGAAGTTACCCTAAGGGGTTAAGTCAATGGCATTCCATCCTGCTCGATAAGTGGAAGTTCCTCTATCCAAAGGGTATTTCTCCAGGCCGAGGTTACCCAAGCGGGTCAAGTCAGTGGCGTTCCAACCTACCTAGTAAGTAGGAGTTCCTTTGTATAAGGTATATTTTTGCTTACTAAGGTTACTCGAAGGGGTCAAGTCAGTGGCGTTCTTACCTGCTTGGTAAGTAAGAGTTCCTCTATGTAAGCGGTATTTCCCCTTACTAAGGTTACCTAAGGAGGTCAAGTCGGTAGCATTTTAATCTGCCTAGTAACCGTATCTATTCACCCTTTAAGGGCCAGGACAGTGAGAATGAGAGGACTGTAGACAACAATTATAAAACATAATTTTCATTGACTGTTCATAAAGGATTTACATAGTAATATGCTAATTAAAGTAAAGTTCAAGGTTATTGGAGTTCCATATGCGCGGGATGAGCCTGTCGTCCAGTCTTTTTAGTCTGTATGCTCCAGTGCCTAAGTTTTCCCTAACTCTAACTTCGTCTTCCTAGTCAAGAGCCAACTTGCCCTGTACTTTTAGCGAGCCAATGGCTTTTAACTTCTAAAAAACCAAGTCGCCGATCTTAAATTCCTTGTAATAAGGACTCGTTAAGGGTGGCATCGAAGCTTCAAGTCCGAATGTTAAGGAGCTCCAGTTTGATGGGAAGGACTACATCTAACCTGAATGCCATGCAAAAGGGGGTTTCACTTGTAGAGGTACAGTAGGTGGTCTTATTTTACTACAGAATATTGGGTAGTTCATCTACCCAAATGCCATAAGCTCGGTCCACTCGTTTCTTTAAGTTGTCCAAAATGATTCGGTTAACTACCTCTATTTGTCTGTTCGACTGAGGGTAGACGACCGACGTAAAGTGTAGCGTAATGTGGTGTTTAGTGCAAAATTCCTTAAATTTAGGGTTATCAAACTATGGCCTGTTTTCCATGATATAAACTGAGAGAAGCTGTTGTTTCTAACGAAAGACTCAACACTCCTCTTCGTGATTTTTGCCACTACTTCAGCTTTAACCTACTTAGTGAAGTAATTTATGGCAACTATTATGAACTACTATCCTCTCAAAGCCTTTAAGAAAGCCCCGTAGATGTCAATACCCCATTATGCAAATGGCTACGGGCTGATCAAAGGCTAGAGATTGGTGTTGGGTACATGAATGATAAGAGTGTGCTTCTAGCACTATGGGCACTTCTAGGCTACGACTTTATCATCTTACCTCATCATAGGCCAATAATACCTATGCAGAAGTAGTCGGAGGTAGAGGGCTTAGGATTAAATATGGTTGTTGCACACTTCAACATATAGCTCTTTCATAACGTATAAGCCCTCGCCTACAGTAGGCATTTGAGCAAGGGGAGGCTAACATCCCTGCAATACAGGATGCCATTCACTACCATATAATGGATGGTGTGATATCGAAGCTCCTTCACCTCCCTCTTGCCTTCAAAGAACGTACCCTATTCCAAATAACTCCAGATGAGATCCATCACTCAACTCTAATGTTGCTATTGTCAGTTCCAAGACTTTAGTTGAGACCAAAGTTATGCTCTTCTTTAGTAGGTACTCTATAAAGACCTTCCTACCCTTTACCTCCAGTTTCTTTATCCCGGTGGAGGCGAGTTTAGATAGCTAATGTGATGTCAAATTCTCAAGTCAGGGGATCTTTGTGATGCTCCATGAAGGGAATTCGGCTAGAAGGATCTTCACCTTCTTTAGGTACCTTGCCATTGTGTTATCCCTAGCCTCATAGTTGCCTTGGACTTGCTGGACAATTGGTATGGAGTCTAAGAAGACTTATAAGTGTTCGACACCAATGTCTTTGGCTAACTTGAGACCGGCGATGAGGGCCTCGTACTTGGTCTCATTGTTGCTGCCATTAAACTCAAATTTGAAGGCATAGCAAATTGTGACCTTATGTAAGCTCATCAAAATGAGACTTGCACCTCCACCCCTGAGGTAAATGATTTGTCGATATGAAGAGTCCACATCAGTTCATCGTCACCTAAGGGTGCTTCTTCCTCTCTTGTATATTATACTATGAAGTTGGCTAACACCTATGCCTTGTAGGCTATTCATGGTAGGTATTAGATTCTATACACACTTAGTTCCATTGCATACTTTATCATCCATTTAGATTCATCAATCTTCTGTAGCATAGTATCCAATAGTTGATCTATGAGTACGATAATTAGGTGTATTTGGAAATAGGGCCTTAGCCAACATACTGAGATGACAATGGCCAGGGCGAATTTTTCTACCCGAATGTACCTAACCTCAAGCCCATGAAGTATATGGCTGGTATAGTATATAGGCCTATGATCTCTTCCATCTACTTTGACCAACATAAAGGAAAGTGTCCTTTTGCTCATTGCCAAGTATAAGAATAGGTCCTCCCCATAAATAGGCTTAGAGAGGACCATTAGGTGTACGAGGAAATCTTAGAGCTATTGGAAGGCAGTAACGCACTCTATGGTCCATTTATAACCCTTTAGATTTCTCAGGATTTTGAAGAACTCTACGCATCAATCTATGCTCTTTGAGACGAACTTGCTTAATATGATTTCCATACTAGTAAGCTTCTGTACGTCTCGAACTAAAGTAGGGGGCTTTATCCCCTTGATGGCACTTATCTTCTCGGGATTGGCTTCAATACCTCTTTGGGTGACCAAGAAGCCCAAGAATTTGTCGAAGCCAACCTTAAAGATGCATTTCTAGGGGTTTAGCTTCATGTAATATGTCTACAACTGGTCAAAGGCTTCTTAGAGGTCCTTAACATGATCACCTAGCTTTGTGCTCTTGATGATTATGTTGTTAATGTACACCTCCATATTGCGCCCGATTTAGGGCTTGAACAATTTTGTCACCGTCCATTGGTCATGGCCTCAGCATTTTTTAGGCCAGATGGCATCATTATGTAGTAGTATATATCGTAGTCAATGACAAAGGAGATATAGACTTCATCCTTTGGGTCCATTTTTATTTGGTTATACCTCGAGAAGGCATCTATGAAGTTTTACAAGGCATGTCCTAAACTAGAATCGACAAGCTGATCGATTCTTAGGAGAGGCAAGTAGTCTTTCGGGCGGGCTTTATTGAGGTTAGCATACCAACACACATATGCCACTTCCCAATCTTCTTCTTAACTAATACCACGTTCGCTAGCCAAGTCAGGTACTTCTCTTCCCTCATGAAGTCGGCCTTAAGCAACTTCTACACCTCTTCCTCAATCATGATCTACCTCTCTAGAGCAAAGTGCCTCTCCTTTTGCTTGATAGGTCACGCGGTAGAGTCAATGTTAAGGTTATGGGTTGCTAGGTCAAGCAAGATTCTGGGCATATTTGACGCTGACCAAGCAAACCAATCTAAATTGGCCCACAAGAGAGCAATAATTTCGTCCTTCACCTTAAGAAGAGTTTTGATCTCGACCTTCATGGTCTGGTCGAGAGAGGGACCAATTTGGATGTCTTTAGTTTTTTTACCCAGCTTGCCCCTATTTGTCAGTTTCTCCTGTGAGCTAAACTCTAAGGTGAAGACTCTGTTGCCTCCGGTAGCCTTAACATTTAGCTCTCATGAAAGCTTTTGATTACACCTACATATTCCTACCCCAGTCAAGGTTAGGAATTTTGCCTTTAGGTGAAGAGAGGATGTGATAACGCCGAATGTGTTTAGACTTGGTCTTCCCAATAAAGTGTTATAATGAGAGGGACAGTCAATCACGACAAACTCTATCGGTCATCATGCTATGTAGTCGTTGTCGCCAAGCTCCATGTTTAGAGTGATGATCCCCTTGGCTCGGACAGTGCTTCCATTAAAGGCAATCAAGTTGTAGCAGTACAAGTTCATCTTCACTAACAGCTTCTTCCTCATCCTCTCATATGTGTTGAAGAAGAGGATATCAATAGAGTTGCCAATGTCCACCATAATTTTCAAGATCTCGAAATTTGCGATCCTTGCCCTTATGACTAGGGCGTTCTAATAGGGGGTATCTACCCCCTCCATATCTTTATTGGAGAAGGAGATAGAAGTGTCTAGTTTCTATCTCTTCTCCCTTACTGTTAACACCTTGAATAGGGTATTAACTAAGCTATTAGTGCTCAGTCGGCTCCTAGGGTTTGGCCCCCTAACTATTATGTTGATGACATCATCGGGGACACAGTCGTTGCAGCAGTTGGCATTATACTCTACTTTAACACCTTCGATTCGATACCTCCAAGGTATTCTATCCTCATCGTCATTAGAATGGTCATCGTTCCTCAATTAGGCTACATACTTATTGAAGAAGTCCAACTGAATGGCGTATTCAATTGTATTTTTCAATTAGAAGCATTCATTAGTAGTATGGTCGTGATCACTGTAGAACTGGCAGTTCTTATCCAAGTTCCAACAGCTAGGGTTCCCCTTCATTTTCAGGGGTCTTTGTAGTAGGTTTCTATGCTTCACCTCAAAATAAACCTAGGCTATGAGTCTATTTAAGGGGGTATACTGCATATAGATAAGAGGGGGGAGTAGGTCTTGCTTAGCTCAGTGCTTCTTATTTCTCAAGCCCTACCCCTCTGATCTGCCTAGCAATCTTTTGTCGAGGCAATCTTTCCCAAACAATTTCTCCTTATCCTACTTTCTACCCAACCTCTTTCAGTTAACATTGCGCTTGGCGTAAATGTTATCCTCCTAATCGACGTAGTACTAGGCCTTATTCCAAAAGTCAGCCAAGGTCTTCATCTTACTCTTTGCAAACGATTGGAAGAAGTTCTCAAAGGTTAAATGCCGAGCTAAACAATATAGACAGTAGCTCCCTCATCCAATTGATAGATCTCAACTACAACATTGTTGAATCGGGCTACGTAGTCACATAGAGATTCGCCTTCACTCTACCTTATCAAGTACAAGGACGATGTATCCTTAGACGGAGGCTTACTAGCCCTAAAACGAAGGCTAAATTTCTGTGCCAGTTCATCAAAAGAGTTGATGGAGTTCTCGGGTAGGTGGTTAAACCACGCTTGAGCTACTTTTTCTTAAGGTGCTTAGGAATACCTTGCATATTATAGCATCCCCATGACCACGAAGGTTCAAGAGGGTGCAAAAGTGGAGGAGGTGATCATCAGGGTCTCTTGTATCATCATATTAGTCTAGGGATGAAAGTTTGCCATTGGGAAGCAACACTTTGTCTTAGATACCCCTCGTCATTGCTAGCTGCCTTACTTCCCTGTTGCTTTGATAGCCTGTTGACAATTGCGCAAAGCTCATTAAGGTTGGCATTGTCTATTAGATGAGCTCGGTGTGCTGCTAAGTGAGCCGGTACTCCCTGCAAATCAACTGCTTGCTCATTACCAACCAAAGCTTAATCATAGGTAGCTGTAGACCTTGTTGGCTATTACTACAATAGGGGATCAAGTTGCTGATCCCTACCATTTCACGACTGCTACTACTAGTTTTGCCTAGTGTTTAGTGTGTTTAGGGTTTTTCAAGTAGGAATTTTGTTTCCTACAGACGGCATCGACTGTCATCTTAAGCTATTTGTTGGTAGTGATTAGGCTTTATGCCTAGTAAGCTTGTAAAATAGAACACTATGAGGAGATATCGGGATATTGTTTGGCATAGCTACTCCAATGCTTAAGTCAACAGTGTATTTTGGAGAGTAAAGGATACTTGGGAGTAATAGGCAAGCTTTAGTATGCAAAGTGTAAAGAGTTTTACTATTAAGTGGTGATTTGGTATTTATAATAGAGTGAAGCTAGCAATCAGAGGGCAATTAGTGGGGGAAATCCTCTCCCACAAATATGGGAAAGTAGGCTCGTGGTGTCTAATGTATCCTACTTATATTAGAGATGGTTATTGACTTAGTGTCTTATTCTTATCTTATGTCTTCTAGCTGTTAAAAAACTTATTGGGTCCAATCAAGCCAAGCCTAGGGCAATGAGCCCTAAGTGGTGAGGTACGTCAGATCAGGATAGGCCCGAGAGGCCCATGTTCAAAGAGCCTTGTCAACAATAGGTATAAAATAACATGGGTAGTAATAAATTAGATGCCCATTTCTAATTGGAAGTACAATGCATCTATTTGGTAAGGAAAAAAAAAACTAACAAATATACAAAACCAATTAAATCATATGCTTTAAAATTATAGTGATAGTATAACTTTGTAATACGTTTATTTGATAAGACATTTACAGTTAATAATAATCATACTTAAAACAAAACTTAGAAATGTACAAAATCAATTAAGCATTGAAGGAAATTACATTACATTACTTCAATTTATTGGAATGTATAGAAAGGACATGGACAATAGATTAATTCAATTTATTGAAACATATAGTAAGTAGTGTACATTAATTCAATTTATTGGAGCATATACCAAGGCAGGAACATAAACGATTAATTAATTCTATTCATTCAAACATGTAGCAATTAAGAGTCTAGAGCTTCTATGGTACTATCCGTACTTTTTACGAAACCGGTCCACCTCTCTATATTACCTTTAATTTTGTCTCCATTAGATTTTAACCTTAAAAACATAATTACTTTAATGGTTGAATCTAATGAGTACAAAATGAAGGGTGAGATAGACAACTTAACCGGTGCTGTCAAAAGCACAGAGTAGACCATAGATAAATCTTAAGGGTCTTGGATGGCTTAGTAGAGGTTTCATAATACAATAACATAAGAATTGTCGCTTAATAAAGTGTAGTGGATTGCTTAGCTACATATGTAAGTCTTTCTAATTGAAATTTCAAATCAAAATATTACGATTATTTTACACCAGTAACGAAAGTGTGTCGTTTGCTAATATATATATATATATATATATATATATATATACATATATAGTATATTAATCATTATATATTACATATACTATATACTTATTTTGCATTATATATATATATATATATATATAATCCATTAAAAAATAGTATATATATAGTATGTTTTCATTATATATATGGTATATTATATATTATTTTTATATATATTTTAATTTTTGGAGTTGATTCGGTTTTGAACCATTGAGCTAAATTGTTGGTTTGACATGTTGCAATGGTTAAACAGTCTAGGCCCTTAGGACCCAATAGGCCGGTTCATGAGCCAGAACTAGCCCTTGCATAAGTCTACTTATAGTCTAGTTTATGCTACCATGCCACATACTTAGTGAACTCACTCTTCATCATAATTTGGAAATGGATACAATTGATGATTTGATTATAGGGACTTTAATAATTCAATTGTTGTGATTGCTTCTTAACATTTTAGTGGCCAAAATTCCAACATCGTACTTAGTCAGTCCATTTTGCTCTTACTTTAGTAACAACTTGGGATGAAAAATTTGCACAAATTTCCAATACCTCAAAATTTCTAAGATAAGATTCAAAATCACGAATGCCTACTTAATTTCAAACTATAGTTGTAAATAAGTCAATCCAATACGATACATTGCAGAGCCCAAGTTCAAACTTGACTTATGATGTATCAAGTTTAAAAATTTGAACTCCATATCAATTCAAAATAGTAGATTCAATTTATATAAAATATATATATTTCTTTCAATTAAAATAATATTAAAATCTAAATTTGATTCCAAAGTTATTAACTTTTAAGTTTGCAGTTAGTGGAGCTAAATATTAATATGCTTGAACTTAACTTCATAAATTAATTTAGTAGCTTAAATAATTTATTCGATCATCGTCAAGTCAAATTCAAATAGCTCACCAATAAATTTAGCTTATTTAAACCTTAACACTCATAACTTATATTCTTTAATGGTTAAACTAGAAAGTGAAATATCTAGAATGAACCAAACATGATTTAAGAATATTATAAAATGCACGGTCAACTAATGACCATATAAAAGTAAACACGATCGGTAGTCTTAGGTTCAACCACAAACCATAGCTCGGCAATAAACTTATGTCTTCCCAACAATAACCCCTATAATGAATTCCTTTCTTCTTCTTCTTCTTTTCCAAATGAATTACATTTTTTTCTTTTTCTTAAATGCTATACATGTTACAATCGTGAATAAGGTAATTAAATGGGATTCATCTCAACCAAAAAAAAAAAAAAAAATTAACGTTCGTATTACTAAATTATAAAAACTTTGGTAATTGCAAACTACTCGGATGTTTCTTGTCATCTGTTGTTAGATACATTGACCATACAATCAATTTTTTATCTACCTATCATTTTTCCATTGTAAATGGTTAGAAGAAATCATCACCAAAGTTTCCCAAAGAAAACAGTGCTTTCCTTGGTATGTTAGTTGCTCTATGTTAAGGGTGCAAGTAAAATAGATCTGCTCAAAAGTCATTCAAATTTGGTTAATGGTTTACTTGAGTTCTAACTTAATGACAATTGAATCAAGTTTGAACTCTGGTTTAAGTTCTAATTACTTTAATAGTTTGTCAAATCGAGTTCAGTTTTTTTGATATTCAGCTTAACCTATTCACTAGCCTAATCAAATTTGAGTCGAATGTAAACATTAGACATTGAGGAATGGAATCTAAATATTAGTATTATTTTAATTGAGTTGAAACAATTTAGTTTTATCAAACACAAATTTTTCCAATAACACTTAAATTGAGTTGGAGATATGAGTTCTCATCAAGTTAAAGAATATTTAGCCTTTAAATGAACTGATTTAATATAGCTTAAGAAATGACAATGACCCGAAACAACCGTCAATAATAAATAATATAAAAAAATTTGATCAATCCCACCGTATACTAGTATACTTTTAGCAAATCCATATTAAGGATAAACTTTATTTTTACCATGGTAGCTTCTAAACATTTTAGAAGAAGTACAATTTTTATACAAAAATCAGTTTCAAACCATAAATCAACTTTGAACTATTCTAAATTGACCTACAAATAGTCGAGCTCTAAGAGTCTAAGCGGTTTAGCCTAGTGAACCCGTCGACTCGTTAAGCTCATAAACCGATGGGCTTAAACCGCCAATTAAAACAATAGTTCGGCCCACCCAAATTTTGATTTATTTAAAAAAATTATAATGTATATATAAAGTGTTATAATAATATAAGAAAAAATTAGAAATACAAGAGAAGACAAAAAATTATTTTCATTAAATTATGAAAATACAGAAAAAAAAAATATGGAGGAAACGGTTCAAGAATCAACAAATCAACCCTTAAATTGCCGATTCATCCAAATCAATCCGAGCTTGTGCCCTTAAGGACGGAGCCTAGTTCACCTTGCCACCATGAACTTACGATTTAGAGCCAATTCCGAGCAGAATCGGACTGGTGCACAGGTTTATATACATCAAGCGTCTTTACTCCCATGCACTCGCACGGATATAGTTAATTAAAATGCATATCTACATCTTCAATTTCTTTAAAAATAAAGAAAAACATTTTTACTTAAAACCAAAACAACTGTAAAAACTTCTTTATACTAAAAGCGGAAAGCCCGGAATTCATTTTTCTCGAACACTTAATTTTGATTCCTCACTAAATTTGCTTAAATTGACATAAGAAAATATAGGTAATCCCCATCTGTTTCACATGATATAAAATGAAGATGCAAAGACGATAAAACAACGAAACAATAATGAAAAAAACAAAACATATTTACCTCATGTGACACCGGATGCCATGTAACTAGAAACACGGGGGAGTGATAAAATAAGACTTTAATGGTTTTAATTGTTAAAATAGAAGTTCAAGATCAGTATAGTAAACTTTATAAGTACAGAGACATGCGATGAATTTCAACCTAGACATATTTCATTTCTGGCCTTAGGTCTTCCATTAGTATTATGTATATCACATCTAATAGAGCTCGGGGACGAAAACGTTACTGCTAAATGAATCAATTTCAACCAGTGACAAATACAATTCCACCCCCCTGATCCTACGGAGGGGCAGGAGCAAGACAAATTATTCCTCGCCATATCTAGATTAGCAAAACTGGGGCTCAGTTTCGAGCTTGAAAATGATGCCATAGAGATTGAAAATTTTGTAAATTTTGCTCACTGACTATAAGCTCAGCTATAATTCCAATCCGTAGCGCCTTGACAGATCTTTCTAACTTATTGAGCGACAAAGTTACTACTGATAGATTATCTGCATAATCCAAAAGGTACAGCAGATCAACCTCATGGCCTCTCTTCAGGCAGTCTTCCATTTTGCTCCCTTACTTCCCCCTCTTCATGGTGCCCTTCACAGCACCCTTACCCTTGTGGCCTTTAATAATCTTTCCCTTCTTTTTACCACTTTTCCCTGCCTTGCCTGATCCACGGGTCCTTGCATCCTTTTTCATCCGCCGATCAACAAGAACTTTTCCTTTCCCAAGCTTGACTTGAACCCCTTTCTTTGCAACCACATACTCCTTTTGAGGCTTCTTAGGCGTTGCTTTCTTGTATAACTGCTCAATCATTTTCCTCTTTGACCGGTCAGATATATCCGTCTGGTCAGATATGGAATTTGCCTTCTTGCGAATCTTCTCTAGCTTCTTCATTGCTGCTCTCTTCTTTCGAGCTTTGGCTTGTGCAACCTTCTTTGCAGGCCGTGCATCTATCTCTTTGAAGTGTGCCCTCATAGCAGCAATTTCCTCCTTTGTCACAGGTTTAATTGGTTGACGATGTCTCCCTTCCTCATCTAGAAACCACTTGGGAAGACTTTCATCGTCAAACATATACTTGTTGTAGGCATCATCCAGGATTTGCTCCCGCTGCTTTTTTCTCAGCATCTTCTTTGCACAAGCCAAGATCTCAGCTTTGGCATCTTCTGACTCATCCAATTCATCAGACGACAAGTCACTTGAATCTGTAGCTGGTGCAGGAACAATCTCAAAATCTTGTCCAACCTTGGAAGGCTGGATTTTTTGATGATTGGACCGTTCCACATCAGCAGCTATCTCAATCTTTACCTTTTTCGACTTTGAAGGCTTTTCCTCCAGTTGATCTAGTTGCATTTCGTATTCATTATCAAATTTGTCCAGATCTCCCCCCTCAGCTGCTTCAGCAAATATATCTTGGCTGAACCAAGAATTTGTTAACTCTTCTTGTGTAGGTCCTTCCCCATCAGCAAGTGACACCATAAGAGGATTTGCTTCACTATCATCACCACCTTTCTCTGATTCATCATCAGATTGAATGGCATCACCAGTATCGGAGCCCTGCAGAGAAAAATAAACTTCTTCCATAAGTGCTCAAATATGAAATATCTTATATCATACTGAATCAACTTATTCCTTAGGTAAGTGACACCACAGGCCAAAAATAACATAAAGCACAAAACTTTTAAACAACAAAGCCAGGATTCCAGCTCCAATTCCACATTCTTGATAAAATTTGAATTACAAAAAGATGTTCTGAGAGAAGTATCTCAAGCTACAGAATGCCAAAGCCTTATTCCTTATCTAACCAGAAAGGATAGGGAGGTATGATTTCTACTATATATTAAGTAAGAACACTTAATAAAGGAACACAAACTAAAGGAGTGATCCAAAAGGTTTTGTCAGTGGACTTTGAGAGCACGGACCAGAGGGTCATCCTTAAATTAAACAATTCCATTATACAACACAAACATGGCAATAAACTCTGCCTGCTTGCATGGAAAGTCTCTCCAGCATAAATATAATCGGAGACATACAAGAGAGGAGCTCCATACCTCCATAAATTCCTTTTCGGAATAGGCTCGTTTTGCACGCTTCCGCTGTCTTGTACTGCCCTCCTTTCTAGCCACAAATCGTTCATAAGCCTGGTCAAGAAACTCTTCCATCTGCTCATCAAATCTGCCAGAAGGATGCAACAACTAATAAGAACACTTCACAGCAAGTTAACAAGAGTGGATCATTTCAATTAAGGAAGAAAAGGAACCTCCTGCGCTCCTCATCTGAGTCTACATCGCTGGAAGATTCTTCTTCAGTTTCCTTCAATGTTTCTTCATCATCACTACCTCTTGCATCAATAATTCTCTCATCTGGTTCCATGGAATCAACAGCTAGGAGATCTTTCTTGTCCTAATGAAAGCATCATCCAAGCCACTCAGTAAGCCTCATGACACTGAATTTTTAATTGAAATAGAAAAACAATGCGCATCTTACAATTTGCAAACTATCTAGTGAAAATTAGAGTGTTGTCTACAATTGGATGTGATCGGTTACCATATTTGACCAAAAATCATTACTCACAGTATCTTGTTTGCAAATTATCAATTACAACTTATAAATAAAGAAATTGTCGAGAGGCATTGTAAGTGTTTACTTTGTCAAAATGCATGCATGACTCAGTTCAGCTCCAAATACAATAGAAGAATGTGTAGAAGCCTTTGCTAAAAAGCAAATCAGTGAAAAACATGGATACTAGCAACTGACCTTAATCGAGGAAAGAGAAAACAGTTCATGATCAACATAGCCATCTTCAAGGGCATTGATTTGCATTCCCATTGCCTTTCTTGCTTTATCCTGGATATAACTAAATTTTATCAAGTTAAAGCCCACTTGCAAGAAAGGCAGGAAAAATCTCCATATATGCAAGAAAAAAGGTTAACCTTAGCTCGTCTTTTGGCAAGGAGCTTTTTTTCTCGTTTTTTCTTGCATTCCATGGCATACGTCATCTCCTCCATTTCATTGAGTATTTTATCATCGTCATCTTCATCTTCCTTCAGCTCATCCTCAGCATTCTTAGGCACATCTTCATCAGCCTTCTGCACAAGAGACATCGCCTTCCTAATTTGCATTCTCCACCTGCACATATGCTCCTGTAAGAAAGATGTTTTCTTTATTTTTCTTGTCATGTTAGGAACAGAGTGACTTACTTCAGTAGGTGCTTGAAGTCTTGCTTTCCAAGAACCCGCAGATCCTCACATAAATGTTTTACCTGACAGTCAACAGCAGATAAATACATAATCTTAATGGGATAATTCATTTTCATGTAAACAAATATAAGGGCAGAATAGGTTACCTCGTCTGTTGTTAACTCATGTTCCTTGATGGGGAGACAGGTTGGATCACCAAAGGATATTGTAGTTACTGAACCAAGTATCTCAAGCGGTGAGTCTGACCAAATGAAGTCTGAAGCTGAAGATACCTTCCTCAAAGTTGTGTCCCCATCTTCATAACTACAAGAATTAGAAGGAACTATGTAAGCACTGACCTTAACCTTTTTTTTTTTTAAGTTAGGTGTGAAGTGTTAATTGCACTGTCCTAACTATGTTTCTCGTCCTTTAACTAAAACCCGAGGATCTTTTCTATGGTAACATAAAAACATATCAAATTCATTCCAGAACAGTACAGCAACTACAATGTTCCAAAAAATTTTCCTGCAGGCAAGAGATTGAATTGGACACTAAATTATTTTTCAGTAATTGAAATTGGAATCATGACATATATATAAATAACTGTTAAAAGATTTAAAATTTGGAAAAAGCACCTTTGTCCTCGTGATAAGAAACCAAACATATTAATGCAGGTATCTCAACTATATACAAGGCTAGACCCACCCTATGTAATATATTTCATTCAGTTGCAAGAAAAAAGTGCAAAGCATGTACAGAACAAGGCCTACCCATCACGGTGTCTTTTCTGCTTTGTTCCTCTAAGCACATCCACAACCTGCATTGACAAAAGAAAAAGAATATTACAAAAGGAGAGAAAAAAAAAAAAATTGAAAGAATGAAAAATGAGATGGTCACAGTTTTTTTTTTTTTTGAAGAAACATTTGAATGAGCACCTTCTTTGGAGGCTCAATAGCTCCTTGGAAAAGATGCTTCACATCAAGAAGCCGGGGATCAATTTTTGCAGGCGCCTTATATTTTAGGCCCAAAACAAATATCTCAGCAGATTCTGAACGACTAGCAGCAGGCTTATCCACCTCCACTTTCTCAAACAACTACAGAAGAAAATTCCAACTTTAGGGCATAAAATACAATTTGGTCATTCATGCAACCGATAACACTAATGCAAAGGGAGAATCACCTGCTTGAGACAGTAGAGAACAGAATTGTAATCTTGGGACCTGAAGACCTGTTACCCAAAAAGAAAAAGAAAAGGCAGAGCATCAGCAAAAGATTAGACAACCCAACCTGAAAATCAATCATCATCATTCCTCATGCATAATTCAAGTGCAGATTTCACATTTCTCAAATTCCACTGATAGTATCCAAACGAATGAACCAAGGATAAATCTTCAGAATAACTCATATGTAACCAGCCTTCAAACATAAGTCTTCTCATTAAGGAACATCATGAAAGCCACTAGATGCTTCTGCAATGACTAATGCAAGAAAATTTAATGACTATGCTTCAAACTAAGAGATAAGCAACTAAAATTCTACCCCAAATGTAACAAATGAATCAGGCCAATCACATGCATTCTAATTTCCTCACAACCAGAAACTATTATCAATGCAATTTGTTATGAAAGACCAATCTCCTCCAGAAAAAATGAAAAAATCTTGCTCTCATGTATGTATTTGCAACAATACAAACTTTTACTTGTACAAAAGCATATACTCCTCAAATTGTAACATCTAGCAAAAAGTTCTCTATGGATCATCTCAATTACTCCCGAGGGATTCCTCTCAATCGGAGAAATTCCAGTACCACTACTCCCTCCCTTGGACACAACTAGTATAAAATATCAAACCAATCAATTAAATAACCGAAACCATTTTCCCATTATCCAATGCAATATACACCAAACAGCATTCGTGCATACTCAAATTGAAGAGCAAAAACACTTTACTGAATTCCAAAATCCATACTTTAGTGACGAAAGTGCCCTTGGGAGCCAAAAACTGCGTCGCGAGCTTAACCGCATCGATGACGAGCGTGTTCTGGCTCGTCGCTTCCCTCGCCCAAGCTCCACCAACATTGGGTGAACCATCGTGCAGCACGGCATCAAATGCCCTAACTCTGTGCTCGTTCATCAGTTTCTTCACCTGAGACCTACACTCCGGCTTCGTGATATCCTGCTGTATCGCAATCGCACCGCGGATTGGAGGGATCTTGTTGAGATCGATGCCGATTACGAGGCTTCCAACGGGAACATGCTCGACGGCCACCTGCATCCACCCCCCCGGCGCGGCGCAAAGGTCAAGGACAGCATGGGAGGAGCGTAGGAAAGAGAATTTGGAATCTAGTTGGAGGAGCTTCCAGGCAGCACGGGAACGGTAGCCATGTTCCTTGGCAAGGTGGTAGAACTTATCACGGCGCTGCTTTCCCTTCACCTTCTTCCCCATTTCGACTGGGTTCCTAGCGCTTGAGAGAGTTAGGGTTTTGGAGAGGATATAAGTTTCGGAAGGACAACCACTTTTGCCGTCTTTACATTTTTCGCCATCCTTTAATCACATATTTACATGGTAAACCACTGTCACTTGCTACGTCTGCGTATTTATTTCTTAGAGTATGTAACTTCACGACTTTCCGCAAACAATCCCACCACACACACCATCCCCCCCGGGAGACAAAAATGCAACTTATCTATCTAAGTATTGAAATTTCTATTTTCTTTTCAAGTAAAAAAGATTTACCAAAAATTTATATGTGTTAATATTCATGGACTTTTAATAATTAAATAAATAAATAATTACTATACACATTAAATTAAATGATATAAAGATATAAAAACTAAAATAAAAGAAAGAAAGAAAAATTAAGAGAAAAAAACTCTTTAGATTATAGATTGACTACCATTCTCTTAACCTTGAACTGGCATGACAGCTATAACTAAGAATAGACACAATTCGGTTTAATATGATTCGTCCTCTTTATCAAATAGAACTTTAATGGTTCAAGTTTTTTTTTTTTTTTTCAAATTAAACATACTCATATGTTTTGATTCATAAACTTTTCAAACATAAAAAAAAAAAAAAAAAAAAAAAACCTATTCACAATTCAAACTGTTATTTCATTAAAAATGGGTAATTTTAATTTATAGTGTACACATCTAGATGCATTTAGGGAGAGGAAACTTCTATGATTGCCTTTTGATTCATTGTAACTAATACATCAGCGAACCAAATTTCCTCTATCCGTTTAAACGATTTACAAAATATTTCATTAAAAATGGGTAATTTTAATTTATGGTGTATATAAAGTTTGCTCTTGGTAAATTCCTTAAAAGAACTTATCATCCCCTTAAGGTTGTACAGGCACATGTTGAAGCTATGAAGTCATGTGTGGTTTTTTTTTTTTTTTTCTTTTGAGTAAATGATTCGATTCAATTCAAAGATATGAATCGAATAGCTAACAGTTTGATTGAAACCAAACCAAATTAAAAATTTCTTGTAATTTGATTAAATTTTATTTTACTAAAACTTTTATTTAAATTATAATTTTATGTTAAGTGTTAAAACCTTATAACATTTGTACTTGTAGAATTCAAATATTATTAGTATCCATTTACTTTTTGAATGCGTAAGTATTTTACAGATATTTTATAATTTTTTTAATCGATAAATGGGTATACTAGATATGAAACACACTTATTAAATGGGTCAAGTTACATGTTTTAATATTCAAACACAATTAATAAATAAGTCGTAGATTTTCAAAATATAAACCTATTTAAATATGAATACGAGATATGACACAATAACATAAATTATCAACATTACCTTACACACTCAAAGTCGTCTTAAAATGCTTTAAGTGCTCTTTAATTATCTTGTAATAAATTAATATATAATCAAAGTAAACAATTATAAACTTACCTAAATAAGGTTTATAAGTCTAATTCATTACGCTGAAATATAGATGGTGTTATTTACATTATAAGTTTTGGAAGGGCAACCACTTTTGTCATCTTTACATTTTTTCTCACCCTCTTTTAGTTACATATTTACATGCTACACTAAGTTAGTCAACTTGTTAAAGTGTAGACAAGTCGTAATTTTTTTGTAAATATTATTATTTTTGTTTTAGACAAGATATTTATTGGTGGTATATGAAGTATTAATTAAGTCAAGGTTAGTACCCCAACTAGATAAATTTTGCCTATTTATATGGATAATTCTTGTAATGTTCTCAACTACTGAAAAATGCAGTTTTTCTCTAACTCCTATTTCATTTCATGATATTAAAGCATTAGGCTCTTTTTTAGGATCAAAAAATCAACAAATCGACCTTCATTACTATCTTTATCCTCCTTAATATTGCCAATCTTTTTTTTTTCCCTATAATGTCGATCCTTGAAACTACTTCTTCTAACCATTTCATCCTATGTGAAGAACCCAATTATTTCCAAAAGATTGGAGATTTGTAAAATATATGAGCATCCTATAGGCTCAATGGAAAGAATTATCTTAAATGGTTTCAATTTGTTTGCACATATCTTAGGGTCAAAGGGAGACTAAGTCATCTTCCTAAAAATACACCAGCAAGGGTGGACCTAACATTTGAAGCATGAGATGAGGAGGATTCGATGATAATGTCATAGCTATGGGATTCGAAGGACCCTATGATTAATGACACATGCATGTTTTTGTCCATAGCTAAAGAAATATAGGACTTCATTCATCACACGTATTCAAAGGCTCATGATGTTGCCCAAATATATGAAATCAAGGTTAAAATGGTGGCTACTAAATAAGGAGACAAATCTATCATAGAGTATGCAAACTTATTGCAAAATCTATGGCAATAACTTGATCATTACCTAGCTTTTAAGATGAGATGCACTAAAGATGCTACCATCTTGAAGAGCTTTATTGAAAAAGATCATGTTTATGACTTTTTGGCTAGATTAAATTAGGAGTTTGATTAAGTAAGGATTCAAATCCTTAGTAAAAAGGAAATACCCTCTCTAGAAAAGACGATTTCATTGGTTATAATAGAAGAAAGTGATATGCTGCACCAAGAATTGAGAAGGGTAGCAATATTGGGATAGGTTCGATCCTACCAAAGGAACGAAAATAGAATGTATTTAATAAGGATTTTAGTGAATTTGTGAGCTGTCTAGTTAGATATAATACACCAACTTGATCTTACACGATCTATAACTCTCCGGTTGTGACTCACCAATCTGAGTGATAGAGTTACCCACCACAATTCTTCCTACAAGGATTAATAAAAGTTAGTAAAAGAGAGCTTTCCAAAAGAGGAGACTCGAAAGGGTTTTTCATTAATGTTCAAATCTGTTTTAAAACCTTATACATGCATTTTATTTATACATAATGATAAATTTGTAAATAAAAAGGACTAAAAAGATGCTTTAGTGGCATCCTCGTAAATATAAAATAAACATGAAGGTAATTTAGGAATAATACAAGAAATAGAATGTCCAAATAACACAAATAAAAATAAGTAGTTAAATAAAATATCCAAGTGAGGAGTAGATGAGCTATGCTCTAACATTTGGGTAGGGTTGATACCTCGAATCCTATCATTCCCTCTCCCTTAGAGAAGTTTTGGCCCGAAACTTAGTAATTGGAGGCTCTAAATCCCACTGGGATCAAATACCAACCTATAAAAATGAAATGTAAATATAGAAAAGTACTCGAGCTCCTTCACTAGTGTTATCATTGGCCAATGCTCCTTCTATTCATCTTGAGCCCGATCAACCAAACTCTTCTTTAAAAATCCTTCATTCCATTCATCATGTATCCGATCAACGTCATCCAAGTAACCCTAGCAAACTATCAACAAGGGGAACAACACAATTTTTGGCTCAAACATTATGTCATGAGCTCGGGGAATTTGAACATGTAAGATCACAAACTTCTCTTCTAACTCAAAAATCTTTAAAGCTTCACACACTCTTAATATTGGCCTCATAAGATCATGCTTGGTAGCCTTCTCCCCCTCCACTTCCTCACAACTCAATTCTTTCTCCTCCCATCTATACGCTTTAAATTTTTCCAATGTAAGAGTACTAACGGTAGGAGCAACACAACCTACATATAAATATTCATCACCAAGACCTTGGAAAATACCAATATACAATCTATAGCATCTCGTAAGTATAATAATACTATGATACATTTTGCCTCCAAACATCCTCAATAATGGATCAAAACAAAAGAGTTAAACGTGTAGAAGGTTAATATAGTAGTACTTAGGGTTGTCAGTAGTACCAAGTATCATTAGCAATGGAATCATGTCAGGAATAGGGGTGCTAAGTGGTAATACTTCGTGTCGTTCCTTTTTCTCCTCTTTAATATTCTTTGATTAAGTAATCTTTTGTTGCCTTTTTTCTTCCTTAATCACCTCGACCTTAGTTAGGATAACCTCTAATTGTTCCAACACATAAGGGAAAATAGGATTTAGGGCTTCATAATAAGATTTCTCCCTCAAATCTCGTGCATAACATTGCCTATGTCGAGCTCTAAATGCCATATCAAGTTTCACACTAGCACCTACAACAGTGTGCAATTTGAAAAGCTTAGAACTGATAATTCGCCTCCCGATCTAAACACACCAAACAACTAGCTCAATAGCAACTAAAACGGAATAGGAAAGACTATTTCAGCAGCTTAGCAACTCTTGGAATTATCTTAGCTCAACACAACAACAAATACAAGCAATTCGAATCTTATGCCTCAGCTTGACAACTTTTTCTCTCCATGCTGATCTAAAACAGCTCAGTACCGATCTCAATTTCGACAAGCAGTTCAGTACGGTAATGAGTTCATCTCACAGCAGCAAGTTAGGGCTCGGCTTCTCATAATTTAGTTCAATACGACTCAAAATGCATACCCAACAGCTCAGTCTACTGCACTTTGGTTCAACAACTCGAACACAAGCGTACACAAATATGGGTCACACACTTACACAGAGGAAGCTCAGACTTGAATCTTGTTCGGCTGTATAATAAATTTCAACTCGGCACTACAGCTGGCACTTTAAGTAGTACAAAACACGTTACCCCAACTAAAGTCAACACTAACCTGACTACAGTCTATATAAACTTAGCGATTGGATTCAGCAGCACGGTTATGCTTCGATGGTTCAGCTTGACAAAAGAAGCTCAGCAGCTTTAGTTAGCAGTAGTTCGGTAATATTCTTCGAAAAAAAAAGAACAGAATAGCTCGGCTTCACCCTTCTTGTTGCTTGGCCTCAAAGTGCACTAATCAGCTTAGGCAATTTGTGTTGACAGCACAGTACTTACTAGTTCAACAATACAGCTTGGCAGTAGTTATTTAAAACAGTACGGTGCGATAAATATATCTTAGCAAATTGAAAAGGATACGGCACAACAGTATTTCAACTTGGCACAACCAATAATAGTTCGACAGCTATTGGGATCTCAACAGCTCAGTTCGATACTTCAGTAGGCGGTAGGCGCTTCTACACTTCCACACACATGCACAAGACAGCTCACCTTGGCACACTTCAACACGTCACTAGGCACAATAGCTCAAAAACTGACTCTTGCTCAGCTCGGGATATCAAGTTGATGGCTCGGAGGCGTATTGTAGGAGCTCGGCTCAGACACTTAAATCTGCTCGAACATACAGTTCAAAAGTTGCCGACCTCAATTTGAGTAGCACATCACTTGACATATCAGCACTTTGGATTAGAACAACTCGAACACGAAGGTAAACACTTCGGTTTAAACTCGATAACAGCTCAGACAAACACACAACAAATTAACTGGGTAGCTTCTGTCTCACACAAGACCACACTAGAAGGCTTACAATCACACTTGTCCACAGCTCGGATATGGCACTTGGCAATGAGCTCGGAATTCCTCTGCTGTGATAACACTCCCACCTGCACTTTTCTGCTGTTACGTGCCGTACACTCAATTCACATCTGCACTTCATGATAGCTCAACCTTGGAATATTAGTAACTTAGTAAGATGAAACAATAGCTCGATACAATCCTTCTCTTTTACGCACAACTTGACACATCAGATCGCAGCAAATTGGGGTCACAAGTTCAACAACACTTGAATAAGCTGGATGCTTCAGATTAAAACAGCTAATACAACTCCTTAATTTAGCTTAGTGATAGTTCACCTTAGCTAGGAAATTGGACAATGCCTATCAATTAGCTCGGCACTAGCTTGAAGTATAGGATAGCTCAGATTTATGTGTTTAAATCAACTTGGATCACTTCTTCTTTACTGGTTAGCTCGTGAAATTACAGTAGCTTGATCAGCAACTTACAGTAGTTTAGACAATAAAGCAGCTCGGATAACCTTACTTCATATCAGTTGTGATTTCAATCGGCAAGGAGCTCAGAACTTCCACAAGTAGCTCGAAAATTTACTCATAGCCAATAGTGAGCTCAATAGCTAGTAAACAAAGCAATACAATAGCAATAAGCTTGGCCTTGGCACTAATTATACAAAGAACCATAAGGTTGACATGGGTCATATAATAGTTCAACTACACTCCAGTACGTTACAGTAGCTAGTAACTCAAGCATTGAGTCACTTAACACACCAACCACAGTGCAAACAAGACATGAGCTCGACGCAACCAACTTCACTTCAGCGCTTACAGTAGCAAGCATTGCACCGCACTTTAGGCTTCAATTTCTACCACTCTTGTACTCCTTTGTGGTCATGTATCATGGGCGAAATTCCTCTTGATGCTCCCGTATAGCACTTAGCACTCGTAACCATACTAGGGAAGGCTAAGTTCAAATTGAAAACTACATACATAAAGTCTAGAGGGAGAAAGTAGAGAGAGAGATTCTGATTATCAACTAAATTCCACTCAATGTCTGAATGATTACAAATGTGAGGAGACCTCCTTTACATACAAATGACCCCTTATAGTGGATGGCCGAGATTTATTCAATCTAATGGTTACAACTAAATCTTATCTACTTATCTTATTTACCCTACCTACTATAATACATTGAATTTGGACATCTTTGGAACCTTTTAAAAACCTTCTACCTTTTATAATCTTCCCTAAGTCTAGGCATGGGCTTTCTCTTCTAATAGGTCATGGGAACCTCTTACATATATCTCCTTTGTCTTACTTCTCATACTCAAGATCATGTTGGGCATATCTTAATCCCCCATAGAAAATTATCTACTTTCCTTGTAGATCATGTCCCCTTAAAGCACTTCGGCTTTAGTACTTCTACCCTTGTGAGTGACTAGATAATTATACCATTAGCAATAATAGCTTGGCATGCTGCCAGTTGATTCTTAAGGACTTTAATCTCTTGCTGCATAGTAACAATGATAGCATCAATTTTTGCTTCATATGCTTCTTCCTTAGCTTTAAGTGCACCCATTCGAGCTTCAAGGATACCCTCCTTTTCTTCAAACTCTCCATTACGCTTCTTCAATTCCTCTAAGGCTTGGTTCAAAGCTACTTGTAGTTCACTTCAGAGTCTTTCCTCCAACCCATCTATGGTAGCTCCATAGTTATTCAATTGCTCCTTGGCTTTAGCGACACTTAACTCAATCTCGTCCACTCGAGTGGCAAGGGAATTCAGTAAATCCATAGACTTGGCCCTTTGCCCAGTCATTTAACTTTCTCTTCAGTCATCTACCTCATTGATTGTAGAGTTGTTGTTCTCATTTCTAGATGACGACATTCTCCCTTCGAAAACTTGCTCTAATGTCACTTGTCATGGGCGAAATTCCTCTCAACGCTCTCATGCAACACTTGATGCTCCTAACCACACTAGAGAAGACTAAGTTCAGCCTGAAAATCACACGCACAAGGTTTAGAGAGAGAAAGTAGAGAGAGAGAAACTTTGATTTCAACTAAATTCCACTCAATGTCTGAATGATTAAAAATGTAGGGAGACCCCTTATATATACAAATGGCTCCTTACAATGGATGACCGAAATTTATTTAATCTAACAATTATAATTGAATCTCATCTACCTACCTTACGTACTCTATTTACCTTACCTACTATTATAGATTGAATTTGGACATCTTTAGAACCTTCTAAAAACCTTCTAGCTTCTAGAATCTTCCCTAGCCCTAGGCCTTTCTCTTTTGATAAGCCATGGGAACCTTTTATATATGTCTCCTTTGTCTTGCCTCTCATACTTAAGATCATGCTGGGTGTATTTTAAGGGCCCTAGAAAATTAGTTTGTGGCATACGTAGCAACATACACTACACCGTCGTACACTGCACACAATTACACACTCGAGCATATACGTGATAAACTACTTCGACAATGCGGCTCGAACACACTTGGGTACAAGACACGATGCCTTTGTTTCTTTAGTTTAGCTTGTCTAATGATTATAGCTTAGATTCTGGCACACTGCGTAATAGAAAACATAGTAACTCTCGATACCCCACCGCAGCACATTACTTGCAGAGCAATAGTACATGCAATGCTTCTACTCAAACACTAAGCACCCTTTTGTCGCACAGCACATACATATACACCACTGCAACCTTTAACCATCTTGACCTCCTTCTCACTTCCCACTATATGCCCAATAAGAATACGTACACTGCTATACAAAAACAATGACCACTAGCCACTGCTTAAATAGCAACCATGCTCTACTGTCTCTATGTCGCTGCAACTAGAAGACCCAACTTCGACTCATACACACAATAATAGAACCTCACTAAGTACTCTATCAAATTGATAGCACCACAATACTACAACTCTGATGACAGTAAACCCACAAAACTCTAAGTTTACAATTTAACTGCAATCTACAACTTGCCTTATCCATTATACATCACTACGCACCTACAACTTCACTCATGAAACCTTAAGCATATGTACCCCTCTCTATTCGCAATAGGGATTTGTTGTAGTAACATGAGTGCCCCAATTTTAATCTGCTATTGGAATTCCTTATGACTTAAATCTCGCTACCCTTTCTTTCTCTCTCTCTTTTTTTTTAATTATTTTAAAGAAACCCTAATTCCTAAATTCATAGACCTATTGCTACTTCACCATCACTACCAAAATCGACCACCAAACGAGTATCTTAATTCACAGATCAACACCTAAATCAGAATCTGGAGTGGATGATGCCAAAACTCGAACACCCATTAAATACACAAAATGTACAATCGCGGCTGGGTACCTTTCTTCATTAACGTTGTATTTTTCAAAACCATAAAATAAGTTGCCATGGCTACACATCCAAAAGAAACTCTTCAGTTGGTTCCTATCTGTCCTTTCTTTTTAAAAACATATATATATATATATATATATATTTTAGTATTAAATCTACAACTAGCTATAATGGAACTTTAAACCAAATGCTTAATAAATCCACACTAACGGAGTATTGTAAATAAACCCAACAATAAAGTAATTGAATGTATTGTGATAAACTAAAATCACTAAACCGAGTAAATAAATCCTCGGTATTACAGCAAAATCCAATAAACGAGCACTTTCTCAAATACCAAACTAAACAGATACGTACGTAAGAACTCTTGGCCTTATTCAGAACCTCGAGCTCTACTACTAAGATGATATGCTGTGTTAAAAACCAATAAAGGCAGCGATATTGAGATGGGTCTGATCCTGCTGAAAGAATGAAAATAGAATGGGTTAAATGAGGGTTTTAGCAAATTCGTGAGCTATCTAGTCAAATATAACGTACTAACTAGATCCTACATAACCTATAACTCACCGAATGTGACTCATCAATCCAAGTGATAGGGTTGCCTACTACAGTCCTTGCTAAAGGGATTGATAAGAGCTAATAAAAGAGAGCTTTGTAAGGGAGGAGACCCAAAAGGGTTTTTCATTAATGTTCAAATCTATTTTAAAACTCTACACATGCACTATCTTTATAAATAATGGCAAACTTGCAAATAAAAAGGACTAAAAGAATGCTCTAGTGTCATTCTCGTAAATATAAAATAAACATGAGGGTAATTTAGGAATAATACAAGAAACAAGACGCCCAAATGACATAAATAAAAATAAGTAGTCAAATATAATATTCGAGTGAGGAGTAGATGAGCTCTACTCTAACATTTGAGTGGCATCGGCACCTCGAATCCTATTAAAAAGCCAATGGAATATTATGCTTGAATCTCAAACCATGGATGGATCAGCCTTAACTACAAAAAATTAAGGGGAGAAAGGAAAGAGAAATCTACCAAAACACCTAAGTAGAGAGAGCCAATGGAAGGAGAATGAGGACAATCTGTGGTGTACTTATTGCAAGAAACCCAGGCTCACAAAAGAGATATGTTGGAAATGAATGTAAGCCACTAAACCAAGACTGGAGAAACAATGGGGGCAACAAAAACCTCAAGAACACATAATTCAGAAGTCTAAACTAAGGAAACTTCTGCAGTTCAAGAGTTCAATAGTGAAGAAATTGAAAAACTTAAAACCAAAAAGTTTTCTAGATCTTATTCTATAGCCCTCTTAGGTAAACTTCTATTCTCTTTTTACATGAATGCCTAAAAAAATCTTTATATGAATTCTTAGATAATAGACTCAAACGACCCCCATATCTCAACTCTTCTACACCTATACCTCATGTCTAATAAGAAAATTGTACTCACTAATAGTTCTTTAGTAAATGTTGTAAGATTTGGCAATATACAAATTGCATCTACCACTGTCCTTAAAAACATCCTTCATGTTTCAAAATTATCATCCAATCTTGTTTCCATTCAAAAACTTACTCATGATTTTAAATGTCATCCTATTTTTTCCTCTTCTTACTATGTTTTTCAAGATCAAAACTCAAGGAAGAGGATTGGATTTGCTAAGGAAAGAAACGGCCTCTATCATATTGATTCATCTAAAAAAACTAACAATAATTTGTCTTTTTCATTTTTCAATTCAAATAAGAATTCCATTTTGCTACATCATCTATGCCTAAGGCATCCATCTTTTAGAGTCTAGAAAATTATGTTTCCTCACTTGTCCAAAAGATTAGATATTTTTAAGTTCTGTTGTGACATTTGTGGATTGGCAAAATATTCTTGTTTATCTTTTCCTATTAGCAATAAAAGAAGTTCCCATCCTTTTTATTTGATATACGATGACATATGGGGTCCTTCTACCGTACCTATTGTTTCTGGGGCTCATTGGTTTGTATCTTTGATTGATGACCACACTCGGGTTACATGGTGTCACGCCCCGAAGCGGTAGAGTCGTAACAGCCCCGCCGTGTAAACCATCCTAAGATAGAAGTTGGCCTTATAACCGCTATCTTAGACCTGATCTACACAAAGCGCCCACAACTAACCTGCTTTGAAGTAGACAGTTTGTAATTCAAATAAATCATTTACCTATAAAAGTGAGGAATTATATTTATATATATATATATATATATATATGTTATAATTCAGTTATTGCAGTTAAAGTTTACAATATTTCTCTATAGTATTTTTCCTAGTTATTACATTATTAAAAAATGAGAAGTTCTAAAGTAAAGCTTAAACCTTAAAAATATATGTTCATTCTTCAAATGTTTTTCCGCACTCCCCAGGATTCAGCAATTGCTAGCTTCAGAGTAGTTGTTTACCGCTTCTTAGCCAGCATCTGTACGACGTCTATAGGGATGTGAGCAACCACAGCTCAGTAAGTAGGGACGGAGGACTTAAAACTATACCAGAAACACAACAAGGTTTTCAATCACTTGTTAGATGCAATGCATGTGTAAGCAAATGCCATCGCACGACGTTGTCCGGCCCGTCGTGAGATTAGAGAAATTGCGCCCGCTCTAATCCAGGTTGAGGAGTTGCCGTTAATGCAACAGCTCACGACCAAACCCAGGCTTGTGTAATGGAGACCTTGCTCCTCCCACGACTACCTTCGAACCACTACCTTCACCCTCGCCGCAACCTCCTCTCCTGTCACTTAGTTTGACTGAGGATGAAGAAGGGACTATTTTGCAATCCTGTGCTATCCCTTCCGAAGGGGTCGGTATTTGGCCAGAGAGTCCTAAGTTCCCCTAACGGGTTACCATGCATGTCCGATTATGATTACTGGTCGGATATTTAATTAAGTCCAGTTTGAGGTGATCAATCTTTTCATACAATACGAGCCAGAGCAACAAACAGAATCATAGCATCACCCATAATCAAGCACATGCACACATTCAACTATCTAACAAGCAAAACCAAGCATAATCTTAAGTCTCCAAAATACAGCATCGTATTAATCCCAACTTACCTCGACTCCTCGCTCACTCACTCGAGGTCCGATTTGCTCAGGCCATCACCGATCATCCCTATAACACAAACGTGGTTTCAGTTTTTCATATAACTATTATAGGTTTATTTTATCCTATAACGCTTATTGTTATGTTTGGTTTAGGGTTTAATATACCTATTTATCTAGGTCTTAAGTCTTTTATAATTATTCTAGGTTTGGGGTTAGGTTCGGGTTTGATTTCTACATCGATTTCTAAATTAGGTTTTAGTTCGATTTCTAAGTCCTAAACATGCTCGAATCCTAATGTGAAATTAATCACATTAAGCTTGAGTATTCAAATATCCTATTGGGTCTTAATTTAGTATTCTAAGCTATTCGGTACACACTAGTCCTAATTAGGGTATCGAATTTATCTCCGATGTGAGAAAATCTTACTTTTTTATATAATTACCTAAAATTCAATCTTAATTCAGATTTAATATTATTATACTTTTGACTCTAATATTATCTAAATAACTCTAATTTTTAAATTTATTAATTTACAATTTCACATATTACTAATTTCTTATATTAATTACCTAATTTCCTAAATTAACCATACTTAATACTCCAAAGGTTAGGATTAGGGTTCCACATCAGAAATTAACATCCCTAAACATCTAATTACTATCTAAATCAGTAATTAATATCCTAATCACCTAATTAACTCTAAATTACCCAATTTTTCCATCATTTTAGGGCTAAAAATTAACTTAAAAATTTCAAAAATTAATTTTAAAAAAATGGTTTCATAGCACTATTCTATATCACATGAGCATCCTATAGAAAAATTTTGAGCTCTAAACTACACTCCTAAGCCTATTTATTTTTCGATTTAATCATGCTCGGTCTTGAATAATTTGTTAAGAACCCTATATTTTCAGACATAATTAAACTAAATAAATATTTTTCCCTAAATCTACATACAATAAAACCTCAGAATAATAAGTTTCATAATTTTCTGGGTAAAATAACTAATTTTACAAAATTATTCAAAAATCGGGGTGAATAAATGACTAACCGATTCGAAGCTTTCTAGCCATCTAAACCCGGTCCAAGGTTATCGGCCGGTCCAGGCGGTGGTTCTAGTGTAGGGTGGTGGTGGTGGTGGTGGTTCGGTCCCAGGTGGTGGTTTTAGTTCACTTACCTAATCTACACAGTTTTCTTTTTTTTTTTTCTCTCGATTTTTTCAATGTTCTAATTTTTCTCAAATTCTAAACTGACCAAATGACTTCTGGAAATTTTTTTCCTATTTATAGACAATTGTAGTAATTAATATGCATTAATTTGACAAGACTTTATCCAAATTCCTTGATTTTTGGCTTTTAAGTTGTTCAATTTTTATTGGCTAATTTTTCTTTTGCAGCTTTGGACCTGCCACGACCTTATCTTGATTCAGCTTATCATCTTCTGATTTTTTCATAATTATTTTATAATTTTCTTTAATTATTTTATAATTTTCTTGCTTAGTTTTTGGCCAATTTAGGTAATTACGCGTATTTTTATCTACACACAAATACATGTAGGGTACACGTGAACATTCCTAATTATTATTTTGGTCATTCTAAAATTTTTAGTATACATATAATCTATCTCTAATAATTTTCGGTAATTAGCAATTATTATGCTTAAAATTAAAAATTTTATAGTCTCCTATTTTACTATTTATTTTCTTAAATTTAAGTTTATGAGGTCATTTTTACTAATATTTCCCTAAATAGTTTATAATTTGGGTTTGATCGGATCCTTTAACCGATCGCTCTAAACCTCGAGTTCTAAGTTCAATCCTACAGTTACTTAGCTTAAACTTTGGGGCTTACACATGGCTCTTTCTTATTAAAAAAAAAAAAAAGATGTTAGCATTATTATACCTAATTTTCACTCAATGATTCAAAACTAATTTAGGGTTAAAATAAAAAGGTTTAGGATAGACAATGCTAGGGAACACTTTAACCAAATTTTATCACCATACTTTTAATTAGAGGGCATTATGCATGAGTCATCATGTGTAAACACACCTTAGCAAAATGGGATGATTGAAAGGAAAAATAGACATTTGCTCAACATAACCCAAGCTTTACTCTTGCAAAGAAATGTCCTTAAGTGTTATTGGCAAGTGTAATGACTCGGCCGGAACTCCTTCCACCGAGGTATTGTCCGCTTTGGCATGAAACGCCGCACAGTTTTATCCCTTGGTGCAGCTGCTTCCCAGGAAGTCACCCATCCTAGGATTGCTCCAGCATGAGCACGCTTAACTCCGGAGTTTCGACGTACTCCGAGCCGCTACACCAAAAGGCGCCTCAATGATTAGAGTTCCTCTCTCCAAGCATGTAAAGGGTATTACAATCCACCCCCCTTACAGAACTGACGCCCTCTTCAGTTTCGTTACACAGGTCCAAGACAACCACTAGGCAGGGCCACGCCCTTCTGGTTGGTAGAATGCTCTGATACCATTCTGTAACGACCCGGCTAAAACTCCTTCCACCGAAGTATTGTCCGCTTTGGAATGAAACACCGCACGGTTTTATCCCTTGGTACAACTGCTTCCCAAGAGGTCACCCATCCTAGGATTGCTCCAGCATGAGCACGCTTAACTCCGGAGTTTCGACGTACTCCGAGCCACTACACCAAAAAGTGCCTCGATGATTAAAGTTCCTCTCTCCAAGTATGTAAGGGGTATTACAGCAAGAAGCTATCCTTACTGCCACATATACGATAAATAGACTTCCTTTCACAAGTATTAGATGATAGAAGTCCCATAGAGATTCTCAATAGTTTTTACCCTCAATTCAAAACCTCAAATGGCCTCATACATAGGGTATTTGGATGCATTGCCTTTGTTCATATGAATAGTCATCAAAGAGACAAATTAGATTAACGTGCAATCAAATGTATCTTTATTTGTTACTCAACCACTCAAAAGGGATACTAGTGCCATAACCCTTCGTTTAAAAAATTTTACATTTCTACTAATGTCACATTCAAAAAAAATACACCTTTTTTCTCCAAGTCTTCTCTTTATGGAGAGATTTCAATGATAGATGATAATACTTGTGAGTCATTTGAACTACTTCAAAAACTTAGCTTTCCTCATCTTCTAGCTTGTATTGTTAAGTTCTCTAAGCCAATCATATTCGAGTCACTTGACCCTTCTACTAAACCTGTGTTATCTCTTAGTGTCGCTTATGATTTATCAAAGTTTTCTTAGGTGTACTCAAGGAGAAAAGCCATTCCAGAATTGACACAAGTCTAAGAATCCAACTTAGACTTTGAAAATGAGAATGCGGTAAGATTTAACTCACCTTTATACACATAAATGGTTCAAACATCCACTGACCCAACAAATAACTTAAACCTTCCCATTGCTGTTAGAAAAGGTATAAGAGAATGTACTAAAGGACTATTTTATCCAAGTTCTAACTATGTCTCTCTTAAGCACTTATCACCAACTCACAAGAACTTTATTGTGAGTACAAACATGATTGCCATCCCAAACACTGCTTTTGAGGCTTTATCAAAAAGGGAATGGAGGGACGCTATGAGAGGAGAGATGAATGCTTTGGAAAAGAATAGAACATGGGAGATTGTTGATAAACCAAGAGGAGAAAATATTGTTAATTATAAGTGGATTTTCACATTGAAATACAAAGCTAATGGATCTCTTGAAAGATACAAAGCAAGATTAGTAGCTAAAGAGTATACTCAAATATATGGGGTAGATTATTAGGAGACTTTCGATTTAGTTACAAAAATGAATATCGTAAGAATTTTGTTATCATTGGCTATTCACTTCAATTGGTAACTCTTATAATATGATGTTAAGAATGCTTTGCTTCATGGAGACTTAGATGAAAAAAATCTACATAAATATCCCACTTAGATTTAAAAGTGATATTAGTAACAAGGCGTGTAAACTAAAAATGGCTCTTTATAGACTAAAATAATCCCATTGAGCTTGGTTTGGGAGATTTGCAAAGGTTATAAAAGAGTGGGTATAAACAAAGTTAAGGTGACCACATTCTTTTCTTTAAACATTTTGCTGTAGAGAGAGTGACTACTCTTTTAATCTATGTGGATGACATTGTAGAAACTAGAGATGATGAGAGAGAAAAGTATAAATTAAAGTAGAGATTGATAAAAGAGTTTAAGATAAAAGAACTAGGAAAGTTAAAGTATTTTTTAGGTCTTGAAGTGGCATATTCTATAAAAGGGATCTCCATATCTCAACAAAAGTAAGTAACCAATTTATTAGTAGAGACAAGGAAGAATGGGTGTGAACCAGTCTCTACCCTAATGGATCTAAACCATAAGTTGAGAGAAGCAAGAGAAGCAAAAGAAGCATCAAACATAGCTCATTCTGTAAGTGTGATTAGACAATTCATGCACGATCCTAGAGAATCGCATCTCTAAGCTACTTATAAGGTACTACATTACTTGAAGGGTAGTCTAAAGGTAGGAATTTTGTTCAAAAATAGTGATAATCTTACTCTAGAAGCTTATGCCAATACTGACTATGCAGGATCCTTAGTCGACAAAAGATCAACTACATGCTATTGTACTTTTCTTAAGGGTAATCCGATAACATGGAGAGGTAAGAAGCAGACTGTGTTGGCAAGGTCATCTATAGAATCAGAAAGAGCTGTTGCTTAAGGATAATGTTAGCTACTTTGGTTAAAGATCATTCTAGACGATTTGAAAATAAAATGGGAAGGTCTTATGAGGCCTTATTGTGACAAGAAGTCTACTATTAATATTGCTCATAATCTTATACAATATGATAGGATTGAGCATATTGAAATCGATAAGCACTTCATCAAGGAAAAATTGGAGGAAGGATTAGTGTACATTTCATATGTTCCATCAAAATGTCAATTAGCTAATGTACTTACAAAGGGGTTGAATAACTCAAGTTTTCACGATTTGGTATTCAAGCGGGGAATGGAAGACATTTACTCTCTAGCTTGAGGGGGAGTGTTAAAATGTAGATAAGCTGTAATTCTTTTGTAAATATTATTATTTTTCTATTAGATAGGATATTTATTGATGATAGGTAGAATATTAATTAAGCAAAGGTTGGCATACTAACCAGATAAATTTTGCCTATTTATATAGACGTTTATTGTAATGTTCTTAATCAATGAAATATACAGTTTTTCTTTAACTCTTATTTCATTTTACAACTATCACTTGCAATGTATTTATTTTTTAGAATTTGCAACTTTTCTACTTTTCTCACCTAACAAGAGTGCAACTTTTCTATTTGAACATTGAAATTTCAATTTTCTATTTAAGTCATCATTATATTTCCATAAACTCCAATAAAAATTTATGTGTCAATATTTACAAACTTCTAATAATCAAATAAATAAAAAAATAACTATATACATTAAAGTAAATGATATAAAGATACAAAAACTAAAAATAAAAAATAAAGAAAGAAAAATCAAGGGGGTAAAAAAGACCCTTTAAGTTATGGCTACTACTCTCTTAACCTTAGGTTGGCATGGCCACCGTAAACTTAGTATAGATTGCGGCCTATTACCTTTAAGGGTAAAAACAAAAAAAAAACAAAAAGAGAAATGGAGTAGATTAAATTTTGCTCATTTCGAAAGGAAAAAAAAAAAAGAACAACCCTTAACTCTTCTTTTCTCTTTCTATCCAACTCCATAAAATCTTAGAAAGATATCTAAGCACCCATCACCATCAAACTAACCATCTCTCTCTTTTTATTGCTAGGGGTCGTATTTTATGTGTGTCCATATGATAATAGAATAGGTTATATTTCCCGGTGTAACACAACACCTATACCCAATCATAAAGCAGCTACATTTACATAACAAGTTTTTGTAAAGTTAAGCAATCAAGTATAGGGGTACTTGTAGGAGCTTATTTAAATTATAAATTGATTTTCTTACATCATCACTCCATTATAAGGCATCACTCTTAAGTAATGATAGTGTTATTTAAGTATAAACGTTATTACCTATCAAAGCAAGAGACTTTACTAACTTCTTTACCAATGAAGGTCTCAACCACCCTTCAATTGCATTGGCTTTATCGAAAATTGGTTTAACTCCTTTGGAACTCCATGTCTCATCACTAATGTACTTAATCCAACTTTGTATAGAGGAGCACTTGATCTTAAATAAACAAAAAAATTATTTTTTCCCTTAAACACTCAAAGTTGTTTCAAAGTGCTTTAGCTGCTCTTTAATTATCTTGCAATAAATTAATATATCATCAAAGAGAAAAATTATAAACTTACCCAAATAAGGTCTAAAATTCCAAATCATTATAGTCTAAAATATAGGTGGTGCAATTTTCGTTATAAGTTTTGGAAGGACAACGACTTACCATCTTTACATTTTTACCCTCTTTTAATCACATATTTACATGCTCAACCAAATTAGTCAATTATCACTTGCTATGTATTTCTTAGAATTTGTAACTTTTCTACTTTTTATACCCTTAACAAGAATGCAACTTTTCTATTTAAACATCGTCGTTGTATTCCCATAAATTCCACTAAAAAATTTACTAAAAATTATATGTGTCAATATTTATAGACTTTTAATAATCAAATAAATAAAAAAATTATTATGTACATTAAATTAAATAATATAAAGGTACAAAAACTAAAATAAAAAATAAAGAAAGAAAGAAGAATCAAGGGTAAAAAAGACTCTTTAAGTTGTGGCTATCACTCTCTTAACCTTGGGTTAATATGTCATCATAAAATTAGTAGGGATTGTGACCTATCACCTTTAAGTGAGGGAAAAGAGATATGGTGTAGATTAGATTTTTCTCATTTAAAAAAAGGGGGAAAAAAAAAAACAAAGAACAGCCCTTTAGTGCAACCCTTTACTCCTCTTTTCTCTTTCTATCCAACTCTATGAAAATCTTAGAAACATATCTAAGCACCCACCACTATCAAGCTATCCATCTCTCTCTCTTTAATGTTAGTATTCGCATTTTAGGTGTGTCCATATGATAACAAAATAGGTTGTAGTTCTTGGTGTAATATAATACCCATGCTCGATCGAAAAGCAGCTAAATTAATTTAAAAAGTTTTTATAGAGTTTGGCACTCGAGTATAGAGGTACTTATAGGAGCTTGTTTAAATTACAAATGGACTTTTTTGCATTCTTAATCCATTATAAGGTGTCCTTCAACAATAGTATTATTATTGAAGTATAAATCTTTAGAGGTACTTAATGAAGATCTCAACCACTTTTCAATTACCTTAACTTTATCTGAAATTGGTTTAACTCCTTCTTTGAAACCCCATGTATCATCACTTATATTTTAATCCAACTTTCTATGAAGGAATACTTGCTCTTAAAAAAAAATTATTGTTTTTTCCCTTAAGCACTCAAAGCTGTCTCAAAATGCTTCAAGTGCTCTTTAATTATCTTACAGTAAATGAATATATATCATCAAAGAAAACAATTATAAACTTACCACAACAAGGTCTAAAAGTTTGATTCATTACAACCTAAAATATAGACGGTCCATTTAATAAACCAAATAGCATAACCAAAAATTTGTAATGTGATCTTCATGTGTATGAAAAGCTATCTTGTGAATATCATCAAGAAACATCCTTATTTGTTTGTACTCTACTCTCAAATCAAAACTTAAAAAATATAGCGACTCCAAGTAATTAGTCCAAAATTCTTCTATAAATGGACTTGGAGATTTGTTTAGAATAGTTGCTTGATTTTTATAAAATTCTTCTAAGGTTGATATAAAACTGATGTAAGGAAAATGTTCGTGACAAATTTTACACACAACATAGCAATTCACATACACAACTCAGGAGAACATTCACGTAAACACAATATTGGGGATGAATATTTTTTGGGTTTTTTCCATTCATTGTAAGAATAATAATCTATTTTGTATAAATATAGGTGTATGGAATCTCTCCTAAGGCAATAACTAACTATAGAATTATTTTTTTAATTTTTTATATATATTCATCTTTTTCTAGCCTATGTATAAACATGAGCTATGGTAAGATATCTAAATCTATGGCCCACGTCATGGCCCAAGCCTAAGCCCAAGCCCTTATAAAATGCTGTTGACTCCCAGCTATAAACCATAAGACTTAGAAACCATGTATTGTCTATCTATGTCTACTCATCTGGATCCTTCTTCATCTTTTTTACCAATAGAGACCCTAGCTTGCAATTGTAAGTTGCGTATATCAAAAACCTTCAAGAACCTTCCTTCCTTTATACTAATAATGCTAGTGAAGAAAAAGGACTAGTGCTCAATTGAATAACTTGATAATAAAGCATATCTTGCACCAATTTCCCAATTTCAAATTTCTAAAAGCAAAGGGGATAATTCTAGAGTTAGATATTTGTTGGTTTAACTCATTTTTAAGACAAATATGATATTAAACATCTCCTAAAGATAGCAACAATATTATAATAATAAACACATCTAAAAATATTGTTGGTAATAAATGAATCTAACTCTTGAGACATTACGCTAGAAAAATAGGTCACATTGTCCTAGTCTACCATATTTTAAGGTTACTAAGGTGCTATTAACTTAGGGAGATATGTATTATCACCTATAAATTTTTTCTCTAGTCCATTCATCTAAAACCCCCCGATTAAGGCCTTATAATCTACCATGATCTGACCCAATATTTTCAACAACTAAACTTTAAGAACTATTTCAACTTCTTATGTTGGTAAGGCATAGAAACTAATTGTAAAGCTTCATCATTGCATAAGAAATGGCACATTCTTATAAGAACTTCATCAATGCGGTACAGGTCAAAGTCTTAAATGAATTTAAACAAAAGTTCACACCACTAAAAGTACAAGTGGTCATCCTAGGCAAGAAGGCAATAATGATTAAGTGGGTACAAGCTACTAGCCAATTGTTGATGGTACGAAGGCCTAAAGAGGAGCTATGCCAAGATGGAAGGTAAGGTGGAAGAGCACTCCCAAGAGTTGTTCAAATAGCTGCAAACTTGATGCTAGTCTTTATAAGTTAACGCGTAGACATAATTGGTGAACCTTAACTAGAAATTGAAGCCAAAGAAGATGTTTCTTCCTAAGCCTAATGCAATGCAGTCTCTCTTGGCCAAATTAGCAGCAACAAGTAGACCATTCATGTGCAAACTTTTGACATTCAAGCAACATCAAAACTAACATAAGGGGAAACATTTGTTTAGCTTAACTTTTATATTATCTTATGTTATATTTTGTTATTTTATCTAGTTGATGAGGTTTTATTCAACCATTTATTTCATGTCAATTTTATTATATAAGTTTTCTTTTTATGTCATCAACTAGTTAAATAATCCAGCAATGCATGGATTAAATTTCGAATAATTATTATAATTTTTCTAAAACAAAATACATACAATCAAAATGAACACATATGAATTTAAATCTATAACAATTTAGCCTAACTCATAAAAACTATAGGGCAAAATTGTTTATAGAAAAGCACCATCAATCGTTCACCTTAATTATTAGCACTTAGCTCTCAACTTCATATCATATTCTTTTTCAATTAACAAAAATCACTAAGGCACAAAAGGATAACATATGCTACAATTGGTGGATGTTTGGTTTGATTTGAACCAAAAATTGCATAAACCAAAAACTGCTCCAAGAACTTCATTAATACACTTAAAAACAAAAAACCAACCCAAAAATGAGTTAATCTCAAGAAAAAATTAGAAGGAATTCAAAAACTATCTACTATCTAAGTAAAGAAAATTTCACAAATCTTAAACAATTATACAGAAAAATCGAACCATTAGAATTTTACACCTTTAGAGCCTTCGATAATGAAAATTTAATACAATTGTGAAAAGAAAAAGGTTAGAAATTTTAGATCCAATTTTCTTTATTTTTTTATTAAGAAAGTCAATTTTAAATCAAATTAAAAAAAGGAAGAAAGAAAAAACAAACCTCTTCGTAGATGGCTTCAGTATTAACCAACTATTTTCATCTAAAACAAAAACAAAAATATTTTCTAAGGAAACAAACAGAAAGTTGAGGAAGATACATGATATAAATAATATATAGAATAAGTTTAGGCTTAATATAATAGATAGCTAATATAGAAGATACTTCCAAAGCCCATTAATACAATACAAGGACTTATGGGTTAGAAAAAGAGAATTTTACTTATTTACCATTGTATCAAGTAAATATTATGCATTTATTAATTATATAAAGAGTATTACCAATTTAATAAGCTTATTTCTATCTCTATCACATTTAAAAGATACGATATATAATTAATGTATGTCGCATTTTGTCAATGCAAGATAACTACGATAAGCAAAACATTAAATCACATTTATGAAATACGACATTTTTATTATTTCTAATGTTGTATTTTTCAAATGCAATTTAATCTAATTCATATTTATGTAATTTTTTTTAAATAATAGACACATGCTTCACCAGTTAGAAAAATTATATAATATGAAATGTAGAGTAAAATAAATCCTTAATGGTTCAGTATAGATAGATATAGATATAAGTAGATAATATGACTTGATAAATAAAATTATGGATAATTATTTTTTATATACATTGATGTAATAGAATGGGTCATCATTAAGTCGACAACTTACAAGCTGGATTTATATTGAGAATTTATTCGACCAAATCTTGCTTAGATGATAGCCTTTTCTCTCACCTTCTATTTTAATATATCATAGTATGATTAGGTTTTATTTCTTAAGCTTGGATAGTTCAAGTAATGTAACCAATTTATACCTTTTACCATTTATAGCTTCATGAGAACCTTGAATCCTTCTATTGGATACTAAAAGCCTTATTTCCTTATTGATTCAATCTAGCCTTAATTCATCTTGATAATAGTGCATAACATTTACTTTTGATTTGTTTGTACATTTCCTTTATTTATTAGTACACTACAAAATACAAGAAAATCATCTCTTTATTATTAATTCAACAAAACCTTAAATACAATTTATTGAGAATTATTGATTGATTAAGATTTTGGGTTGAGGGGCAATTTTGATAACATTATAATTTGTACAAGAGTTGTTGATAAGACACATTCTCTATAAGGTTGTGATAATTGCGAATTTCTTTCATTGCTGCTATTTAAGATTTGGAGTTTGAAGGTTGCGATGTATCTAGATTGTGGTTGGTAATTGTGGTGTGTGAGTTTTCTGATTTATTAGAGATTTAGATTTTTGTTGTACAATTGAATTGAGAAAACAAATATGTTTAATGAAAGTGCCGATCAAATTAGGGCAAGGTGTGATGACAACATAAATGGGCATTTAAATCGAGTAAATTATTATTTGATAGAATTGTTGGCATCTATGAGGGAGGTTATAGCACAATAAAGTAATAGAAGAGTAATGTGGGATGAGGCAAGATAGAATGATAAAAAAAAAACTATAATAGTACCAGTAGAAGGAGTAGTGTGAGATATGACAATACTGTTAGTGATAATTTTGATGGTGATAGGAGAGCAAAACATGGTGGTAATAGATGTTTGCTTTCAGTAATAGTAGCCAGCCTACTCAGTGCTTATGGTTGAAAAGATTTTTGAGTTCTATGATTGCAATAAATAAACCAAAGTTAAGATGGCATCTCTAACACTCGCTAAATATGCTAGTTTATGAAGAGATGAATTGATGGCCTATAAACAAATAGAGGGTCAAGAAAAGGTCCAAACTAAGTACTTAACAAAGATGTTGATGCATAAGATATTTATGCCCAAATATTTCAAATAAGAGATGCTACTGAAGTTGCAAATTTTGAGACAAACAAAATGAATTTTGAGGAGTATATAAAAAGTTTTGAGATATGATTGACAAGGTGTGAAATCAATGAGACTTCATAGGAGTTGATATCACGATTCATCAATAGTCTTAGACTTAGAATATCTAACATAGTAGATTGTAGCAATATCGAACTTCTATACATGTAACTAAATTAGTAACTAGAGTTAATAGATATCAAAGGCACAAAATAAAAAAATTCTCATGATATCGAGAGAAATCAAATGAGTTTGACCATTATAAGAATGGAAAAGGTGAAAAAGATAAGCACAATTAGAAGAGGGATACATATGTGAGAATTGCAAATGGGGGTAACATAAATGCAGTAGGAATATCAAATGTTTCAAGTACCTCGACTTTAGACAGTTAGGTAGCTTAGTGTCTAACTTGTATAGTTGTGATCATCAAAGGGGAGATACTTATGATGGAGGTAGAGAGTGAAAAGGGGGAGAAAATGTGGTAAGGAGATAATGGAATTTAAGGCCAATGATGGACCATTGTTCAGGATGGTACCTAAGTGAGCTTTGAACACAAGTCACAGACTTAGATAACATGAGAATATGTTTTATACTAAATGTTCGATATAAGGCAAGACTTGTGTGATTATAGTTAATATGGATAACTACATAGAAGCAGCTTATTTAGAATTCATAATTCACTAAAACGATGGATCTTCAAATTATTAGACATTTAAAGCTATGTGGTTTACATTGGTTTAATGACCATGGGACTGTACATACGTATAACCAAGTGTATGTGTTTGATTTTCAATTAGTAATTGTACTAATGAGGTTGTTTGTGATGTGATTTCTATGAGTACAATATATATGCTACTAAGGAATTCCTCACAGTATGATAGGCAAACTACATATGATGGGTTTAAGAACACATTCATTCATAAAGGATGGACAATAATACAATCTATACATATGACTCTAAAAGTGGTGCACAATGATCATGTTGATATGAGAAGCTAGAGGAAGAAAAGAAGAACTTATGAATTTCAAGACTACTTACTTTCAAAAGATACAAGTGTTAAATTCCAAAGCTAATCAAACATTAGATTGGAGGGTAGATCTTTATCAACCCCGAGGAAATGATGTGGTTCAAAGTCTTAACGAATTTAGATAGAGAAATATGCATGTTTACCGTAAAGCTTAATAAATATTATATAAATACCAATTATATTAAGTTAATTACATAAATACAATAGCAAAATCGCATTAAATGTGATTTGGAATTTTGCATTAATCTCGTATCCATACATTAATTTGTATTAATATTGTATCTAATAAATGTGATATAAGCCTTGTGTAAAATAAAAGGATAAAAACACTTCTCAAGTTTTAAACCATGTTCTTATGGATATTGGCACATGCCTTAACCACTAAACCAATACATTATCACTATCATGTATTTGGTGTAAATAATAAATAAGTTTAATAAAATTGCATCTATTAAATGTGATTTGGTAATAGTACCCGATTCATTAAATTACAATTTACAAATGCAACATATGTATAGATTACGATGACGTATTTTCAATATATGATTTAACATTAGTGATTAGGTAATTAATTTATCTCATTTATATTTCTATAATATTTTTTAAAGAAGAATGGTGAACATATATTAGACTCAGTTTAAATAGAAGTTCATACCATTGGAAGTGTAAATAGCCAACTTAGGTAAGGTCATCTTAAAGGACAACCTAAAACGGATTAGGAATGGGGTCAACCTAGCATTGGATTAAATCTTGTGACGATCGACCTAAGCTAATTTAGGGGTAAGCATTAGTTTAACTAGGCTCTTTTATTATTCTATGTAATTTTCTATTATTTTATTTAATTAATTACGGTTACTTATATCCTTTTATTTTAGAACTTTCTTTTTTATATGTTATCAGTTAGTATCTCTTTCTCACACCTATATAAATAGACCAAGTAATGTAATAAATAATCAGTCTATGGTTTTTATTATCAAATAAGTTTATGACAAACCTTAAGTTTCTAATTAAAATTAAAAGTCTTGATTCTTAATTCTTGAGTTTTTATCAACTTCCAACTAGATTATGGCAAACCAATTATTTAGAATTTCATGTATAAGGTAATGCTTACTAATTCACCTAACCACACATGAGGGCACAAACCTAAAACCCTAATCTCTTATGAACCTAAAACTGGTTTTATTATTAACCTCATAACCCTAAATGACTCTAGGATGTAGAAATTGACTTGAAATACCAACCAATTAGTGTAATTAGGGCCTACGAAACTAACTAGACTATAAAACCAATAACTCAATTGCAAAATTAGGAAAGAGAGGAACAAAAATTTATTAAACCTAACATTTTATTAATAAGTAAAGTGAAAAATATAGTCTAATTACCCTAATGAATAAACTATAAGAAACAAAAATAATTATAAGTAAAGGGAGTATTTACTATAAGATAAAAGTTAGAAAATTAATTATAAAGCATTTACCTAAGATAAACATGATAAAAAGTAAGAAAAAGACTAAATTGCTTCTAAAGGTGAAACTAAGTCATAAAAAGTAAAAATAGTATGGGAAAAAATAAAGTAGTGACAATGACTCATATTTCTTATATATATCATCATGAAATCATCCTAAATAAAAGTAAAGAATATTTTTAAAAGTGAATTAAACAATGAAATAACAAGGTAGAGAGCTAAAATATGACAAAAATACCTTATAAAACACTATAAAATGCCTAAAAATTATCAAATCAACTCTACAAATGTCAAACAACTTGTGATATGTTATAAAAATATCTACCAACTTTTAAGAAAAGTAAACAAAGAATTTTCAAAATTTCGAAGTATTAGAAGAATATTATAATACGTTTATAACATTTTCAAGAATTCATCAAAAATTCTATAAATGGGAAAAGATGTTGAAAAATTAGTTGAGCATACGTCTTAAGGTTAGGAACATGTGGTAATTTTTCCATGAATTTACAATTAATATAAAATTATATAATAATGCCAACACATAATAAAAATTCACTAAAAATTAGACACTTGTCCTAAAATCATGAAACTTTAATAAAGATGTGTAACAATATGAGGATCATGTGTCTAATTTTCTAGAATTTTTTAGACACGTAATATTTATAAAAAGATAAAACAAGGTTGGTTAAAAAACTTACAAGTATCATCCCCCCATTTCCAAAATTCACATCACTCAACTCATGTCTCCAAAAATTAGGCAAAATTTTAGGGAACTCCTCCATATTCCTCCTAAGAGGTTAGATAAAGATAGAGTCGTAGTGGTGGCATTAGGTCATAGTTTTGGTTGATTTGGTAGTTTTTGCTTTGAGAATTTTAAAGTATCCAATTCATATTATTTTAAGGAGTCCTTCTACCTCTTAGTACCATATAGCCATACCTCCCCATAGTAATTTTCTTGGAATTAGTTTTGCATGTTTACTATTTTTATGTATTTTGGAATTTTCTATTAGTTATGTTAAAAAATACCCATTTTGAATAAAATTCATAAAACCCAATCTATTGACCTTATAAATTCCCCAAGCTTTTTTTGATAGTATCATATCCCCAATAAGATTATTAGAAACTTTATTTGCCATTTGTTGAAGTACTTTCTAATTTTCTTAATTATTTGACGTTATTTCTTAATAAAATATTGTTTTTCCATTAAATATTATATTTCCAAAATAAAAGCTAATACCAAATTCCATATATTCTAGCCTCTTAGATATTGATACTATAAGTTTTTCTATGATATAAAGCTTAATTACTCATTATTTTAACCTGTCTTTATATATAAACTCAATTGTAATTAATTATATATCAAACCCTTACTTTTCATAACCTATATAATCATAACTTTACAAAACTTTGAAAAGATTATCATCTCTTCACCTTTTTCTATATATAGTGTCTATCTTTTGCCACTTCTTTTAAAACTGAACTCCTTTGATTTGAAAATCGATAACTAACAAAGTATAAAATACAAACTAAAATATTAGAAACTAATGAGATTATCAATTTTACAAGAACTAAATGATGCTTTACATTTAACATCAAAATAGAAATATGTTTTGAAATCTCTTTTGTTATCTTACCTAACAACGACATTAAGGAAATTGTAAGGATTAACTTATTTAGAATTTTACTTAGAACTTACTTTGTAACCTTATTCAGAGCTTTTTAAAGAAAGTCTTTTGGGAATATCACTATTCTCACATAATTAACTTTAAACTTATGCTGTGGTTTGATATATTACTTAACCATCGCACAATTAGTATTAAAATTCTATTTGGCCTTAATCAACTAGTCATGCATTACATCCTTTGCATAATTGCATTTTGTCCCATCAAACTTCGACTATTAGGTAAGGTATAAGTATTACCTTCTTTTGACTATATTGAACTAAACTAATAGGAGAGGAGGTTAAAGTACAAGTAAAAGCTATCTAAGGATAGACTAAAGTAGTTTAGAGAGGACCAATGGTGGATTTAGTAGGAGAATTTTGTTTATGGAAACTCCTCAAAACCCAGATTAAAGTGGGGTTAATTTCTTTGATCTTATTACGACCTAAATAAAGTCATGTAGATAACATTTAATTTGTTGTGTTGCATTGCACTCTAACTAAACCATGGTTGTTTGCTTGATAATTGTATAATGCACTCTAACTAACCTACTTTAAAACTTTATTCAGAGCCTTTTGAAGAAAATCTTTTAGGAATATTCCTATTATCACACAGTTAACTTAAAACTTATTATAGGATTAGTGACTATTCAAGGGATAAAAAGCATTTAGCAACTCAAGTAAGTTAACTTGCTTCGCTACAGTTATATTATTTGTAACAAGGAACTATTAGCCATTATACTACTTATGGTTGTAATTAGAATTGCTTGTGTGCATGTAGTGAATGTGTTTGATATGTTATGTAATGGTAAGCCTACTTTACTAGTGTTATTAGTTTTACTATAACCTTATGTTGTAGTTTGATATATTGCTTGATCGCCCTATAAGTGGTATTAAAATTCTATCTGGTCTTAATCAATTGATCATGCATTACATCCTTTGTACATTTGCATTTTGTCCTACCAAATGCTAACTACCAGGTGAGGTATAAGTAACACCTTCTTTTGACTGTACCGAACTAAACTAACTAGAAGGAGGTTATATAGTTAAAATCTATCCATAGATGGTTCAAAGTAGTTTAGGGAGGACCAATGATCCATTACATAAGCTTGGATTTAATGAGAGAATTTTATTTATGGAAACTCTTTGAAACCCAGATTAAAGTGAGGTTATCTTCTCTTATCTCCTGATAGACTGAATAATGTCATGCAGAAGGCATTTAATTTGTTGTGTTGCAATACACTTTAAATAAACTATGGTTGTTTGTTCGATAAATGTATAATGCATCTTCCTTGCCAACTTACCGAGTACGTGGATTTGCTCATACCCCTATAATTATCCTTTTGCAAGTAAACTTACAAAATCTTGGGATGGGAAAGTTAAGTAAAGATCGATCAAGAAAGAGTTGACTATAAGAGTTCTAAGCCAATTCATTATGCATTTGTAGAAGGATTAAATTTTATTGTAATGGGCAATTTTTCATGTTTGATAAAGCATTATTCTTTAAGGTTATCAATTATTATGTTTTGCTTCCACTGGTGTTGTCCACTTTGATAAGACACCCTATGTATACTACAAGTACGATAGTATTTGTGAGCTCTATGCTTTATTATCTATTAATATACACGGTGAGACTATTATAACTAAGAAACCTAAGAAACCCGAATCGTGACATATAATATTGTATTCAATTTAACACCTAGATTGTTTTAATGATTATAAGTCATATTAACCGTTGATTCTATCTAACCTTAGTTTATTCCAAGAATAGTACATAACATCTATCCTTAATTCATTCATATTTCTTTTATTTGTAATTCAGTTAAAAAATCTTAAAAATCCTTTTTATTATCAACTCCATAAAAACCTTAATGTCACATCTAGTATACAGGAATAGTTTGGAATGGATTGAAATACAATGAGGACCAGAATAATAAATCTTTCCCTATATTTGGGAATGTCCATGGAATGTAATATAATTTAATGTATATATAGTAGTAATTGTCAAAAATATTTTTAGTTATTGAATGTTAAATAAGTAATTTCGATTAATAATAATTAATATGGGATGGAGGAGTAGGAATTAAATTGCGATTCTTGAATTCCACTTTAAAGCAGGCATGTGGAAAGGGAATAGAATTTGGAATTGCAATTACATTTTGAGTCCATTTCCTCGTATCAAACATGACACAAAAATGATTTATTTAGAATTACTAATTGATCAAAACTTGGGTCAAGACATGATTCCATTCACATAACTCACACTTTAAATTTTCCTCATTTCCAATTGTAACATGAAAAGTAGGGGAAAGATAAACAATCAAACCCAAATTTTTAGTTACATATTCTTATATGATAATATGAGTACTTTGTGAGTCTATCAAAACAAATAGTAGCATATCATGAACAATACCTACTAAGGGTAGGAATGTTTTGGTTTGATATAGTTTACCCTTATTCTTGAAACAAACCTAATATTACGGTTCAATTTTTTTCATTAAATTGAACCTAACAATAAGATTTGATTCATACATTTTTCAAACCAAAAATTAATGGTTTAATCCTGTTTGGTTTATAGTTTGAACCATTACTGCTAATTAATTATTAATTTTTATGTATTTATAAGCATTATAATATTATAATTTGATTAGGTTGTTCTTATGTTGAAAATAGCTATTCTCCTAGATGAAGCCTTAAAGCTTGAGAATTATGTTTCCTAGCTTCCATCACGATGAACTTTATAATGCTTCACAAGAGGTGATTCTTAAAGTCATCACCATCATTGTTGTTAGGGGATTTTAGGTTAGAACTTTCGTCTTGCAAAGAAAGAGAAAACTTTTGGTACTGAGGTTAGTTTGGTGTAGCCACTTCAATGTTTAAGTCAGTAAATGAATGTAAGAAAACATTTTGAGTAGAATGAGAGTTATCAAATCCTTGTTATAGTGCAATTTTCCTGTATTTATAGGCAAATGTCGAGTATTATAGCCGATAGTTAATTGAATGATTATCGGGATACGTAGAAGCCTCTTAATCAGGTATATTCCAGAAATATAGGACTAGTAGGTAGTTGTGTAATATAATTATAGACACCTAATTTTTATGCCCCCTTTTATTTTTTCAAATTAGGTTATAGGGTCTTTAATTAGAAAAAGTTCATAAAAAATAGAAAATTAAAGAAAGCCCCAAAAATGAAGAAATTTAGAAAAAATAGGAATTCTAGAAAAAAATAAAAAGATAGGAAAATAGGAAAAAGTACAAAAAAATAAAAATAATAACAAGAAGAAATTTCAAAAAAATACAAAAAAAAAAAGAAAAGAGAGAAATTTGAAAAGTCACAAAATAAAATAGGGTATTTAGAAAATAATAAATTTTTAGGTTGTTTAAATAGAATATAATTTTAATTTTAATTTCAATTTCAATAGTTTTGAATAAAAGGCTATTGGGTCTAGGCTTAGATTCGAATCTAGTTCAAGCTAACTTGGTCCATATGTGCAATTAATTACATATATGAATAAGGAAAAACCAATAACTCAACTAGATAAACATCTAGACTTGATATTGCATATGACTTGGAGATCCTAGATTTAATCCATGAAAGGTGCAAAATGTATCTTTTATTTTCTTTTCTCACTTTATTGCCAGGTCATCGTTACGTCACGGGCTACATCATCGCCACGTCACAGGCTAAGCCATACACGCGCAGCTATGTATTTAGCACCACATATTGTCCAAATTCGTCCAATCCAAACTTGGAAGAAAATCATATTGCATTTAATTTTTTCCATCCTTAACACGACCATGACACCTATAAATAGGGGTCTACTCTTCATTTTCAAAACACAACAAAAACTTTGAAACACTTTAGAAAAACAAAAATCGAAGTTTCCTCTCTCTCTAGGATAGCATTCCCTATGGTGTTTTTATGAAAACCACCACCATCGGATTTCTCGAGCTAACCAAGCCAACTCTAAGTCGATACAAGCCAAAGTGAGCCGACTTAAGCCGATCCAAGCCGAAGTGAGCCGATCCAAGCCGAAGTGAGCTGATCCAAGCCAAAGTGAGCCGACCGAGCCGATCCAAGCTAAAGTGAGCTGATTCGAGCCATTCGAGCCGATCCGAGCCACTCGAGCCGACTTGGTTTTTCTTTTTTTATTATTTATTTATTCATTTGTTTATTTGTAAATGTTGTAAATGAGAAAAAAAAAAGAAAAAAGATATTTTAATAGAAATAGATAGAATAAGTATAAAATAAATAAGATAATAAGATAAAAATAAAAATAAATAAATAGGTTAGTAAACAAAAATCGTTTTCACATTTAGAAAAATTAAGCTTTCTAAAAATAAATGAAAATAAATAGACCTTTTGCCAAATTAGGACCATTTTAGAATTTCCAAAAATAAAACACCAATTAGGACCCTTTAAAAGAATTTTCTTGAATAAATTGAATTGAGTAAAAACGTAAATGCGACTCTTTTTCAAAAATTAAAATCAAACTACCCACTAAAGTTTTTTATAAAAGAACTACATACGTCTGATCCCGAATAGCAGGTACGTAGGCACCCATACATAAGTACAAGGCGACTTAAAATATGGAAAGTTTTTATTTTTTCCATTTTTAGATATTTATGTAAATTAATTAATTTAATCGCACGTATCATAATTAGATGTTTTTTAGAAATTAAAAAGGGTATATTTGAAAAGTAAAGTTAAATTCGGAAAGTTAAAAGTGGTACTCGTTTAGGGTTTAATAAATTAGCTCCCGGATCCAGATCTCTAGTTTTTAAGAAACCGTATTTATAACTTGGTTTTTTAATCGATAGACCGGTAGCTAAGTTATAACCAATCCACCCAATTGGTTATAACTTAACCCCTTTTCCCGACTTCAATTGGGTGGCGACTCCAAATCTTTTTAAGTTGGAAAATATGGTCTTTTTTAAACCCTAGTCGAGGGTCAATATTAAACGAGTAAGGTTTAGTATTGATCGATTTAAAGAAGACTTAATTTTATCAAAAGAATTGGGAGGGTGAAAATCCAGGCTCGACAATAACCGTATTAAATGATAACTGTTCGTGCTACTTTCCTTAAATTCAAATCAAACATAGATCTGTGTTACTCGACATTAGTCAAGAATCAAGTTACTCATCATATCAACAGCCGAATGGCTAAGTGAATGAAATTTGACTATCAACAATTACCATGTTGAATCTCTTTGTAACATACCGCACAATGTACCTATCCATATACATGATCTAAGGCACATAAAACTTATAAGGAATCGTTCTTTTAGCGACAAGAAAAAGACTAACACCTTATCATTCTAACGTATTAAGATTTTCCTTACGGAATGAGTCTTCATGTTAATATTATTTTTTATTTTCAATCCATGTCACAATTGTGACATTAAGTACAAATCTTTAGGCTAAGACCAATTACATTACATTAATACTAAGTACAGTGGTACGCAATGAAGCCATCATTTTTTTTTTTTTGAATTTATAGTTAACTAGTTCAATTTAGTTTAAATGGACTGGTTTTGTTTGGCTCTCCAAATCGAATTGCAAACCAATTGTGCTAGACCAAACTAAACCAATTGCAAAAAAATTGATTTCTTGGTTTGGTTCAATTCTTGATTCGGTTTATAGTTCACAATTTTTTTACCTAGTCCCAATGCCCGCTAATCTTAAAGTCTTAGGAGCATGAACCGTAGCTAAGGCATATTAGTTAATTTTTATCCATCACCATCACTATTTTCAATCAAAACTTCTACTAACTCCCCTTCTTCAAACACTTTACTCTAAATATTCATTCTTAGGTCAAATCATCAATAAGAATTTTGCTTTGCAAATGTGGTAATGTATTTTCATCATAATTGTACAAATAACCTTCTCTTTTCTAACTATTAACTCCAAAGTAAACAAACTTCTTAAGGTAAATGTTTCTTTGGAGAAGAATGAGAAAAGGAAAGAAAAAGATTTGCCATTAGTTACGAGTGCAAGTATTAAGTGTTTCAATAATGAAAATATATTTAGTTTAGAAAAGGATTGAGGATGTGATGCTTATAAAAATTAGAAAAAAAAAGAAGGAATGATTGTAAGAAGAGTGGTGTTGAGAAATTTCACAGCTTATCAAATATTAAAGTTTTGCTTCTTGGAGTTTAGCCAAATTTACAACTTACATTAAGTTAATCGATTAAAATGCCCTTGCTTATTGTTGAATTATTGGCTTTAGTCCCGCTATAAAACAACTTTGGAGAAAATCCTCCAAAAGTTTAGTCAACTGATTAGATAATATTTTAAATTCATGTCAATGCTAATTTATTATACCAATCTACATTAATTTTATCAAATTTTCCTAATAATCTTTATATTATGTGATTTAAATTGAATTTGTTCACTTTTAAGAATTGTTGCCAGTAACTTTTCTTGAACATCCATTGTAGCAATTTAAAGTATCAGACTCCATAAAAAATATAGCACCATAACTGTTTGAGGTCCTACATAGATGGGAGAGAGGTTGTATTGATTTATAAGGCTAAGATAGTGAATGTCATGTTAACATTAGTTAAAGACTTTTAGGTTAAGTGATTGAAATAGACATATTAGTATTTGTTGATATGGCTATTTGATACTTTTAGTTTAAGGTGTTGGAAATGGTATTAGAACCGTTCCTCCACCAATAGGTTGACAATTTGGAGCTCGTTTTGACTTAGTTTAAAGAAGAGGTCTAAATAAGTTAGGGAGTGTTACTAGGTGTGGCACTTGATATGCTTCTAGGATGACCCTATAGGATAGGGGTTGTAGTAGTGAACCGAATCATGCATCGAAAAGGGAGAAAGGATTGAGCCCAGTTGTATGATCTTGCGATGAGGATGTTATGTGTTTAAGCAGGAAAGATTATGATGCCCTATGTATTTGAAGTTTTACATAGATTATGAGAGATAAGTTGAATTAGTTTATAAGGTTAAAATAGTGAATTTTATGTTAATACTAATTAAAAACTTTTGGGTTAAGTAGTTAAAATAAGCTTATTAGTATTTGTTGGCATAACTATTGACTACTTTTAACTTAGAGTATTATAGAAAATGATGTCATTATGACTCTTTTCAATTTCGGGTACGTGGTGAAGGTAAAAGATTGAATGGTTTTAAAAATACGATCCATAGGGTCTTATCTTAAGAATTTAGGAAATTCTATATTAATATTCTTGACATAAAGTTGTGCGTTAAGGCAAGGAAGATGATGGTTTAAAATTTTGATAATGATGAGAAGAATTATCTCGGATATCATGTTGATTTTTCGTTTAAAGGTGCATTAAAGCCTAAATTTGTATCATTATCTCCTTGGGTGACTTCTTTACGTCTTGTCAACATGTCTTGAAAGTTTACATTATATCTCATATGATTTGAAGCTACATTGAATGAGAATACATTTCTCATATACCTTAGACATCCCTTGATATTGTTAGCTACGCTTGAACTTGTTGAAGAATTACTGCAAACGCCAATTATTAACTTTCCAACTAAAAATTTCACTTAGGCTTAGAAGGCCAATACTAAACTTTATTATCTATATGTGTCTTCTTTAGGTTTTTTCTATAAGAAAATGTGTATACTTGATTTATTTGATGTTTATAATGAAAATGAACATATATTCACTAAATATAAACTCTTATGTAAGGATGAGTGTAGACCTGTGCAAGAGTTGGTTCCGAATTGTAAACTGACCCCACCCAGTCATGAGTGGGCTTGACTCGTACATTGAACCACTGGGCTTAAAGGGCCCAAGCAGTTTATTATGGAGAACTCGACGAGTCAAATCGGCAATTTAACTCACCTGTTCGAGGTTGAGCTAATCTTAAAATTTAAAAAAAAAAGAGTATATATAATATAATATACTATACATATATAACATATATATAATGCAAACAAGTGTATATTATATTTAATATATTATTAATATACTATATATTATGCTATATATAATATACTATGCTATATATATTTATATATTATATATAATATTAACATATATTATATATTGAGGGAAATTTGATTCATGAGAACGATAGTTGATATGTCAACTTAAAGGTTTAGATTTAGTTGAGAAAAAAAAAGAAATAAATGAATAAGCCACAAAGTATTTATAATAATTGACAGAAATTCGGAAAAATGAAAAAAAAAATTATTTATAATAATTGAAAGAAATTTGAAAAAAAAAAAGAGCTTATAGTTCAAGGGTGGCGAAACTGACCCTTGATCGATTGGTTTAGTTGAACTAGCCTCAACCTACTCCTTTAAGGGTCAGGCCCAATTCACTCTTCAATTAACCCATGAACAGGTGGTTTAGGGCCAATTCTAAGCTAGCTTAAACTGGTGTACAAGTCTAAGTGAGTGGGTAAGTTATGAGGTTATACCCATACCCTACTTTAGAAGTATAAGTTGTCAAATTTTGCTATTTGTATCCTTATCCTATGGAACTTTGGAACCACTCTATACTAAGTAAATCTTTTCTTCTTATAAATTTCAATATGTCTAATTTTTACTTATTATCCTTTATTTCTAATTTTTTTCATTTATTTTTCTTTTTGATCATTTTCTTCATTAATCATTATTATGTAAACACATCAATTTTGGTGAAATATTAATCTCAACTTTAAATATTCAATTGATAATTGTAAATTGGGCTCATTTAGGGGGCATGACTTATTTTAGCACTAAAAATATTCCTAGATTACAAATTACAGTATCTCAAGTCATAGTTAGCATCCATAATGATACTTTATGCATTACAATTATTAAATCCTAGTCTTTTAACTAAATCTTTTTCAAACCACAAACCCTAATCTTAAATAAGGGAAAAAAGTATAAATACTAATCTCAAATCAATCTTGATTGGAACAATGTTATATAAATTTATTACAAGATATTTTTTAAACTTAATACAAAGAAATTATTGCATTAAAAGAAGATAAATTAATAGCAAAACTTGTTTAGGTAGCTTTATGCAAATTCTTTCTTTTTTAACTTTATTAGAGTTAGACATAGTAAATGAGGATAATGGAGTAGAAAGAAAATACAACAAAGAAAAGACTAAGAAGGAAGAGACTAATATGAGGACATTAGATTTACTTTAAGATTTCTCATAAGTTGCATTTTGTTATTTTTTTTTAAATTTATACAAATGAAATGGTATTCTTTCTTATTTATTAATTTTATTTAATTATTATTATAAGGTCGGTATAAGATACCATAAAACTTGTACCTTATATACTTTACAATACAAGTTTTAGGGTAGGTATACAGGGTATAGGTTCCAAGATGGAAATAGGGTACCTTAATCTCATACCCATATCCTACCTTATAAGTATAAGTTTTGGAAAATTACTATCTAAAACCTACCAAGTTAAGCAGGGTGCGGGTGGATATCTTGTACGATAGGGTTATTTACTTACCCTTAAGTGCTAATTAAGGTCTTAATGTTTGTGAGCTAAAATGGTATGCAAATCATGAATTTTAAGCTCTAGTAAACTCTAACAAATAAGAGGAAGAAGGTGATGAGATACTTTTTCAAGGTAAAAGTGATGGTTCTCTCTCCCTAATTTTTCTTGTACTCATGTTGCATCTTGTCATGGAAGTCAATATTCTAGTACTTTATTATGAAATTTGTTATATTTGGTTATAAGCAACTTTATAAATTGTATATCTAAGTTTCACATGTTTTTAAGGCTTTGTTATTTCTTTGGTCTAATATTTATGACATTTAACAAAATATCAAAGTGTTGAAACAACTTAGGTACCTTAATCAATTAATGAATATTTTAGAAGTTTAAAATTATAAATTCTAATTAGATTATTTTGGAAGCCCTACACTTATCATGTTTTTAAAATTAAAAGGTTTTTATTGGTTTATGTATGAAAATTGAATAATGCAAGGGTGAAGATATGGATGCAAGAGTTACGTGTGAAGCTGTACTATACATAACTAAAGAAATGACTTAAGTAGCCCATACAGGATGATTAGGGGAAAAGTATAGGGAGGAGAAGTAAGTAATCTTGGTCAGATTCTTACACATATGGTGATAAGTCGAGGAGTACAATGGCATTGAGCTCCACAATCGATGAATAATGAGGTAAAGCTCTTGAGTTGTTTAAGTGTTTGATATTTGAAATAAGATTCTGGCGAAGTAATAACATTAATGAGCGTTTTTTCTCTTATTTAAATGACAATGTGAATGAGATATTTATAAGAAATAGTAGTCGATCCCATTCGTCTGATCATAATGGTGATCAATGGTTTGAAGGCCTTTATTAATAGATCTTAAGTGGGCTATTTCGTAGGTTTATACCTAGATAAATATTTTACTTATTATTTTAATATGAGCCAAATAAAAAAATATTGGATCAAACAAACCGATCCAATAGGCCCTAATGCAAGCTACTATGCTAAAACTCCCTTGATCATCTAGAATATTTGGACTCGACTCTTTGTACCTCGTTACCTTAGCCTAAAGAGTTAATCCCAATCAATGGACTTAAAGCCCAAACTTAAATTTAACCCTCTACAAATAATAATAGAATACGTTCAATTTATGTGGATAACGATCTTTTTGGTTGATTTAATGATTACTAAAATTTATTTTTATACATTTGAAGGAAGTTTAGATGGAGCTTAAATGGTTGAATTCCCCTTATTTGTGAGGTTCTTGGTATTCCTTCACGGGTAGCATTCTTTTGTGCTTTTGATGGTTACTTGCCTCCTTTAAATTTGTGCTAGTGGTTAAACATTAAGTCTTCAATCTACCATCCTTACTGGTCACTCAACAGAGGCTTTAGAAAAGTGGTTTTTAGGTTACCCTTAAGTATGTAATTTTGGTTTTAGCAAAATACATTCTTAATTGTTGTCAACTATCACTAAAATGTTCTATAAGCTAAATTCAGGTTATTGAATACTACTTTTTATGGTTAAGTGCACTTATAAGTTTAGAAACATTATGAACTTTAATTACATTCAATTGTGAGTGAGTTATAATATGTGGTTGACATTAAGGTCGTATGTTATAGACTAATTTTTTAGGGCCCTTGAGATACGCCTAGCATGATCTTAAGTATGGGAGACAAAACAAAGGAGACATATGTAAAAGGTTATCATAGCCCATTAGAGGAGAAAGGCTTAAGCCCAAGACCGAACTTGGGGAAGATTCTAGAAGTTGGAAGGTTCCGAGAAGGTTCCAAAGATGTCTAGATTTAATGTATAATGGTAGTTAGGGTAGGTAAGGTTGGTAAATATGATTCAATTGTAACTGTTAGATTAAATAAATCTTGGCCATCCATTGTAATGGGGCATTTGTATATATAGGGAGTCTCTCCTCATTTGTAATTATCTAGACATTGAGTGAAATTCAATTGATAATCAGAATTTCTCTCTCTACTTTATCTCTCTAAACTTTTTGTATGTTCGTTTTTAGGCTAAACTTAGCCTTCTTTAATGTAGTTAAGAGCGTTAAGTGCTACACAAAAGTGTTAAGGGGAATCTGCCTATGATAGATGGTATCAAAGCAAGCTTTCAAAGAGAGAATGTCATTGTTTGGAACTGAAAACAACAACTCTATGCTCAATGAGGTGGATGACTAAGGAGAACACCCACCTCATTGATCAAGTAGAAGGCCAAGTTTAAGGATTTGCTAAATTCCCTTAATACTTGAATGGATAAGGTTGAGTTAAGCATCATTGAAGCTAAGGATAAATTAGATGATTGTGGAGCTACTATGGAGGGGTTGGAGGAAGAGCTTTAAGGTGAGCTGTAAGCTTTAAAGTTAAGCTAAGTGACTGTAGGATTGAACTTAAAACACAAAATTTAGGGCGATCGGTTAAAGGATCCGATAAAATCTAAATTATAAACTATGGATATAAAAATTAATAAAAACGACCTCGTAAACTTGAATTTAAGAAAATAAGTAATAAAATAGGAGACTATAAAATTTTCAAATTTTAAGTATAATAATTGTTAATTATCGAAAAGGTAAAAAGTGTAATATAATAATTAATAAATTACTAGAGATAGATTATATGTATACTAAAAATTATAGAATGACCTAAATAATAATTAGGAATGTTCACATGTACCCCACATGTATTTACGTGTAGATAAAAATATGCAAAATTTCTTAAATTGTCTAAAAACTTATTAAATAATTAAGGAAAATTATTAATTAATTAAGAAAAAATTAGAAAAAAATTGGAGGAATTAGGAATGAGATGGATGTGGTCGTAGCAAGTCAAGAAGTGAAGAAAAAAAAATTGCCCAATCAAAATCAAGCAACACAAAAGCAAAAAACTAAGGGATTTAGGCAATGTCTTATCTAATTTAATGCACATTAATTACCACAAAACTCTATAAATAGGGAAAAAATTTACAGAGCTCCTTTAGACAATTAGAAATCAGAGAAAAATAGAGAGTATCGAAATTCAAGAGAAAAACTAGAGTAAAAAAAAAAAAAAAAGAAAGGAAAACTATGTAATTAAGGCTAGTGAGCCAAATCCACACACCACCACCACTCGAGACTGAGTCACCACCACCACCCCACTCTAGACCTACCATTTAGACCGGCCGACACATCTGGACCAATGTTGGAAGGCCAAAAGACATTGAATTGAGTGGTCCCTTATTTGCTCCGATTTTGTATAATTTCTTAAAATTTTTTATTTTGCCTAGAAAATTATGAAACTTATTATTATGAGGTTTTATTGTATGTAGATTTAGGAAAAATAGTGATTAAGTTTAATCCCGTTTGAAAATACAGGGTTCTTAATAAATTATGCAAAACCGAACATGATTAGAACTAGAAATAAATAGGCTTAGGAGTGTAGTTTGGAGCTCAAAATTTTTATGTAGAATGCTTAAGTGATATAGAACAGTGCTATGAAGCCATTTTTTTTAAATTTAATTTTCAAAATTTTTAAGTAAATTTTTACCCTTAAAATGATAGAAAAATTAGGTAATTTTGGGTTAATTAAGTGATTAAGTAATTAATTACTGATTTAGATAGTAATTAGATGTTTAGGGATGTTAATCTCTATTGTGGAAACCTAATCCTAGCCTTTGGAGTATTAAGTATAATTAATTTGGGAATTAGGTAATAATTGTAGGAAATTAGGAAATATGTAAATTTCGAAATTTAATAAATATGAAAAATTAGGGTTATTTAGATAATATAATAATAAAAATCAGAATATATTAAATATGAAACAAAATTTAATTTTAAATAATTGTATAAAAAATGTAAGATTTTCTCACATCGGAAATAAATCTGGTACTCTAGTTAGGATTAGCGTGTACCGAATAGTTTAGAATACTAAATTAATACTTAATAGGATATTAGAATACTCGAGCTTAATATGATTAATTTCACATTAGGATTCGAGCATATTTAAAATTCTAGAATCAAAACTAGAATTTAATTTAGGAACCGAACCCCGAAATAGGGTAGAATGAATCATTAGTACATAATAGGTATATATGGAAAAATGAGTTAATTTATAACTTAGAATATGAATACTTAAAGTACAAGTACTAAAAAGACCTATTTGTATTATAGAATACTTAGAGACGAATCAGCTTGCAATTAAGTGATCGGGCGACTGAGAAATTCCAAGTAAGTTAGGTTATTCCTTACTGTATTAGAGTACTATTTTTATGGTACTCGGAGACTTAGGATTGTATATGGTTGTGATTGTAAGTAGTTTACGTATGTGTTTAATATATCTGAATTCTTTGTAATATGATTGATTTTGTGTTATAATTGAATTGGTGTGAAATTGTTTGAAAACCCTAAATGAAATTTAATTTTATTCGACTCTAATGACCTAAAATGTCATGCATTGCAATCCGTTAGGAGATCATTGGGATTTTTCAACCAAATATTGATCCCTTCGAAAGGGATACCGTAGGATTACATAATGGTTCCTTCTTCATCCTTAATCGAACTAAGTGACATGAGAGGAGATCGTAGCGAGGGTGAAGTCAATGGTTCGAAGGTAGTCGTGGGAGGAGTGATGTCTCCATTGCACAAGCCTGGGTTTGGTTGTGAGCCGCTACATAACATGGAAACTCCTCAACCCAGATTAAAACGGGTGAAATTTCTCTGATTTCACAACAGACCGGATTACGTTGTGCGATGACACTTGATTGTTGCATTACATGAAAATAATTGCTTGATAATTTTGTTTGTGTTTATATACATTCATGAGTCTCTAATTCAACTTATTGAGCTGTAGTTGCTCATACCTTTATATATCCTTTTGTAGGTCTTGATTTTTGAATACTTCAAGTATTATGCCACCTTACAATTATCCAAAGGTTAGTTCTTTTGAAGCTAGGGGTGTGAGGATCAATTTGCTTAGAAGTAGATGTGTAGTTAGAGTATCCTTTGTAGTTTAAGACTGAAAGACTGATAGTTGTTATGTAAATTAGTGAACCATTATGTTTATGTAGAGTTTTCTGGGAAGTTATGTGGACTTTACATTTAATTATGTATGTTTATTAAAAATTTGTGATATTTACCATAATTGTAGTTAAACATTTAATTGGACTGTTTACTTTAAAATAAGGAGTTGTCGACGCTTTGTGTAGATCATATCTATGATAAGTACTGTGAGGCTAGTTATTATCATAAAATGGTTTATACGGTGGGACTGTTACGACTCTATAACTTCAAGGCATAACATAAGCTACATGGAGCTTTGAACTAAGCCTTAGATGAATTGAGAAAGCATGATGGAGAGCTTAAAGAAAAGGAAGGTATCCTTAAGGCTCAGATAGGTGCACTTAAAGCTAAGGAAGAAGCATATGAAGCCAAAATTGATGCTACTATAGTCGCTATGAGGTAGGAGATTGAAGACCTTAAGAATCAGTTGGCAACATATTAGGCTACTATAGCTAATGGAGTAACTATCCAACCGGTCACAAGGGTGGAAGTATTGAAGTTGGAGTGTTTTAAGGGAATATGATCTATAATGGAAGTAGATAATTTTTTATGGAGAGTTGCATAGTACTTTGAGGCAATGGAGCTTATTGATGATGGGAGTAAAGTAAGGATAGCAACCTTATACCTGAAGGATATGACATTGATTTAGTGGAGAAGAAGGGTCAATGAAATTTCTTCATGGCCACAATTTATGACGGAATTCCGAGATCAACTCTCTCCCCAAAATGCAAGGAGGGAAGCTAAAATCAAACTCAAACATCGATAACAAAAGATTAATGTGAAGTAATATGTTCAAGAATTTTCAAAGCTAACGTTGGAGATACTGGACCTCAACCTAGAAGATGCTCTTATTATGTTCTTGGATGGTTTGAAACCTTAGGTTAAGCTAGAGTTGGAGCATCATAGGGTAGAGAACATGTCAAAAGCCATCACTATAATAGAGGGCCTGGTGGAATTTCAAAAGGAGGACGATTGGCATCCAATAAGTAATGAAGAGGAAGAAGAAGAAGATATTGAAGGTAGGAGATCACTAAGTCCTCCAAAGGGAAGGAGGAGGATGGTAGCTAAGAGAAGGATACGATAACTTAAGTGCTACTTTTGTTATGGACCACATTATGCTCAAGATTGTCCAAAAAGGGAATGATTGGATACTTTGCTTTCAAGAAACGAAACTGAGGAAGACGATAAGGGTTACCTTGGTATTATTAGTCTTTTCTACGCCATGAAGTCTCAAGATGCAAAGGAGAAAAAGGGTTTAATGTATGTAGAGGCCAAAGTGGCAGGAAGAAAGATTAATGCTATGATAGATACGAGGGCCTCACATTTGTTCATTTCAAAGGATGTTGCCTCTTAGCTTATGCTAAAGGTTGGATAAAGTAAAGCCTGACTTAAGACAGTTAACTCTAAGGAACTCTCAACTTATAGGGTAGCTAAGAATATGGAATTTAGCATCGGAGATTGGTAGGGAAGGGAAAATATTGAAGTCATCCCCATAGATGTCTTTGAGTTTGTTATTGGCATGGACTTCTTGGATAAAAGTGGTGCCATTGTTATTCCTCATTCTAATTGTATTTATTAGCTTAATCAAGGTTCTTAGTGCATAATCCTAGTAAGCAGGAAGGTGGAATAAGCGACAAAGCTTATTACATCAATGCAAATTACAGGGGAAGAGACAACACTAATGAAAGGAGATAGGTCGACTTTAATAGGGGGAGACAGAGGAAAGAGAAGCTGAAAAGATCCCACAAAATTCAAACTTAATATAAGCGAAAAAGCAGGATAAAGTCTCAGTAACTAAGGTAAAAACTGAAAAGGGTAAAGAGTTACATTGGGCTTTAAGAAGGGAGGTTGTCCAACATTCTCATAATATGGGCATACATACAGAATCAAGGTCAAGGTATTGAGTGGATTTGAATTCAAGAAGGAAGTTGCGATGAAGATGTCGCTAGATTGGATGGGGAATGTCATGGACTAATTTTTCACGACCCTTGAGATACATCCAATATAATCCTGAGTATGGGAGACAAGACAAAAGAGACATATGTAAGAGGTTCTTATGGCTCATTAGAAGAGAAAGGCTTAGGCTCGAGCCCCAAACTTAGGGAAGATTCTAGAAGCTAAAAGGTTTTGAGAAGATTCCAGAGATATTCAAATGCAATGTATAATAGTTAGAAGGGTAGATAAGGTAGGTAGATATGATTCAATTGTAATCGTTAAATTAAATAAATCTTGGTCATTGATTGTAAAGGGGCATTTATATATAAAGAGAGTCTCTCCTAATTTATAATTATCCAAACATTGAGTGGAATTCAGTTGATAATTAGAGTTTCTCTTTTTAAACTTTGTATATGTAGTTTTCAAGCTAAACTTAACCTTCCTTAATATAGTTAAGAGCGCTAAGTGTCATATGGGATCGTTGAGAGGAATCCACTCGTAGCATGCAAATAGCTAGATTTATAAGTCATAAGTTGAGAATTCATTGCCCATTATGAGTTAGATACTTAGGAAGAAATGACTTGTAGGTAAGAGTGAAGGCTAGCATAGTAGGATGAGCAAGTCATTAATTTGGTGAAATTATGGTTAATGTGGGTCATGATAGAACCTACGAATCAAACATAGTTATTATATGAGAACAATTATGTCTAGAGCCAGTAAATTACATTATTGGTGACCGATAAGTGTGATGAACCTAATATGAGATGATTAATGCTGTAGATAGTGGAGATGACCGAATATCACTTCATAAATATTATTGTTGGCTACATAAAAGTAAGATTTTTTTTAATTGTGTTTGCTATGCTTTACCTAACCAAGACATTAAGCAGGTTTATGTTTGATTTTATTTTATTTTTCTTGTATGTGTATTAATTGTTAATGTGTATAGGCTTACATACAGTTATAGTGTATGATTCTGTCTATAGTGGTGCTTTCTTACGAGTCTTGTACCTAACCGTATTTAAGACTCTTGCTTTCAGGTTTGGATGATTTTGACTATGTTACCATTATGATGGTTTAGATATGATGACCTAGATCTTTGGTAGGAGTGACAATAATTAAATAGCAGAATTAATATCCATTTGTTATTATTTCGAAAATTAATATTAGTTTTAACTATTTAAACATTTTAATATAAATGTCTAGATATATAAAGGCTTAGTTAATCTTATTTAAATAAGTTATAAATTTTAAGACATTGCAATTTTTAATGTACTTAAGAGTTCTTTCATAAATTTGTATGTTTTAGTAAGTAAAACCCTAAGGCCTAACTTTGACTTACTTGTGATAGGTATCCATTCTTTGATTTGGTTTGGCATCAAAGTATTTATAGCAGTTTTATTTAGAACCCTGGTGAATTGAATTAAAACAAATTCAAATACAGTTTAGTATAATTTGAACAACTTTTGAAAACACTTAATGTTTTGGTCACATTTCATAGTTTACGGTATGCATATATCACTATAATTTTTGCTTGTACATTTTGACGCAAAATTTCAAGTTAAAAAAAAAAAATCAATATGTGGGATTGTAACTGCATATGTGCATAACAAAAACAAAAGAAACATGAATACTAATTCCCTTCAAGTAAGCTCAACTTGTTGCCTCAACCTTATCTTTTAAATACCTTACTTAATCATCTACATCATATAGTAAGCTATGTGAGAGGACAAATGACTATATGTACTTACAGAATAGTAAGATCACAACTAAGAGACAAGAGTAAGGTTGTAAGGCATAAGGAATTAAAACTCTGATAAGAGATGAGAGTGTACTAGTTAAGGCATGGAATGAGAGTAAACGTTTAATTTAACACAAAGGTTAGTGTATGTGAGTGTGAAATGAAGTAGAAGTGGGACATTAGGGGCTGGGGGACTTAGAGTTTGTCTTATAAATAGGGTTAAGGTTTTTTCTCTTTTCCACTATAAAAGTTATCTAATTGGATGCATTTGTTAGCATTTGAAAATAAAAATACGTCAGACCATTTCAACCTGGTGGCATAAATATTATTCTTCATGAGATGGAATAAGTATAAAACCCTCCTCCCCCAAAATTGGCAAAAGAAAGATAGATAGATAAATAAATAAATAAAAACGTATCGCATTTTTTTTAAGAAGCAATAAATTTCAACTTATAAACGAAAACACAAGTTATTTGGATCATTTCTAAATCGAATTGTGAATCAAATTAGAAAAAAAAAAAAGTATTTTCCAATTCAATTTAATATAAACATAAATAATTTAAATTAGAAAAAGAAATGTATTTTCTAATCTGGTCAATTCATGAATCTTTGCTTTGTAACCAGGTCTATGTAAACTTATTTAAATTTTAATATAAACATAAAAGACTTAAATAACCCTCCTAAATTATAAATGACCTAATTATGTTATAGCATAAACATTCACTGCTTTTAGTATATTTTAACCGAATCAACGTATGACTGCTCAATTGTATTATAGGAAGAATTGGAAACATCAAACATGACAAAAATGAAATTATAAATATAATGATTGCGTTAGATATGTGATCAAACCGGTCTCAGCTCTCAAATATTTGAAACATATCTCCTGCGATCTTTATCGAGTGCGATGTGCAGGTGCAATGGATGCTTCAATAGGGAGGAATGTGGCGGACAAGACGACGACGCTATGAAAAGTTGGCGTTATTCTATATTCCGAGACGATAACAGCGTTCGAAGCTTGGGACCAATCACATAAAAAGTGCATTCCTGAGGCCCATTCCACTGCTGAGTCAGCTTAAGAACATGAACATCCTAGATATTTCCTCTCTCCTCATCTACTTCTTCTTCTTCTTCTACCAGATAAACATGTATGTTAAATAATCTCATTTTCCATGCAAGGAAAAAGCTCAAGTCTTGTGTTCTGGATCTGCAGCTTCAAGTTCTTAATGGTTAGTTGCTGTCTGGTCAATGTATTTTTAAGTTCAGATTAAAACACTGGGAAGACAGGCCAGCAACGGACCTGAGAAAACAGTGTTTCTAGGGCTGGCTTGCCGTTTGGCAAAGGTAATGCTCGAGTTGATTATCGTTTGCTGTATATGAGTAATTCTTATATAAACTCGGTCTTTGAAGACCTTTTGGATCTTTATATTTATGGGGTAGCCACCATTTCATCTATATAAGAATTTTCTTCACATAGGATGTCAATTTGGTTATAAAAAATAGGCTTAGTGGGAGAATCCTGTGGTCTGGTTGAGGATTGGAAACTTTCTGTTATTGTAAGTTGGATTTTTCACTTGTAGTTTGGATCTTTCACGTTCGAAATAGGGTGAAAGTGGTTTTTTTTCTTTTGTTTTGGTAGATTATCTATTAGGGTGAAGTATTTGGTCTTTCTTACTTTTTCTTACGTGATTTATATGATCATAAGCTGGCACTCAATAAAGTTGCATAGAGACTTGGATTTTCAATAAAAAATCTTCCCTGATATAGAAGAAAAGCCTAAGTTATTCTGATTTTCCTCGGCTTGAAAAACAACAGTTATCCTGCTTATAAGGATTAAAGTTATTCTAAATTTTTCTGCCATTTGACTTTGAGCTACATGCCTTAACATGATTGATTATGTGAATGTGATCTTGCATAATTATATGCGCAGTATAGCTGCCTAAATTAGATGGGCTTTTTGATCACATTGTTCTTCACATAGCAAGTGACGAAGACTATTCAAACCCTGTGTTCCTCCACATTGGTTGGAGACAGCTTGTATGACACATAAATGAATCTTATAGCAACATTTAAACAAATGCATCGGTTTAAGTGTGTGTGTGTCAGTAATTCTCTAGCTACCTTCAAAACTTTGAAGTTTTCATCAATGTCATTCACCTTTCTTAGCATATTACCAATGTATTCCAATGAAATCCTGGAGTACAAGTGAATGTAATCTCAGAAAGAAAGAATATGTCATTCAACCCTAAGATGGTCAGTACTAGCATGGGTAATATAAAGTATGAACCTGGTGAAAGAAAGAATCTCAATGATTTTAACCGTGTTAACCCTAACCATCCTTGGGTTGAATGACATCTTCCCACATTTTTTTTTCCCCTATTTCATTGGAAGATATTGGTAATATGCTATAAAAGGTGAATGAAATTGAAGACAACTTAAAGCTTTTGAAGGTCGTGAAAGAATTGATGACGCACGCAGACTAACACTCCTGTTGGAATGTCCCATCAGATTTATTTATGTGGCATACAGGCCTACAGAATGACTTCAGCCTGTGTGGGAGGAACACAGGGATTGGCTAGTTTTTGTCACGTGCCATACGAAGAACAATTAGTGGTTGAAAAGCCCATATAATTTAGGCATGGTATACTAAGGTCACATTCATATAATCAATCGTGTTAGCGCACACAGCTCAAATATTGCCGACATAAGCAGAATAACTATGTTTTTCGAGCTAAGAAATTCAAAATAACTTTGATTTTTCTTTATATCAGAGAAAATTTTTTATTGGAAAACCTTGTCTTTGTGCAACTTTATCGGGTGCTAGCTTATTATCATATAAATGCAAGTCACCCTTATGAGAGAAGAATGGGAATCAAGTAAAACTCATTCACGACTTACTTAAAAAGTGCATTCATTAACATGGGGGAAAAGAAAAGTTTCTCCATTTCTTTAGAAGAGCAAACTATTTGTATCTTTTCTAACTTCCCGGGTATGGCAGGACCCCAAACATCATTTGAGCATCAAGCAGTAGATACCACCAGAGAAGAAGTGATAGAATTACCAAAATGCCTGATATTATTGAGAATTATCCAGTGAATACCGTTCTACATACAAGAAACTCAAGAATGCTAACTTTGAATGCGATGGAGTGCCTTCCTAATACAGATTGCTCAGTAACTTGAAGACCACTTGCTTACATGATCCTGTTTCAGCCGAATCAGGAAGCAGATGGGTTAATAGGCTCAAGAGAAGTGCTCCAGATTTGTTAGATCATTGTGGAAAGAGTTCTAGATTAGAAGCTAAGGAATCATCTCCACAGGAGAAGGTTGGTTACACCTCCGGTGAAACTATAAAACATGATATGATGGCCTTGGAACTCAAGGAAGACTGTACTAAAGTGATTTCATCAGATCAGTCTTCCTCACTAATAAAGGACTATTGGATACAGAGATGGCTTCATTATCCTTCCAGCTTTCCTTGGAAGAAGGATGAAGCCATACCAATTACTGAGTCAGGAACCACAGAGAAAAAATCCAAGGGGTTGGTAAAGAAGCAATGTCCAAGCATCAGTGCTATGGCACTGATGGGGAAGGCTCTGGATGGTTCTTGGTCTGGTGAATTTAAGAGAAGTGGATCTTTGGTTGTTTGGAATACCAGAAAGGTTTGACTCTTAGTTTAGTAAGCTTATGGACAGACGTTCATGGACCAGGATATTACACAGCCTAAAGATGATCATAGGTTAACAAGGAAATTGGAAATGCAGACTTCAGTTTTGTTGACTAGAATTAGAACGACTGAGACTGAATTAATAGATAATACTGGCACACTGTTATGAAAATTGTTTCCAAAGTTTCAACATGTTTTTTCATGGAAAAGTGTGTACAATCTCTTCACCTTCTCTGACTAGAACTTAAAATGCAATGATTTTGTGTTCCCCCCTAGACCAAAAGCATCATCAGAAGTTGGACGAGCAAGTAACCGATAGTTATTTAATCATACCATATCTAAAAGGCATAAACTTTTAGAGCTGTTGTGGAGCTAAATTTAATACGGTATTACAACTAGAAACCTTGAATTAAAATCCCTAAACAGTCTTTTAATCCCAGATTAATTAAATCATCCATTTGATTGATTTTATGTTTAAATTATCAGCCTATAAGTGGAAGGACTTTTAAGTAGTAAACATGAAAATCCGTATCTTATCTATAGGGTATAAGCTTTTAGATAAGTTGACTGTGGAGTCGAAAGTTAAAAAAAAAAAAAAAAAAAAAAAACCTTTAGGACTGTAATAATCCTGAGGATGCTGCACAGACGTTGCGTCTTGAAAGCTTGGGTGATTATTCCAAATGCATAAGTTAGCATTTAGTTGTTACCTTTTAGACCAACTACCAAAGTATACCCGATCTATTCTGAAAAAATGAATGTCATTTGATATAAACTTAACTAAAATCCGGCAGCTTTATGTAGAAGAATCTGGGATAAGACCTCCATTACGTAGAATAAATGCAGAAAACAAGTTTAACTGCCTCAGCATCCTAAGGAAATTATGTTTCAGAATCAAAGCAGATAGAGGAAAATCATGTAACTAGTTCTACCAAATTTAAGTGACGAATCCCTTGCTTTTGACTGTTATGACCATATGGAAGATGTACCACTCTCTATCGCAATCTGTCCAATATACTAACCAGAATTGTTTTGAACAGTTAGTGATCAGAAACAAAGTGTCCATATTGGACATGACAGCCTGTCTGCTTTAAGGCGGATTCAAAGAAGCCACCTCCATGGATATTTGAATCCACACATGGAGGTGCAAACTGGACTATTACATCTCTTGCTGTAAGAGCATCCTCTACTTCTTGTTGCTCATTAATTAGGAAGCTGAAATTGCACTTTGCATCTGCCAAATTTTTCATAGCTTACTTTAGTGTATCTCTCGACTTGTTGGTAACTGGACAGTCCATTCTTGGAATGAAATCATTCCTTAGAAGAAAGATTCCTGCTGAAATAAGAACCCTGAGGTCCCGTTCGATGGTGGGATCAGAGTTCTTATCAATAACCATATGAATGAACTCTTCCACGGAAAGATTCCTGTAATTGTCAAAGTTTGCAAGTTATACATCTAGGTTGTATTCCCCAGATCATTAATCTTAACAGCATTTCATCAGCTTACCTTCACTTTGAGAAAGGGTCTACGCTATCCAGAAGAAGGTAAACGTCAGTTCTTCTCACACAGCCATTTAATTCCTTGGTTCCTCGGTCCAAAACTGCAACTGCACTCATTCTGCTTCTCCACAAATTCTGGAGAGTCTTAGCAGTCGTCTGATCTCCATAGACATGAGCAACGGTCTCTTCATTGTCAATCCTAGACGAAAGATGGTGAGGCTGTTGACAAAATAGAAAGAGCACATTACGGCATAGATTATGCTTATAAGTTCATGTTGCAGTACCTAAACTCTGAAGTGGCATGGTCTGTAATGCTATCAAACCACTCCAGTCTTCGCTTGACTGAAGAAGCAATCGGATAACTGCATTCTAAAAGAAACCAATCTTTAATTTCTCGTGTAAAGTTAAAACCATGATGATATAGGAAAATTTGTCAAGTAATATTGCTTGTGCTGTGTACCTAGTTTTATCGTATCTAGTGGTGAATGTGAGTAATGAATATGGACAGCTCTTGCAACCTGATCTATTTGACATCCTAGGAAATAGCTTCCTCGGTCAAGAAAACAAATTAGCAGCCCACATTTCATTTCCAGAAAAGGGTAAGATCTCCAACATGAGCAGATAAATCATAACTGATGATACGTCATCTTAAGTGCGATCTTAATTTCATGCCTTTTGATTTGCAATGACTTTTGAAATATATGGATCCTCAAATGCCTAGTGCGGCAACATTTTTAAAGCAATTTGTAGGCTAGATGTAAATATACCTGTGTAATAAAACCGACAACTTGTGAATTTGACGATCTATCTATAACTGGAGCAACCTGCATGGGATGCTTTGACAAGAGCAGAAGAACATGGAAGAGGGTGACATCTAAGCTCACGGGTAAAAATGGATCCCAGACGAACCGTTTTGCTAGCTTGCTGATCTGTTATGTTACAGTGGAGTAGAGTCAGGGCAGTTTCTTGATCCAGGCTAGAATATTATAATTTCCAAGTAGGATGATCTTGGCATCATTCTATAGCTTTATACACGGTTTGTTCTCCTTCTCCATTCATGGATATTGCGTGAGATGTTGTTTATGCATAGTTCTCGCAAAATATTGATTTTTGAGAATGAAAAGATGCGTGGGACAAAGTTTTTTCTTCTTTCATCATTCTTTAAGAAAAGCTTTCACCAAGAGGATAGTTGAAAAGTTATAAAATCATTTTGTTAAGTTGCTTTTTTATATCTCAACCCAACAAAATATTTCATAAGAAGCAACAAGTATCTGATTAGCAGAATTGAGAAGACGTTAACTAGACCTTGGTTTGCCCAATATTAGGAAATTGTTCCAGCGTCTTGAAGAAAGCATGGTTATCGCCGGAAGTGCTTCTGGTGTGTACACTGGATTTGTCGCATTCCTGGAAAGAATTTCATTCATAAAATTATATATTCTTTACAATTTCCTTGACAATGAACCAAAGCAGAAAAACTTTCTAGCTCAGTTTGTTAGCGTCTTAGCAAATCACAAGGTGCCATTTATAACGAATATGAGCCCTCATGTTTTTCTTTTTCTTTCATATGAAATACGATTGTTTTGAGAATATAAATGAATACTATAATGGAAAGGGAGAACTTTGTCCAACTAGACAATTCCATTTACCTCAAGAGACCACAGGACCAAACTTGCAAGATCTACGAAACCAATATACTTATGTGGAATTCTTGCAAAAGTTGTGGCATGAGTGCCTGAAACATCAGCAATTGGTGCACCAGACACATTCTTCTCGTAGATAAACTTTATTGCGTCACTCACGCTATGCTCGGCATTTAATTCCAAAAGTAGAAGAAACATGCGCGGAAGAAAGAGAAAAGGAAAAGTTGAAACACCCATCGGCCATGAAAAATGAATTTTCACGGTAATTGTCAATCAGTAAGTTTTACTACGGTAAATGCGTTGTTATTGCGTGATAATTTGCCGTTTCATCAAATCTTAGTATGATATCAAAGCAAGATGGAGAGTGGTCACAACAATTAAGTTGCTTGTTTGTTCATCATGAGTCATCTCTTTGCAAATATGCTGTGGGGGTGCAGGAATGGATGCAAGGATCAGATATGTATTGCATGTGTAGTCATGCAATACATAATTAGGGGAAATAACTTAAGTGATTCGTATGAAACGATCAAAAGAGAAATGTAAGGAAGAGGATTAGGTAATCTTGGTGAAGTTCTAATACATATGATGATGGGTAAAGAAGCGCAATAGTATCAAGCTCTATAGTTGATAAAGCACGGAATAAAATTTTTGAGATATTTAAATATTTGATCTTTGAGATAAAATTTTGGCAAAATAACGATATTAATAAAGGTTTCTTTCTTCCTCCAAAATGAGGAGATAAATGGGGTATTTATAAGAAATAGTTGTTGATTTTATTTGTCGAATCATGATGACAATAAATGATTAAGATTGAAGTCTCTTATTAATGAATTTTAAATGAGTTATTTTATGAGTTTAAATCCAAATAAAGGTTTTATTTATTATTTTAGTATGAGATAAATCAAGAAAGGTTGGATCAGACGGACTGATTCAATAGGCTCTATTCCAAACCTATCATGCTAAAACTCCTTTAATCATCCCAAGTATCTAAACTTAACTCTTTAGGCCCCGTCATCTTAGCTTAAAGAGCTAAACTCAATTAATTAATTGGTTTAAAGCTCAAACTTAAATTTAGCCCTTTACATTTTATCTCTTGATTAAAGTTCTTCAAACAATGTCAAAGGAGTTTGGGCATTGATTGAGTCTTTTAGATAACTTAGGCATATACGCGCTATTAAACATCTATATTGTTGCTAAATTCATTTTTAAGAATTGTTTTAGCGCACGAGTTTGCAACACTTCTTAATTATATTTCGTGTCTCAATTGGATTAGGTTACATGTTGCCCTTAAGGCATTACTTTGAAATAAATCTTCTTTAAGCTGTCTCTTTTTAAGTTGATTTGTCTATTCAATTCAACCCATATAAGTTATTGATTCTATCGAGTTAAATTTATATGCTAAGTTCACATTAGTATTCTTGTCGGGCTAACTCTATGTATCAATGTTGCTTTAATTTTCTTCTCATATAAAAGTATACTTTTTGTAAGGTTTTCTTATGTCAATCAAATCTTATTTGTTACGCAATCAATATGGTGGTCTCACTAGTCGGTTAGCAGGCAAAGATTAAGAGAATAGTGTCTTCTATAAGGTTTTCAAGATAGTACGTGAAAGTTAGACGAATTTTCAAATCTTTATTTAGAAAAATTCTTTTTAGTAGTTGCACATTGGTCATGGGGCATTGTGAAAGAAAAATCAAGATGCAATGCCGGCTGAAGAATGTCCTAGAAACGCAACCACGTTCGGGCCATTAACTTTACATGTTAAGATATCTTGCCCAATTTGATGCATGAATAGACGAAAAATAAGGTTTAGTATATTTCTCCCTCAAGGCCTTGATTAATCCGTCATATCAGCTCTTTTTCATAAAGTAACTTTGTAGCCAAATAGAGTTAACAAATGGCCTCGTATATACATATCCTTAACGAACGGAATTTGAAGAGGGAAGCTCCACATCAAGTCATCTACTGCCGATGCCTGTTATTTTATTAATGTAGATAAGGACAAGCTTGGCCTAAAATAAACCCTTCATTTCTTTGCTTCCATTGAAAGTTGGACAGGTGTCCACTTGTTTTTTGTTTGGTCCCAAAATGCAGACAACTACGTCACCTTCGGACTAATTCCAACCGCTGCAGTAAAGGAAAAAGAAGAAATGAGCAGCGTCCTCTCCAACTGGCCATGGTATGTTATAGTAGCTCTTTAATATTTTTATTATTTATTTTTCTTTCCTTCTTCAAATAATTATGCCCTTGCTTACTGATATCGGTCTCAGTCTCTTCTAGAGCTTCTTCTTTTGCATCATCAGGTTCTATGTCAATTGGATGGGACACGTTTCCTCTTCTGGTGACGTTTCACTAATGATATTTCCCAAAATCTCAACTACCTCACTCATCTTGGGACGGGATTTTGGTTGCTTCATTAGGCATTTATTTGCTAGGGACGTAAGCCTTTGAGCTGATTTAGTGCAATAATCTCCTTCTAATCGTAGATCAACGACAAGATGGAATTTTGTTTTAGTCTAAAACATATGGCCTGACCCATTCAAGAAGCTTCTGTTCACTTCGAGGTAGATTTCTCTCCACAGCTCGCCTTCTGGTGATGAGTTCATAAAGAACTACCTCAAAACTCCATACACCACTCTTAGCCGTCAACTTGCCTGTATGAACATACTCCGGAGCTACATATCCTACTGTTCCCACAACTGATGTTGTCACAGAACAATGAATAAAAAAACCCAACTCGAACACGAGTTGAATGTGAGACATTGACTATTAATCTTTTAATCTTGATACATGCACTTGAACAAATAAGATAAACATGAGTAAACATGAGAATTGAACATGACGTGAGGCTTAATCCTGATGTGAGCTATATTCATGATGTAGGGTTTGATCATAAGTGCACAATAGGTAATTATATGACTGTACATGAGTTTAATATGTGAGTTGAGCATGAGTCCTGATATATGAACATAGGTGAGACAAATCTTTAAATTAAACACGAGTCCTTAATAAAACTTCATTTCTTTTACTACTCTTGTCATTTTTTTCTTCAACTTCCCACTTGTATAGTTGTACGATTTCTATCTCATTTGCACTTCATTTTACTAACTTACTTACTTTTCTTGGTTTTCACATATAATCACTCTTTTCTCTTCCCCCAAGGGATAGCAATTGTAGTAGATGTTGCTACCATTTTTCAAGAGTCATCAAGAGGAGGCAACATCACATTATACATGAGTAGTCTCATGTCATGTAATGAACAACTCCAGTAATGACACCCTTTATATCGAGTAAAGGAGATGTTATAAACCAACATAATGTATCGAATATTTAGAGCACTCATGTGTCGAGTGCTACATGTACATTGAGCCTTGTACGTATGTACGCTTCGAACATCTCGAACATATACGCATAAAGCATTGCAAACACGCGCACATCAAACATCACACATAAGGAGTGCTACATAAAGCAAACATAATGAGTAATGGTCATTACTATGCAATAATAACCTCTTCATACACCGTATCCATTTATAATTTTCCTCTCCTATTTATTGACATGTGGAGGAGGGACAATCATCTTTTCTTGATGTCTTTTATTCCCTTATGACACCATCAAGGAACTAGTGCTGTATTATAATACATTAGTCTTTGAAAATCACAATATCTTAAAGGGGTAGCTTCAATCTCCTTAAGGACCTGCAATGTCTTAACAAATAATAAGAAGCATATCTTAGAAACTTCACGTGCTTAGGAGCAATGTCTCAACTAAGCAGCATTATTGTCTGGCATAAAGTAGTAAGATTATCTTGTTATCTTTTCTTATTCTTCTTCTTCTTTTTTTTTTTAAACGATGCCATATGCTAAGGAGCAAAGGTTTAACCTAGCTACACTAGTGTCAAGCAACTTAAGTTTTAAATTTCTGGATTGACATAATTTCGAGACCGCTTAGATTCTTGTATCTAAGAGATGTCTTGTATAATAGATATAATTGTAAGACTACTTAGACTCGATGATTTAAGGGGGTCTCCTTTAATATAGACATAATTGTGAGACCACCTAGACTTAGTGTTCTAAGAGATCTTACATGTCATCTCACATATTGAAACAAAACTTTTGCTTGTTACCAATAATATATAGATGATCCTTCTAAAAAAGTGTTCAATCACGCATATGTAACGATAGTGGCACTAATTGCTTAGAACCAATAATTCTTTTTCATTAGTCAAGGGGGTATTTCCCACTACTTGACTACGTAACATGGCTTACGAAGATGTTACATGGTTTTAAATATCAATATGTTAAAGTGTTTATCAATAAGATTGTTTCCACTACTTGAAACATAGAGATTAGATAGTATAAAAGCTATACATGATTATCATGACATAATGTACGTCTAGGAGCCATTGCTCCTACCAATCCATAACATACAAGCTAAGCTTATCATCGTACGCTTAGGAGACTAAGCTCTTACTAGTTAGCAATGATGTGTAGTTTATATATTATATTCATTATTACTTTCTTTTGTTCGATTAAGGCGTTTAATTTCCCCCATTTAGATGTAAACTGTTGTGTGAAATTAACTTCACGCGCTAAGGAGACTAGTCTCTTACTTTGCAACGGTAATAATAATAAAATGAAGATATACAAATACTTATCACATTCTCATTAGAAAATGGTGATAGATAAATAAACTTCTTTCATTGACATAAAGTGGGTATCGCTGAACTTACACATGAAATGAAAAGAAAACTGAGATAGATACGATAAGGGCATATGATGGTTGTTTAGAGTTCTTGCACTTCTTAGCTTATAATGTGTCTTTTACCTTCATAATATCTTTGGTTTGCTTTTGTTTCTTCATACCCCTATAGCAATTACGCATCCTTTTCTTCTTGAATGCTCGTGTCTAAGCTTCTTCCCTTATGGGCACATGTGCTTAAGGAGGTTCTACTAAGGGTGTCTCCACCTTGTTTATTTGCTCATCAAAGAATGCTGCTTCAGTAAAGTGAGATTTGTCACATGTAAATGGGTTATTTGTTGCAGGAATGAAGATGTCTTACTTATTCCAATGACCTTTCATACATTGATACTACGTTGAGAGTATCATGTTATGATAATACAGCCATGTCCTTCATATGAGGAGATGGTAAGATACAAGCACATCGATCACATGGAACTATGTAAAGCTATGAATAGGTCCAATATCAAAGTCTATTTCAACATACATCATTATCTTCATGGAAGATTTACAGAAGCTATTTAGTATGATTAGTTATCTTACTAAGTTTTGAATATCTATTTTTGCACTTTTAAAAGTGGGCATTGGCATCAATAAATGTCCTCCTAATACAATGACCGTTTGTTAAGCTTGATTTTTCGGTTGTTATTTTTAATTTGATTTCTCATTTTCTAATTAATAGCAAATCCTAACCAATTTAATATTAATTCTCGATTAGAGAAATTAGAAAATTCCAATTCTTTTAATTAAAACTTTTAGAGTCACCATCTTATCGGAGTTAGGAAAAAAAAGAAATCATAATCAATTGGGTGGATTGATTATGATTTAACTACCGGTCTTTGATTTTAATTTAATAAAAACTAGAGAGTTCTAAATTTGGAGGTTAACCTATTAAATCCTAACAGGTATTACTATTTATTTTTCGAAATTAAGTTTATTTTTCACAATTATCTTTTTTTGATATTTTTAAGAAAATAAAAATAAAATAAAATAAAAAACCTACGTTTTTACAGATTTTAACGTTATCCCTAAGGTGTTTACGTATCCACTGGTCGGGATCAGACTACCATAGTTCTTTTCAAAAACTTTAGTATATTAGTTTATTTTCACTTTAAAAACCGACCGAGTTTACATGTTTAATTAATTTAATTTATTAAAAAAAATCTATAAGGGGCTTAATCCTCAAGTATCTTTATTTTATAAAAACTTTCTAAAATGCCCTAGTTTGTTTTTTTAATGGTTTTTTTATTACTTTTTATTTCTAAAAAAAATAATTTTCTAAGTGAGAAATCCTAAAAAAGAAAAAAAACTTAATACTAAAAAAAATGCCTAAGCTAATATATACATATATATATATATATATCTATTTATATTCTATGTTATCAACACAAATAAATAAGTAACTAATAAATAAAATAATAATATTATAATAATAAAAAAAATTGAAGAACCGAACTTGCATTGGTTTCCACTGTGCAGTGAAGGACAGTATAGTGGGGAGGACAGCGAAGGCTGTGGACATGGACTACGTGTAGCGTGTGGACAATGGTGTGTAGTTGACACACTGCACATGAGTGGATGTGTGGCGTACTGGAGTTGGTGTGGATGTGTGGCATGCATATGTGATCAGCATATGCAATGCTTAGTGAAGATAAGACGGTGAAGTGTCAACTTGTGTTAGATGTGCTGTTTGGTGGTTGGAGTTGTGGTCAGTACGTGAATTGTGCAGTCAGTAGTGAAGACAGGACGTATAGCAGCGTGAGTTCTCTGAGCATTGTTGGAATATTTTACTATGGACGTGGTTATTGGGCACCGATTCAAATATGCTGTTGATCGATGAATTAGTATGTGTCAATGAATGTGGCGTTGGTTTTGGAGCTTGGTGTAAGGCTGAACATGGAGATCGGTGTTGCTGCTGTTCGGAGTTACAACCGCTGTTAGTGAAGTTGCGAGGACTTGCTTATGTGTGTGTGTAATGAAGGATCAAGAAGGGACGAGTGTAGTTATGTGTGAAAGAGGGTCAATGTTGGGAAAAGTTGTCGTGTTGGAATTGACTGCGGAGTGTAGTACTGCTTTGTTGATAGCTACTGCTTGGTCAGTGGCTTGGAGAAAGTTGTAGAGTTACATGTACGGGAGAGTTAGTTGAATTAGGGGAGATAGAATCTATGGTTCGTAGTGGTGAGTGTGAATTGTAATTAATTTTACATCATACTTTCGGTATTTATAAAGTTTAAAAGCAAATCATATAAAATCGAATCTTTCATATTGATCTAAATCTGATTTGATAAAAATCAAATGAGATTTAAATATTTTATATTGATTTAAATTTGATTTGATAAAAATTAAATTAAATTTGAATCTTACAAATCTTTATCGCATTAGATTCACAAGATTTGTTTAGATTTAAATCCTCTATGCTTAACTGATTTTCGCAAAATAAAAGAAAGAAAAATAAAAAGGCACATGTATACCTGGTGAGATTCGAACGCTAATGCCAATGCAAATGCCAATGCTCAAATACTTATCTATTAGGCCATTGGCTTGTGCCTTGATATTTAGTACAATTAAATTATACTTAAACAACATGACTCTCTAAAATAAAACTATTTGAACTAAACTAAATCTATTGTACTTGAAACGTTTAACTCTCTAAAAATTTATTTTCTTAAAAAATCTTCATAATTTTTCTTTTTTCAATTTTCTTTTTGTATTTTTATCATTTTAAAATTTTTTATTTATTCTTTATTATTATTTTTTATTTTTTTATTGTTTTTTACTTTGAATTAGGACCATATTAAAAAAAAAAAAAACTATAGGAGAGACGTAAAAATTAAGTATCTATAACTATCCTTTTTTATAGTGAAGTTTGAGTAAAACTCTACTGTAAAGACAAAAGAGACATCATTTTTACCTTGGATTTAACTCTATCCTAGGAAACGCTACAATTAGCTAACTTTCCTAGGATCGATCCATTAGGGATTTAGTGACAATAGGCTTGAACGAATAGTAGTGAGGGTAAGACTCTTGTGGGCTGGCAAGAACCCCAAAGAAATATTGATGACTTGGTCATGCCCCCTATGGGTTGACTAACCAAGATGAGACAAGCAAAACACTCCTTGAACTGGCTAAGATTCTAAAAAGATATTGATTACTTAGTTTTACCCCTTATGAGCTGACTAACCAAAATGAGCAAAACATTCCTTAAGCTGGCTAAGATCCTAAAAAGATATTGATGACTTGGTTATACCCTCTATGGGTTGACTAACTAAGACGAGCAAAGCGTTCTTTCAGTTAACTAAGACCCTAAAGAGATATTGAGAAACTTAGACGTATCCCCTATGGGCTAACTAACTAAGGTAGGTGAAGCGCTTTTTGAGCTAGCTAAAACCTTAAAAAGAAATTAAAATGATGGGAATCAGCCTTCGACTACTTCCAAGCCGAAGCTAACCTGCTCGAAACCATGGCCGACCTTTTAGAAGAAGATGCCGACATATTCTAACCCAAGGCTAAACAATTCAAGGCCGAGGCCGAGTAGCTTTCGTTGAGGCTGAGCAAATAATAGAAGGCTGAGGGGTAAAAAAGGAGCCACTTGGCAATAAGCCTATCATCAATCGAAAAGACGAGAAACCGTAAGGCTGAGGACTCGAGAGCCAATAATGACTTGGCACGACACTGAGAGACTCGTGTCGACTGAATCTAGAACTCGGCAATTGTGGGTCGACCTCTTTAGTATCTCGGCCAAGCTACATGAGAGTTCAAGGGCTCCTTCTCGAACCCGTACGTCAAATTACTGACCCTGTTCGGTTCGGATACTACTACTCCTAAGACATGTCAAGTGACTGCATGCCGACTCCTGTAAAACGTACAATTTTATATTCTTGTATTTGTTTTCCTTCATTTTAATTATGAGCTCAATTCTTTAAGGTTTAAGGTCTTGTACATTATTTACAGTTTTGCCACTAAGGTTTAGGATTTGCTATAAATAACAACTGTTGTAAACATTAAAGATATATAGAAATAGAGACAAGAAAAAGATGTATACAAAATAATATACTAAGAGTAAAAACTTTCCTCTTTTGAGTAAAGCTGTACTTGAGTTAGTAGAGCTTGCGCTTGTCGAATTATTGAGTATTAATTGCTCTTTTTAATCTCTCCCGTGTTCTTATCAATCTTATTCTTAGGATTATAGTGAACCCATTCATTTGAACCGGTTAGTAGGTCACATCTAACCTCTCATTTGAAACCCCAAGTAACATTTAGTATTCATGAGTTGTATTGAACTCTATTTTGAGCTCAATCCCCTGATTGTATTTGTGTCTTGGTGAGTTATATCCATTCACAGTCACCATCAAAACCTTCTTATTGTTCGTACCTATAATTCTTTTGAATACCCATTCCTATTCATTCGAGATTTGCTACTATTTTTAGATTTGATTCCCTATCATTAAAGACTTGGTTGTACCCCTTATGAGCTGACTAATCAAGGTAAGTGAAACGCTCCTTAAGCTGGCTAAGACCCTAAAGAGATGTTGAGAACTTGATTATGCCCCCTATGGGCTGATTAACTAAGGTGAGCAAAATGCTTCTTGAGCTGACTAAGACTCTAAAAGATATTGAGAACTTAGTCGTGCTCTCCATGGGTTGACTAACTAAGGCAGGCAAAGCATTCCTTGAGTTGGCTAAGGCCCTAAAGATATCGAGAACTTGGTCATGTCTCATATGGGCTAACTAACCAAGGCAGGCAAAGTGCTTTGTAAGCTAGTTGAAACCTCGAAAGATATCGAAAACTTGGTTGTGCCCCCTATAGGATGACTAACCAAGGCAAGCAAAGTGTTCCTTGAGCTAATTAAGGCCCTAAAGGGAATATTGAAGACTTGGTCGTGCCCCCAATGGGTTGATTAACCAAGGTAGGTGAAACGCTCTGTAAGCTAGCTAAGTCCCTAGAAGATATTGAGAACTTGGTTGTACCTCCTATAGGCTAACTAATGAAAGTGGGTGAAGCATTCCTTAAGTTGGCTAAGGCCCTATAGAGAATATTGAGACTTTGGTCATGCCCCCTATTGGCTAACTAACTAAGGCGGGCGAAGCACTCCTTAAGCTAGCTAAGGCCCTAAAGATGCTGAGAACTTAGTCGTATCCCCTATGAACTGACTAACCAAGGTAGGAGAAGTGCTCCATGAGCTGGCTAAGATCTTGAAAGATATTGAAAACTTAATAGTGCCCCTTATAGGCTGACTAACCAAGGTAGGCGAAGTACTCCTTAAGTTGGCTAAAGCCCTGAAGGGAATATTGAAGACTTGGTCATACCCCTTGTAGGCTAACTAACTAAGGTAGGCGAAGCACCCTAGGAGCTAGCTAAGATCCTAAAAGATATTGAGAACTTAGTCATACCCCCTATAGGCTGACTAACCAAGGTAGACGAAGCAATCCTTAAACTAGCTAAAGCCTTAAAGAGAATATTAAGAACTTGGTCGTACCCCTTATAGGTTGACTAACCAAGACGGGTAAAGCACTCTTTGAGCTAATTAGGACCCTAAAAGAGAACATAAATTAGGAAAACGCTTTATAGCTAGTTAAAAACTATGGATTAGGATTGTGCTCTAGGAGTTAGCTAGACCAAAAGTAAAAGAATTAAGTGCCTTAGACATTAACCACCCTCCTTAAGGAGAGAATAATGTAAATGCAAATGCAATGTCTTAGAACCACTTACTTGGCTCTATCGATAGTTCCCAAATAATCAAGTCTTTTCTTAAGCAATCTAATTGGAACCAATGGTTTGACCCTCTCTTCTTCATCTTCTATCTTCTTCTTCTCTTCTTTCCCTTTTTTTTTCCTTCTTCTTCTACTTTCTTTTTTAAGGCAATTTAATCTTGAAATGAATACACGTAACGCTATGCTTAAAGATGCATCTAGGAAGGCAACTTTAACATATGAGGCATCTTCATCTTTTGAGCAAAGATGTCATGTCATGAATTTCCAGTCTAACTTAATCGGTTTTTTCATGTAAACTTCCACCCTCAAGCGAGTTGTTACTTATCTACCACCCATTACTCTTTTTGAACATGGCCCTATCCTGAAAAATAGAAAACCAATCTCCCTTTTTTGGGGAGAGTGAAAAGTATTAAAAGAATTTTTATCAATTGTCATTGTTCCAAATTAAGTGTTCATTTTTCTCTCGTGTTTTCTGTATATAGGGTTTATTTGGATGGAGCGAGAAATGGGGACTTTTTAGTGGAATGAGAAAGGAGCTAAGGGTGTTACCCAATGTCGACAACCACTAAGGATACCAACTTTGCTTATAGAAAATAAAAATGAGACAATAGTAATATTACTATTGTTTGCAGGAAGTAGTACATCTTCAATGCGTCAATGTTTACTGGGTCCCTTAAGTCTAGACCATCCATTTGAGATAAAATCAAGGCTCCCCCAAGTAATACTTTCCTCACAATGTAAGGTTCTCTATAATTTAAAGAAAACTTCCCTCTCAAGTCTTGTATATTAGGTAAAGTCTTCCTTAGTACCATGTTTCCCTCCTTAAAATTTCGGGGCTGTACTCTCTTATTAAAAGCCTTAGCCATTCATTGTTGATAGCATGTGTTGTGGCATAAAGCTGTTAACCTCTTCTCGTCAATTAGATTCAACTACTCGATGTGTTTCTTTATCCAATCATACTCATCCAACCGGGTTTTTGACAAAACCTTGAGTGATGCGATTTTGACTTCTACTGGTAGTACAATCTCCATTCCATATACCAACAAGTAAGGGGTTGTACCTGTTAACATTCTAATAAAAGTTTGATAGGCCATAAGTGCAAACAATAGCATCTCTTGCCAATCTCGATATTTGATTGCCATCTTCTCGATAATTCTTTTAATATTCTTGTTGGTTGCATCCATAACTCTATTTATCTAAGGTCGATAAGGAGTGGAATTTCTATGGATGATCTTAAACTACCAGCACAACTTTTCCATCAATTTATTGATAGGATTCATACCATTATCAGTAATAATTGTCTCTAGTATGTCATACCAAGCCAGTATGTCTTTCTTAATGAATTTGACCACTACTCCTTTCATAACACTTGGGTAGGATGAGGCTTCAACCTACTTATTAAAATAATCGATAGCCACCAATATGAATCGATGCTCGTTAAATGCCTTTGGAGTGATTGGGCTGATGATGTCTATTCCCTACATCGAAAATGGCTATGGTACAGATAGTGTATGTAATTCTTAAGGTGGAACATTTACTTTATTTACATAGACCTGACACAAATGGTAGTGTCTAACATGTTTAATGCAATTAGCTTCTATTGTTAGCCAATAATATCCCAACCTCATGATCTTCATAGTGAGTATATAGCTATTCATGTGGAGGCTACATATTCCCATATGCACTTCCTTCATTAGCAACTCTACCTTCTTTTTATTTACACACCATAAAAGTGTACAGTCAAATGATCATTGGTACAAAGTAGACTCACTTATCAAGTATTGAGCAGCTAATCTTTTAATTGTCTTCTTATCCTTCTTCTCAACTTCCTTGGGGTATGTACCATGTTGTAAGAACATTTTGATGTCGTAATACCAAGCCTTTTCATCACATGAACTTTCCATTACTCAACAGAATGCAAGCTTTTTTCAACTTCAATCTTAAGTGATTGAATCTCTACTCCTCCTAATATCTAGATCATGGATGCCAAAGTAACTAAAGCATCATAAAATTGGTTATGAACCCTTAGTACGTATGTGAATGTAATCTTTTCAAACCTGGCTATCAGCTTGGCCAAGTGGTGGTGGTAAGATACCAATTTGGGGTCTTTCATCTTATATTTATCTTGAGCCTGGCCCATGATTAACGAAGAATCTCCATATACCTCTAATTCCTGTATCTCCTTAAACAACATGATTTTAAGTCCCAAAATACATGCTTCATATTCTGCAATATTGCTAGTACATGGGAAAGTCAGTCTTATAACCATCAGGAATTATGTACCTTCAAGAGCCATCAGAATTGCCCCAATTCGACATTTAGAAACATTAGCTACTCCATCAAAGAACATTTTCCAACCTGAAGATTTCTTAACTGCTTTGCTATCAGAACCATTTTTTGTCACTAAGATACTTTCATTAGGAAACTTAACTCGTGCTTCTTGAAGGGTATCCTCAAGGGAACTCTCTACTAATTGATCTACTAATGCTTGCCCTTTGATTAAACTTTGGCCCACATACTTGATGTCAAATTCCGACAACAACATCTGCCACTTCGAAACTTTATCGATGAGGGCTGGTTTTTTCTGCTAAATACTTTAAAGGGTCATGTTGTGTAATCAACTCGATTTGGTAGTAAAATATACATTGTCTGAGCCAATGCATGACCCAAATCAATACATAACAAGTTCTTTCGGCTTCTGAGTATTTATGATCTCCTTCCATGAACTTCTTACTCAAATAATAAATGACCTACTGCTTCCCTTCTTCATCCTTCTAACCAAGCATGGACCCCATAGATTTAGGCAATATGGTCAAGTATAAGAACAATGACTTTCTAGGTTTAGGAGCCACCAATACTGGAGGATTCATAATGTATTCTTTAATTTTTGTGAAAGCTTCTTCGCATTCCTCAAACCAATTGACCCTAGCATTCTTTTTCAATAGCTTAAATGGAGGGCGACATTTGTTTGTTAGCTGAGATACAAATCGAGCTATATAATTCAAACATCCTAACAACCCCTTTACTTCCTTGAGTATGCGTAGAGGAGGTATGTCAATTATAGCCTTAGCTTTATCAAGATCGACTCTGATACCTCTTTAGCTAATTATGAAGCCCAACAATTTTCTTGACATCACTCCAAAAGTATACTTCTCTGGATTCAACTTCAGTTGGAACTTCTTTAATCTATTGAACAACTTCCTCAAATTTTCTAAGTGATCATCCCCTTCCCTAGATTTTGCAATCATATTATCAACATACACTTCTATCTCTTTATGCATCATGTTACGAAAGATCGTGACCATTACCCTCTGGTACATTGCCCCAGCGTTCTTGAGCCCGAAAGGCATCACCTTAAGCAAAACATGCCTTAGGTTCTAACGAAGTCATCTTGGTCTTATCTTCTTTGGACATCCGAATTTGATTGTATCCAGAAAAATCATCCATGAATGAGAATAGGTGGTTCCTGGCTGTGTTATCCACCAAGACATCAATGTATGGCAATGGAAAGTTATCTTTAGGCGTTACCTGATTGAGATCTTGAAAGTCTACGCACACTCTAACCTTCCCATTCTTTTTTATTACCGAAACAATATTAACTACCTATTCCAAGTAATCAGATACCTCAATGAATCCAACTTCAAGCAGTTTCTTAACCTCTTCCTTGATTTTCAACAAGACATTAGGTTGAAACCTTTTTAACTTTTGTTTTTTAGGCTTGGCATCTTCTTGTGTAGGTAAATGATGGACTAAAATTGACGGATCTAACCCTAACATATCCTCATACGACTAAGCAAACACGTCTTGATATTTAGTCAACAACGTAATCATTTTTGTTTTTTGTTTCTCTTTTAGACTCCCTCTGATCTTTAGATTCTTAAGATTATCTTTATCCCCTACATTGACTATTTTAATCGGTTCATTAATAGTGATTCTACTCAATTCATATTTTTGCCATTCCTTTTGTATGTCATTGTGATCATCAACATTGCTTTCGATGACTAATCTAATAAGGTTGTAAGTGATATCGATGTTCTCATTATCTACCTATGTGAGGTATTCTTAGTTTTTGCTCGATTCATTAGATCCGGGCAAAGCGTATAAAGAAAAGTATATGCAAGCAAAAGAGAACTAAAACATAACAAAGGAAAGAAACTAACTAATATTTTATTGAATGAATGGAGGTGAATCACAAATAAGACAATGAACTAACTAATATTTTTTGAACAAAAAGGTTCAATGATACATTTGGGACGATGACTATTGAAAATAAAAATTCAAGAAATACTAAGGGTCACCTTTTACCCTAGGGAAGACCTATTTTCTTTCATTGGGATGGAGAACTAATTATTCAAATGGTGTTAGGACTAATGCGATGAGCTTGTTGATCTTTCATTGGCAGATTCTAGGGCTTGAGTCTTTACCCGTATGAATGTCTCAGTTAGTGGCAAGAAGGTCATCGGGGCATAGTACAATCTATCTCCTCTCTTGCCCCTGTTTTGTTTCTTCTAGAATTCTTCTACCAAAGTGGGGTTGTAGCTAAGGCCATAGGTACTGATTTAACCTTCCTTGAATTCTACTCTTTTTTCCTCTTCTCTCTTGGGACTGGCAATCATGCCTACCTCTTCAAATATCTGTAACCCAAACTCCTCATGCCCTTCACTTCCTATATAGGGTATGGTCGTTTCCTTGTAAATCTCATAATGTTGGTCCCCTAAAGTTGTAATCGCCTAGCCATTTGAGATAAATTTCACTTTCTAGTGCAAGTTTGAAGGTATGGCCCCTACTGCATGAATTTAAGGTCTTCCTAAGAGTAAGTTGAAAGATCTTGGGATGTCTATGACTTGGAATCGAATAGTGAAGTGCTGAGGACCAATACTTACGAGTAAGTCAATCTCTCCTATAATCTCTCTTCTAGAACTGTCAAAGGCCCTAACTGTTATGGAAGAAGGCCTAATTGCAGTCGTGTCAATACCCAGTAAATCTAGGGTGGTGAGTGGACAGTTGTTTAACGATGATCCATTGTCAATGAGTATTCTAGTAATGATTATATCATTACTCCTTACCATAATGAAGAGTGGTTTCATGCGCTTATTCCCTTCTTCACCTAACTCTTTTGCTGAAAAAGAAATTTGGTCCATAACGAGCATGAAATTAGTGACTAATCCCATCTTCTCAATTGGAATTTCACAAGAGACCTTAACCTCCTTTAAAGTACAAAACAAAGCTTCTTTGTATGGTTTGAATGTGATCAATAAGCTCATCAATGATATATGTATTAGAGTCTTACTGAGTTGTTCTATGATTTTACACTCACTTAACTTGATCATCTTGGCAAAAGCTGATAACCCTTCAATGTGTTTAGCAGTTGTTTTATCATTTTCCTCCTTCAGTAAACTCCTCCTTTCATGCTCTTCTCTTAGGTGGTAAATCCTCCCCAATCGAGTAATTCCCCTATTAGAGAACCTAACTTCTCCTGATTTCCCACCTGATAATTAAATGGGATGGCCTTGTAATTTTCTAGTGCTACTAGTACGTAAAAAGTGTACCTCTTTGCTTTTAGGGCTTGCTCGCTCATGTAGAACTCAAAAACCTTAGGCTTCTTATTTGAACTAATCATGTTGATGGTAAGTCATCAAAAATCATATTAATAATCGGCTCATGGTTAGGTAGAGGATTATTGTTAACATTGGGAGCTACAAAGTCTAATTGCACTAACCCTTCGTCTATCAAGTCTTGAATTCTATTCCTCAATCTCCAGCATGAATTGGTCAAGTGCCCCACTTACCCATAATGATATTCACACTTCACCATAGGATCAAAGATTCTTGACTTGTATCAATCACTAAGAAGTTCATACCATATTAAATTATCTTTTTGCAACTTCTCAAAAACTTAACTTGAGGGAATCGGTATCTTGGTAAATTGTTTAGGGACCCTGTTATCTTAAGGCTAATCTCTGAACTGTTGTTAAGTTGAAGGTAGATTTGTCTTGAAAGCAACTTAAGCGTTTGGTTTGACATTTGAACTTACCATACTGACTACGGATTCTTCAAGCTTGCTAACTGTTGGTCTATGAATAGAAGATGAAATAGGTAGCCTTCTATCTGATGGTTCTTGAAGCTTACAGAAGAAGATGACGCTTTCAATCCTGTACCCTACTACCACTACTTCAGTGAAGCTAGATAAGGCTCACCTAATGAGGTGGGAGAAATAGAGCCTCTCCAAAGTGTTAATGAAAGCCGACGTAAACTCTTTCTCAATTGTAGGAGTAAATATCCTTGCAACTACGGCCTTCCATCTTTGAGCATACTCCTTAAATGATTTATTGTTCTTCTTGCACAGGGTGACCAAATCCATCATGGTTGGAGCTACTTCCATGTTGAACTTATATTGTTCATAGAATGCCCTGGCAAGCTTCTCTTATGTATTTATCTGGTTTAGGTCGAGTTAGACGTACCAGGTTAGGGCTAGTCCTGTCATACTATCCTGGAACGTCTACACCATAAGTGAATCATATTGAACATATTTACCCATCTTCCTTATGTACAACCTAGTATGAAGCTTAGGGCAGCTCGTCTTGTTATACTTTTTAAACTCTAGTACCTAAAACTTCTTAGGGTAGGTTTCAATGTCATATGTAGAAAACTTGGTGATCTTTGCTTGTTCAAATCCATCATACCTTGCAAGTGCCTTCATCTTCTCAGTTATCTACTGGGTCAGTTTCCTTTCCGGTTCCTTCAAACTATCTATGTTAGGCCCTGAGTTAACCGGTCTTGGGGCCACATATGTGTCAAGTTCGAATGTCGGGTTGACTTTCAGATAAACTTCTTCTGACTCAAATGGGTCTTTTGGATAGTTGTGCTCTGCTTCGAGGGCCTCAGTATTCTTCCTGTAACGAGCCTTAGAACTATCTCATTAGCTAGTGTTGTAGCTTGGAGCAAAGCAATGTTGTTTGTTAGGAAGCTCATCTATTCCACCATCTTTTCCATAGCCCTTTCTATGGAATAGAACCTTAGCTCAAAGGCATCATTGATCTCAGGCTCTTTGTCATCTCCTTAAGTGGTGGCCATCTTGGTCTAGGAACACATTCTAATTAGACTTCTCTAAAAGACTTGATGTTTGGGAGCTATCTTGAAATTTGTTGTTTGTGAAAGCTCATAAAAAGTTAGTACACATTACATTTTTCTAAAAAAAGTCATTAAATATACAAATGTAAGATGTATCGCACACGAATGCAATGAAAATTAAGAATCGACAAGAGACCTTTGATGTAGCAAAACTTAACTAATTTTTATTAATCTTTGCAATTATGAAGTTTTACATCACTTATTTCATTTGAAAAAGAATTCTAAAGAAAGAAAACCAAAAAAAAAAATCTAAATTCTAATTTTCTTATGGCTAGTGAGCTCGTCTTGAGTCTTTTTCCTCTTTCGAATTTTGGGAGCCTCCTCTTCCTTACCCTTAATCTTTTTCAGCTATGCTTCCAATGCCTTTATCTTTAGATGATATTCCTCATAGCAGGTCTTTAGCTCTTGCTCTCTTTCACTTACTTTCTTAGGTTCAACTTTGACTTGGACTTCTTCCTTCTCCTTTGTCTCTTCCATATCTTTCAGCTTCTTCAGTTAGCGATAAAGAAGTCCTTTAGTTGTCTAACTTTTGCCTGTTATCCCCTTAGTGGTAGGGGATGTCTTCCTTGTGCACCAAAGAGCTCGGATGCTTAGAAGCTTAGCCACTTTGTCAACCACCAACATGCTGAGGTTATGAAAGTCCAGTGAGATGGCTTTTCATGATGCCTTGGGAATCATGTTTTCAATGAGTCCATTGGCTGTAACATATCCGGTACAGAGGTTGAAGCCGATAAGAGATACTGTCTTGAAATCTTCACATTCTCTTATCATTTTCTTGCTTGCAAACCACTTGGGCATCCACATCAGTTCTTCGGCTTTCATATTCTGAAAGTACTGAACCCAGTAATGGGTGGCTATGTCTTCAAGCAACTTGATTCTCTCTTCAAAAGACCTGATGAGATCATATTGTTGGGTGAAATCGGCCCGATTGGAATCGAGTTGGTAGCTTCTCATGTGGCTGATGGACTAGACTATAAGTAGAACCATATTGGTCTTAAGATCTCCTCATTTCTTCTTTTTGAGATGATTCAATGACCGAATTTGTTTGACCAAGAGGGTTGGGACATATGATTTCCCTTTAAGAAACTGGTTTACGATTTTTACAACTCTAAAGTGGACCCAACATCTATCATCAAGGAATAGAATGGTGCTAAAGATTACCTAGATATAAGTATTAACTCAGTGCTGGTGTTAAGCTTCTAAGTTTGCACGAAAAACATCTCGTTTATCTCCATGTTTCAGCTCAGTAGAAAACTAGTCCAAGATATCCTTCATTCAAATGGTCTTCCCTTGAATTAAAACTCGGATTATCTTAGTTTTTCTGACTCCCAACAACTTCTTGAAGATCTTTAGTGCTACATCTTCCAAATCCGGGACATAGATATTGTTTGTGATAGTAGGGGGCTGTAACAATTGGGAGTACTCTTTCAAGGTCGGGCTTAGCTGATGTGGTCCCAAACAAAAACTAACAGATTTAGGCTCCCATATTTGAACTAAGGCCCGCACTAAAGTAATGTTCACAAAGATCTTTTGTAGAGAAAGGATAGGCCCAATCTTGTTCTTGATAAACTCTTACTTATTTAGGTTGAAAAGTTGGAATCACAACTGGAGTAATCTTTGAGGCCAATGAGGTGGGTAGATATGGATTTCTTCAAAGGGCCCTTAACTTGATCCAACCATACCTATTTAAAGAAAAAAAAATCAAAATTACAGTCACAACTTATCCTAGACTTTACATGGAATTATTACAAGCTATTTACAAAGAAATATTACAACAAGACTATACAATGCAATATAACTTCATAATTACCTTTGTCTGTTTTGATCTGCCACATCATAGGTTCTTGTAATTTTTTTTAAAAAAGGTTTTCATGCATACAAAGGATGGATTCTAAAGTTCCTTAAGTTCTATGATAATTGCATTTTTTAAGATAACAGTTTTGTGGTCACATCTAAACTTGAGTAGGATAGTTTAATTGGCCTTAAACACAATAGCTCCCCTCTTAAGGTCTCAAGAGGGCTTGGTTTTGATCATATCTACTATGCATTCAAGATGCAAAAACTAAAATAAAATAAAGAATCACCAAAACGACCCCATAAATAAATTGTAATAAAAAATGTTGGTACAAAAAGAAATAAAATAAATGAATAAATAAATAAAATAACAAACTTAAATGTTCTTTTTTTTATTTTTATATTTTTGAAAAACAATCCTAATTTCAATAAATTCTAGTGGTTAGCCTATCGCCAAACTGTTGAGCATGATTTTTCGGTTTTGTTATTTTTAATTTGATTTCCCATTTTTTGATTAATAATAAACCATAACTCATTTAATATTAATTATCGATTAGAAAAACTGGGAAATTCCAATTCTTTTAATTAAAAATTTTTTAAGTCGTCACCCAACTGTAGTCAAGAAAAAAAAAATCGTAATCAATTGGGTAGATTGACTACAATTTAGCTATCGATCTTTGATTTCAATTTGATAAAAATTAAAAGGTTCCGAATTCGAAGGCTAATATATTAAACTCTAATTGATACTACTATATATTTTCCAAAATTAAGTTTATTTTTCACAATTATCCTTTTTTTATATATTTTTAAGAAAATAAAATAAAATAAAACTTAAGTTCTTACAAATTTTAACGTCATCCTAAAGGTACCTATATACTCACTAGTTGGGATCAAACTACCAAAGTTCTTTCTGAAAACTCTAGTATGTTGGTTTCTTTTCACTTTAAAAACTGGCTAAGTTTACGTGTTTAATTGATTTAATTTATTCAAAAAAAAATCTAAAAGGGCCTTAAACCTCGAGTATTTTTATTTTATATAAACTTTCTAAAACATCTAGTTTGTTTTTTTTAAAGGGTTTTTCATTACTTTTTATATCTAAAAAATAATAATTTTCTAAGTGAGAAATCTAAAAAAAAAAAAAACTTAATACTAAAAAAAATGTCTAAGCTAATATATATATATATATATGCTATGTTATTAACACAAATAAATAAGTAGCTAATAAATAAAATAATAATATCATAATAACAAAAATTGAAGAATCGAACCTGAATTGGTTTACACTATACGGTGAAGGACAATGCAGTAGAGAGGATAATGAAGGCTATGGACGTGGACTATATGTTGTGCGTGGACAGTGGTGTGTCGTGGCGTGTTTAGTGGGTCGTGCTGAGTGTGGGCTGTGAATAGATGTGTGGAGTGCGTAGACAATGGTGTGTAGTTGACGTGCTACTCATGAGTGGATGTATGGCATGCATATATGATCAGCGTGTACAGTGCTCGATGAAGATAAGATGGTGAAATGTCAACTTGTGTTGGACATATTGTTTGGTGGTTGAAGTTGTAGTCAGTATAGGTATTGTGTAGTTAGCAGTGAAGACAGGACTTATAGCAGTGTGAGTTCTCTAAGCAATGTTGGAATATTCTACTATAGATGTGGTTGTTGGGCATTGATTCGAATATGCTGTTGATCAATGAAGTAGTGCGTGTCAATAAATGTAGCGTTGGTTTTGGAGCTTGGTGTATGGTTGAACGTGGAGATCAATGTCGTTACTATTTGGGGTTGCAGCCATTGTTAGTGAAGATACAAGGACTTGCTTGTGTATGTGTGTAACGAAAGATCAGGAAGGGACAAGTGTAGTTATGTGTGAGAGGGTCAATGTTGGGAAAAGTTTTTGTGTCGGAATTGACCGCAGAGTGTGGTACTGCTTCGTTAATCGTTGCTGCTTGGTCAGTAGCTTGGAGGAAGTTGTGGTGTTGCGTGTACGAGAGGGTTAATTGAATCAGGGGAGATGGAATCTGTGGCTCATGGTGGTAAGTGTGTAATTATAACTAATTTTACGCTGCGCAATCGATATTTATAAAGTTAAAAAACAAATCATATAAAATCGAATCTTTTATATCGATGCAAATCTGATTTGATAAAAATCAAATGAGATTTAAATATTTTATATCGATTCAAATCCGATTTAATAAAAATTAAATTAAATTTAAATCTCACAAATCTTTATTATATTATATTTACAAGATTTGATTAGATTTGAATCCCCTATTCTCAACTGATTTTTGCAAAATGAAATAAATAAAAATAAAAAGGCACATGTATACTTGGAGAGATTTGAACCCCTAACTTCAAGCTAATCTAATACCAATGCCAATGCTAATGTTCAAATGTTTATTCATTAGGCCATTGGTCTGTGTCTTGATATTTAATATAATTAAATTATACTTAAACAACGTGACTTTCTAAAATAAAACTATTTGAACCAAATTAAATCCATTGTTCTTAAAACGTTTTACTTTCTAAAAATCTATTTCCCCAAAAAATCTTCATAATCTTTCTATTTTCATTTTTTTTTTGTATTTTTATCATTTTTTAATTTTTTATTCATTTATGTTAGATATCTCTCATGAATTTTATTGATAACAAAAAGATAAGAACACTAATGAATTATCAAGTGTATAGGTATTTAGAAAGTTTAAAATTGCAAATTAAAATATATTCAGAATGTTTGAATTGACTGAAAAAAAGACTAATATGAAATTCTTTTAGAAAGTATTTTAGAAACTTTTATAAGAAGAATTGGTACGATACTTGAGAAGCTTATTAATAAAAAAAAGGCTTATACTTTTCAAAAGGTTGTTAAGAAAGTAAGTATGGAAGTATAGTTTTAAATCATATTCGAATTAATCATGCCCTAACTTCACTAAATTGGGTGTATTAGGAAAATATACTTAATCTCGTTTCACATAAGATGATAGCAAGATTCATGGGGTTTTTTTTTTTTTTTTCAAGCAAAAATATATTTGTATAAATTAAGATATGCACAAGAATGGATAAAGATAAGGTTAATTCGGATTTTGTCGAGTTTCAAATTTTTTGAACATAAGGCTTATCTAAAAGTTACTAACAAAAGTAGATCTTTTTAAATTCAAATCAAAAGATAATTTGGTGGTTACGGATTGAAGTTTATCTAATCTAAATAAGATTAGGAGAGTTGGTTTTGAATTTGAAATGATTGAGATCTTCTCAAAATATCCAAGGATTATCTTCAACAATCTAACGGTTGGATAAACATGAAAATAAAGATAATCTTCATCAAATTAGTTGTTCGAAGATTTCTATATAAAAAGAGAAATGATTCAAAACGTTGTGTGACAAAACTTTGGAGAAAAAAATTTTCATTACACAAAAAAATAGTGATCAGATTATACCTTCTAAAAAGTCATAGAAAATTTTTTAGATACTTGTTCAAAAAATTCCACCAAAGTAAGTTATTCAACATTCATCATTTTTCTCTTGAGCAAAACTAAATGAGATTTATACTTTTGTTCTCACTTATAATTTGTAATTATTATTTATTGTTTAAGTGTTGAGACAAGTACATTTGTACTCTGTAGATTTGTATTAATCTAGATTGCAAAGAGGCTAGATAGGCAGAACAGAATATTGTAAAGTCCATGTGCGACAAGTGCTTATAATTTTTGTGATTTGATTTAGTAAATCAAGTGGAACGACAATTGTGAAGTAAACCGAGTCTCTAGTAGTAGAGTTGGAAGAAAGCAGTAAGTAGGAGGCCAAAGCTCTATAAAATCTCTACTTGATATTCTCCTTCCTTACCTTTTTAATTTGCTTTATTATTTATTGTGTATTGAATTATTAAATTATCACTGGTCATCATTATAAGTTGTTAAGAGGGGTAATTTTATTTTGCTTATATTGAAAAAGTTTTCAAAAATTTAAAGATATCAATTCACTCCGTCTCTTGATATCTTATACAGGACCAACAATTGCTATCAGAGCCTTACTCTAATATCTTCTATAGTTTAAGATCATGGGTGAATCAAGTAGTAATTTAACAGTTCAGCCTGACAAGGCACCATTTTTTTATGGAACTAACTTTTCCTATTGGAAATTCAGGATGGGGACTTATGTGAGGGCATTAGATTATCAGGCTTGGCAAATTATTTCTATAAGAGATCTCAAAGTTCTAACCATCATTACATTAAGAGATAATATCACTAAAGTCGAACTCAATTTAAAGGCTAAGAATCTTTTGTTGAATACTATTATACGTTCTGAATTTTATCTAATTGCTTCTTGTGCTACAACAAAAGATATTTGGGACACTTTGGTGCAAACTTACCAAGAGACAGAGACAATCAAGGATACAAGAATCAACTCGCTAGTTCAACAACACGAAACATTTTGAATTCTCTCCAGTAAAGAAATGAAACACTCTTTCAATAGATTTATTGCTATAACTAATGAACTGTTTTCTCTTGGAAAAATTATTAGTGATGCATATATGGTACGCAAAATGCTAAGGATTTTTCCCAAAATTTGGAATGCAAAGAAAACTATCATAGAAGAAGCTTGTAACCTAAATACATTAACTTTAAATCAATTACGTAGCAAGCTCATGGCATATGAAACCAATTTTCTCAAATCAGAATTTACTTCAAAGTATACAAAAAAGAAGGCTACAGCACTTAAGGCCAGAGAAGTAGAAGTTGATTCAAACAATGATGATTCATCCGATGATGATGATGAAGACAATAAAGAGATCACCCGGTTGGCAAGACGTTTAAATATATTGCTCAAGAAAAGAGATAAAAAAATCTTATAGCTCTAATAATTTTAAATCTGACAAGAATTGAAATGATGTAGGAAATGGTATTAAAGAAAAGAAGCAAGTTATTTGTTACGAATGTAAAAGGACTAGGCACATTAAGTACAAATGTCCAATGCTTTTGAAAAAACTCCGTAAATACAAAAAGAAACGAAAAGGCTTACTAGCGACATGGAGTGATTTGGATGAGTCAAAATCTGATGAAGAAGGTTTGGATGATAAAGTTGATGAAGCAAATTTATGTTTGATGGCACATTCTGAAGTAAGTTGTGAATCTAAATCTGATAAAGATTATATACTTGATGATATTTGTGTTGAAATCAGTAAATTGTTAAATGCACTTTCAAAAGCTAATGATAAAATTTCAAAAGTTAAAAGTCAAAATAGAGCTTTAAAGAATGAAAAAAAAGCTCTCGTTTAAACAAACAAGCTTTTGGTTATTTAAAACGATTTTTTGAAACATGATTTTGAAGGTTTACATGTTGTAAGAGAAGCTTTAGTAAATGAAAATCTTATTTTGAAAGAAGAGATCAAAAGTTTGAAAAATCGTGTTGAAGATTTATCAAAGTCTATTAAAAATACTTTTCAAAAGTTTGATGAAAGTGAAAATAAGCTTCAAATACTTATTTCTAGTCAACGAGTGGATAATTCTAAATTTGGATTGGGTTTTGAAAATAGACAATCATCCAAAACAAAGAGAGAAATAGTATTTGTCAAATCAAAAAGTGAAAATCAAGAAACATTTAAAGAAAAGGATAAAGGCAAAACGGTTGAATATATCAGAAAGTACAACAGATAGTATTCTCAAAACAAAGAGAAGTATTCTTTTAGAAGGTATAACAGAAGGTTGCATAGAGGGTATGTTAAAGACTACCAAAACCAAAACTAAAACCAAAGACGTATGGTAAGTAATAGGTATGATTATTCTTCTCCCTATGCATGTTTCTTTTGTAATAAGTTGGGTCACATTGAAAAGTATTGCTTTTATAAAAATTGCAAGCTTAATAAAAACTAAGTAAACGCAAATCATGAGCTTGAATTTTAAAGAACCTAAGCTTGTCTAGATTCCTAAGAATGTCTAATCATTTTTTTAGTAGTTGCATGTTATGAGGCAAAATTTAATTAGAGGTAATTCTTAATCAATAATACCTCATTCGAAATGAAAGTATGGAATGAATGGTAATCTTGTTTTATTTTTTAATTTGCTCTTCATGTTCTATTTTGTTATTTATCATAAAAAATAATTGGTATCATTTTGAGGGGGAACTTTTTTCCTAAAATATGTTTTTATAAGGAGAAAAAGAAAGATATTGAAATTTTTTTTTTTAGAGAAAAACATGGCTTTGATATATTTTGTTAAAGGAGAGAAGTTTTATCATCTATTTTTCCTTTATAAAAATTGTTTATAAAAATATATAGTTTTTCTTTTATGATAACAAAAAGGGGGAGAAAAACAAAAATTAATTAATTATTGAACATAATCAAGCAAACATGACAGCACAATAGTTTGAATAGTATATCATTATTTTCGAATAATGTTTCTTTCTTGTTGTTTCTGTTGGACATTGATATGTTATATGTTTTTGGACGTATGTATGTTTTGTTATCATAAAAAAAAGGAAATAATGTTAGATATCTCTCATGGATTTTGATGATAACAAAATGATAAGAACATTAATGAATTAACAAGTGTGCAAGTATTCAAAAAGTTCTTCAGAAAATTTAAAATTGCAAATTGAGGTGTATTCAGAAGGTTTGAATTGACTGAAAAAGACACTATTATGAAATTCTTTCAGAAAGACACTATTTTGAAGTATTTCAGAAGCTTTTATAAGAAGAATTGGTACAACACTTCAAAAGCTTATTCAGAAACAAAAGGCTTATACTCTTTAGAAGGTTGTTCAAAAAGCAAGTCTAGAAGTATGGCTTTAAATCATATTTAAATTAATCAAGCCCTAACTCCATTAGATTTGAAGTATTAAGAAAATACACTTAATCCCATTTCACTTAAGATAGTATTAGGATCTATAGGGATTTTTTTTAAGCGAAAATATATTTAGATAAATTAAGATATGCATAAGAATGGATAAGGATAAGGTTGATTTGGATTTTGTGAAGTTTCAAATTTTTTGAACATAAAGCTTATCTGGAAGTTGCTAACAAAAGCAAATCTTTTTAAATTCAAATCAAAAGATTATTTAGTGGTTACAAATTGAAGTGTATTTGATCTAAACAAGATAAGGAGAGTTGGTTTTGAATTTGAAATGATCAAAATCTTCTCAAAATATCCAGGGATTATCTTCAGTAATCTAACGATTGGATAAACATGAAAATAAAGATAATCTTCATCAAATTAGCTGTTGGAAGATTTTTATATAAAAAGAGAAATGATTCAAAACATCATGTGCCACAAATCTGGAGAAAAAAACTTTCGTTGCACAAAAAAATTGTAATCAAATTATACTTTCAGAAAAGTTATAAAAAGTTCTTTAGATACTTCTTTAAAAAGTTCTTTAGATACTTCTTTAGAAAGTTCGATTGAAGTAAGTTATCCAACATTTATAATTTTTCTCTTAAGCGAAACTAAATGAGATTTATCCTTTTGTTCTCACTTGTAATTTGTAATTTGTAATTATTATTTGTTGTTTGAGTGTTAAGACAAATACATTTGTACTTTGTACTTTGTAAATTTGTATTAACCTAAATTATAGAGAGGCTAGATAGGCAGAGTAAAGTATTATAAAGTCCATGTGCGATAAATGCTTGTAATTTTTGTAATTTGATTTAGTAGATCAAGTGGAACGACACTAGTGAAGTAAAACGAGCCCCTAGTAGTAAAGCTGGAAAAGAGTAGTAAGTAGGAAGTCGAAGCTCTATAAAATCTCTACCTGATATTTTCTTTCCTTACCTTTTTAATTTGCTTTATTATTTGTTGCATGTTGAGTTGTTGAATTATTACTATTCACTATTATAAGTTATTAAGAGGGGTAATTTTATTTTGTTTATATCGAAAAAATTTTCAAAAGTTTAAAAATATCGATTCACCTCCCTTCTTGATATCTTATACGGGACCAACAATTCTTTATTATTATTTTTTATTTTTTTTATTCTTTTATACTTTGAATTAGGATCTTATTAAAAAAAAATTAGAATTACGAAAAGGGGAAAAAATTTAGTGGCTACACCTTTGAGTATGCTTTCTACATATAGAGGGCAATATACAAATGTTAGCATTAGTAAATGTAATTTCCTAATTATTCATTAAAACGATATCCTTTGTGGGACGTACTATAAGATATTTTTTGTATTGACTTTGCAAGATCTTCATTAGTGCAGTCATTTCCTCAAGTCAAGCATCCCCAGCAAAATCGAGTAAATCAAAGAAATTCCTAGCATTGGCAATCTTCAACAAAGCAAGAGCACTACTATCATCTCCATTTGTCTTGATCTCAAATCCTTTATGCTTAATTTCGTAAGCCTTAATGGACTGCACGTCTATACTTTTTGTCTTTATGGGATTATAAATAATAATATTCACAACACTACGTTGGATGTTATGAGATAGAAGTAGGTTGTTCCCAACATCATTATCTTCAATGATTAGTTCTCCATTTTAAACTTGCTAATTAAATATCTTCTTTAAAATCCAACAATCTTTTATAGGATAGCCTACACTTTTATGAAATCTGCAATACTTAGGGTCAATCTTCTCTTCATTTGTTAGTAAACGCTCAATCTTTGGGAGTCTGATATTCCCATCATATAGCCATTGGTCAAAGAGTGTATGCACTTTTTCCATTGAGCATAGGTATGCTAAAGATAGTTTAGTGCTCATAAGCTTCTCACTTCTAAATTATTTTGCTTCTCTTAGATCCTCCTCTTGAACTGAGTTCACTAACGATGTATGCTTATTAAATCTTACATTTACACCTCTTTGTCGTGCTACTAAATTATTGGTTCTTCACGCGTTCTCAACCAACATAGCAAAAGAACCAACGAGAGGTTCTTAAGATGTACTACATTCTTAGTAAACATCCTTTAGATGCAAATCTTGACTAACTTTCTTTCATCATAAATGTCTTATATGTCCAAGGAACACTTCCTAAAGTGCTCAATATAATCCATGAGATCTTTTTTAGGCTTTTGTCAAATCCTCCCCATTTCAGTAAGAATGACTCTTTCTTCAATAAAGAAGAACTTCTTTAAGAACATCTTATACATGTTTCTCCATGAATTAACTAACCTTAGGGGAAGGTGAACATACTAGGTGCATGCCTTCTTAGTGAGTAACTTAGAAAATTCCTTCAGTTTCAAATTGTCATCTAAACCATATACTTCCATGGCCTCGATGAGTTTTAACAAGTGTTCTTTAGCACTTTCTTTCTTGTCATTGAACAACATAAACTTGGAACTTATATAATCCTTAGGGTATAACTTTGCAGCCATGCGCTAGTGATATGGAAGCTTCAATTCTAGTACCCTAGCCGTAGACTTTGCTTGTATCTCCTTTAAATACACATCCAAATTTTTGGTCATAAACGAACCTCTTTATGTGGATATTTCCACCCTTATTGACATTGTAGGAGTGGAGTGTATCAGTACAAGATTCACAAGTATAGAGCTTATAAGCATGGGATTCATTAGTGTTGGTTGTGCAAAGTCAACAATTGTAATATGTGGTATAGTACATGAGAATGACAAGCCTCTAATCTAAACTTCCTTGTTCCTTACTTCAAGTAATGAATCTTGCGTAGCTGTAAATTTCACCATAGAAAGTTGCTCCCCAACTTTAGGAGTGACTTGCTCATTGATAACAGGAGGGTTAGAAGGATGCGAGGAAGCTGCTCTCTACTACTATGTAACAAAGGCAACCAAAGTAGGCGCACATTAAGCAAACATCGCCCTGAGTTCGTCTAGGTTTCGATTAGTCTTTCATAGCTTATGCGTTAGTTGCGCATTATCAAGTACACCTTCTTACGTACCATCTCTTTTATTAGTGTCTCCAACTAGAGGTGGATTTTGGTTATTGGTTATTGGTTATAGTAGTAACATTTTGCTTTTGATTAATTCCATTAGTAGGATCAAGTTGTCTTCACCTTAGAGATGCCATGATGTGAATATTAAGTCTTCTCTCCTTAGTGGAGTTGCAAAAAATGTAGGGTGTATGGATATAAATGCAAGGGTCACATTCATGACGCATTGTTATACATGATTAGGAAAATGGCTCAAGTGACTTGTATAGGATTACCATGAGAGAAATGTAGAGAGGAGGAGTAAGTAATCTTTGTGAGGATCTAAAACATATAGTGACAAGTAGAGGAGTGTGATGATATCAAACTCTACAATTGATAAAGAATGGAGTGAAGTTCTTAAGGTATTTAAATATTTGATTTTTGAAACAAAATTTCGATAAAGTAATAGCGTTAATAAGAATTTCTCTTTTCCTTTCAAATTGGGAGATGAATGGGATATTTATAGGAAATGGTTATTAATCTCATATATCAAATTATGATGGTAATAAATGGTTAAAATTGAAACTCTTTATTAATGAATTTCAAGTAGACTATTTTATAGGTTTAGTCTCAAATAAAGGTTTTATTTATTATTTTAGTATAAGCCAATGATTAAATCGAACGAACCGATCCAATAGCCCAACCTTGAATTTAACCCTCCACGTAGGCAAAGGTAACTAACGATGATATCATAGTAGTCTTAGATTGAAAATTGACGATAAAAGAAAACAATGTATCTAAATTACAACATTTTTCCGTCTTTTGCAGCATGTGATCTATCCTTTTACAATCATCCAATTTCACAATATCCTAAAAATGCTCCAGGAGTGTGTATTAATCACTTATCAGGGAGATATTAACGTGAAGCCTAAAAGTTAAGGTAGTCCAAAGGCACCTAATGCTCTAACATTAGATGCTTCAATAAGTTTCATATTATCACTGTCCAATTTCCATCTTCACGCTAAACAGGTCGAACATACTTGCACATCTGTTTATAATTTAACTGTCAAAATGTCTGGTTACGGAAATATAATTGAGACAACTACAATCACGATAATCCTGGACTCTTATTTTGTCTCGCATAAAACGTTTTCCAAACTATTTTTGACATTTAATATAACAGAAGCTTTAGGATAGTGAATTATTATCGCAGTCACATCAAAATTTTCGGTTGCAGGTAACTTAAGCATCAAATTATATCGTAAAGAATAGATGAAAAGATGCATACCTGGTGAGTTTTTTATGCCAGGTAATGAGCTCATGGGGATGTGATCAAGAAACCTTTGAAGTGCAGTGCCACAATCTATTTTTTGGAGCTTGTGATCATCCTTGAGATTGGAAATAAGTGTCTCCTTTTCTGTAGTAATGTTGTTTAGTTCCGAGTCTTTTATAATTTCAACACCACGCCTCAAATCCATTTGTTGACACCATTATGAGGTTTCGTACGCCTCTCCTGTATAGGTTTTTTAAATGTATCGAGCAGGGGACAAAGTTTCAACGTGTCAACTCAATCTTCAGAGACTTTCCACGTGGCAACACTGTACTGAAAGCAAAATTTTCGGATCTATCTATGATGTTTGAGCTTTCCCAGACCACATAGTGAGCGACATAGTGTATCGTGGCTAACATTTTCTACAGTTAACGGATGTATAGAACAACTCGTTAAGAATACATGTATAATCAATACGAAAAGTAGAAAGTCTCCTATTAAGACCTTAGCACGTGCCAAGGAAAACCTCGTTAACACGACCCAAATTACAGCACCTACACCAGTATGCCTGCTGAAATATGGGGCTGATTATTTTCCTAATCAGTTGGTTGTCACCAATTGGTCAATTATTATGTATTTCGGTTCATATATATAATTTAGCAATCATATGGCGTCTATCAAACCCATGAGAACAACTTGAAAATTTCAGAAAAATAATGCCCCATAATAGAATAATTGTACTGAAATTTTCAGCCGCTCAGATACCATCTTATAATTTGATGCTACAACCAACTTATCGTGTTGTCAGATTAATTTCTATTAAATTGATTTGATAAATTGAATAGGAAATCCTGATTTTGATTTTTAATTATGCATATTGATGAGAAAGTTTGAAAAATAACGAAATACATCATGTCGACGTTGTCGAGATCTTGCAAAAAGGCAAGTCAAATGCTTCCCATTTGAAATATTGAACGGCTACAGGTATCTGCTGACTTTGCCTCTAAAAGCAGGATACTCTTGCATTGCACATTCCAACTTCCTGGAAAACATAACTTGGGGAGGGCTAGGGGCTCTCTTCCATGTGGAGTGAAAAGCCACTCGGAGATTGGAGCTCGTGAAGTTTATAAAATGGTTGGGGCATAGGATGCAGAAGATGCTATGCCGTGGCAGAGTGGCAAAAATTGAAGGTAAGTGGGGATGGAGGTAGGGTTGATGGTAGATGTGATAGATTACTGTGGAGGTTATGAACTGCTGATTGCATGGTGGCTAGTGCTAATAAGATTTTAAAGTTTCAACAGCTTTCTGAGCCTATTGAAACAGCATATTTGGGCCTTTGAGAATTTGAGGCTCCAACAGCTTTTTTTTTCTAGTTGAAATAACTAGACGCATGTCCTCAGTTGTTTAAACGCTTATAATGAATCAATCCAAATTCAATGTTATGAAGAGCCTTTAATTCTCCTGAAATCAATGTATCTATAAAAGTATGATGCAACTTCTCAGTTGCCTTTCTTATTATTATGAAACCTGTGTACAAACTTTGATATAGTGATCTTGTTCTACTTTAAGAAAAAGGAGCTTTCATTTACATAGAACATGGGGTACCATGGTGTACCTGCTTCCACTAGTAGAGAATGCAAGGAATTTGTGCCAGCTTGGTGCAAGTCCTCATTAAGGCCGATGTTTCTTCACATTTTTACAGATCTTTTTAGTATTTGACAGTATGCTGCTGCATTTGTGTGAAACTTCAATTCCAAGCCACAAACAGGAAAGGTGTTATATGACCGTGCCATCTTCAATTGTTGCCTTCTCTAGTATGACTGGTATCCCAGAACGTATGTAAAATCCATCCTTTGGTCTATCTGCTTCTTGAACTCCCTATGAAGTTCAAGACGACATTGGCATTAGCAAGTGGAAGTTTTGCATAAGAATGACAAGAAAAAAAAGAGTCTAGTGTAATGAGTAGTAAATGAGACTTACATCTTTATTAGTAATGACCACATCTTTTCCTATCTTCACATTCTTGTCAATTATGCAGTTCCTAAAATATGATAACCCAAGTTGTCAGATTCCAATCGAAGTATTTATTTGAACATAAAATATATTTTGCAAGTCTTACCTTATCTTTGTGTTCTGTCCAATCCCGATTGGAACTTTCCCTTCTGCAAGTAGAGAAGCGATTTCAGGTTCAGTTTGGTAGTAGTCCGCACCCATCATGATAGTATCCTGTCAATGTTTGTGTACATGAGAGGGGGAGAGGGAAATAGTCACTCAAAAAGAAATATCCCAATTAATGTCACCGTTATGTAGGTTCAATGTATTACCTTCAGATCAGCACCATAATCAATGCGTGAACGCTCACCAACAATGGAATGCTCAACACTACATTCTTGCAAGAAACAGCCATGTGAAATTATTGCATCCTTGATCTGCAGAAGCCAATATAAACATGAGAAGCAAGCCAGCACAGCTAAATTAAGAAAATATGATTCCTGTAACTAGCATTAATTTTTTCTTTAAAAAAAAAAAAGGAAAAGCACTAAAGCATGAGCAGCGTACCTGGCATTTCTCCATCTTGGTTGGGGGTAGAAATCTTGGAGATGTGAAGAATGGAGTCTTGGGATCATAAAATTGAAATTTTGGAAACTGATGAAGAGGTTAAGCCAATCCACACAATTATCATTAAACCATGAAAAGTAGAAGAATTCTTCAAACAATATTGCCTACATCAGATGCTAAACAAGAGAATCTAACTTGGAATGCATTCATCTGTGATCCACTTATGGAGGATTAATAAAGGGCAACAGTGTAGGACACTTTTACAAATATGATAAGATTTACCTCCTCCGTGAGAGCCAAGTTAGCATCATAGAAAGACTTTATAGTTCCAATATCTTCCCAGTAATCCTGGAAAATATATGCCTAGATAGAAGAGTGACCATAAGTAAGAAAATTCATGGAAAAGTAGAAGTAGGATAACTTTTAATCTATAAAGATCACTTACCTGGACACCGTGCTCCTTCACAGCTGCAGGAATGATTTCTGATCCAAAGTCATTAGCAGTTGGATACCTCCATCTTAGAAGATTTAATAAGGTTTCTGTCTTGAAGAGGTAGACTCCCATGGATGCAATATATGGAGATTTCACAGCTTCTTGTGGAGACAATCCAAGTATAGTGGTATCCACTTGCTGCAAAAGTTACTTAAGAAAATTAAAAATTGAAGAACACGAGGTAATAGGAAACCTTTCATTAGATCTAAGAACATTGAAAACGATGCCATATCTGGCAAATAGTATAGGAGATCAAAAGCAAAGAATTAGTCCTGAGTCCTTGTGTCTATGTAAGGGTCAAAGAAGCATAAAAATGTTTCTGAAGATATAGAATTCAAGTGCTGATGCTTCTACTCAATTGTAAAGTTCTCATTCAAAAAAGAGGAATTGCTTCTTTATTGTTCAAAGTAAAACATTCTCCAGAAAACATTCGCCTTCTTCAATTTCATAGGGAAGATATTCAGAGATGAGGAAGTATGATCTAGTGTCTTTCAACATCTCTAAGGCAGACAGTGATAAGCTACTAGTAGGAAAACACTGATTCTAGAAGGCAATTTTAGCACGCACTTAGGGGTCAGAGAAAGAAAGATTGGTCAAGGTATTAAAAGCGATCTTCTACTCACCATAGCTTTCAGATCAGGACCCATTGGCTTCTCAGCGAATTGGACAATTCGGCCTGTGCTATCTATCTTGACCAATCCATAATCAGATGCACGACTGGAAACAATTCAAAGTATTTTAAGTAACACAAATTTTGAAGGAAGATATGTAAACTAACACAGAATTTCTCCTTCTCGTTCCTGACAAAAATTCCTCATTTACAGAAGCAGAGTGATACAACAGTAATATATCAACAAAGATGTAATCTAAACGCACCTTTCGCCCACTGGGGCACATGAAACAGAAATCTCAGCGTTTCTATCTATATGACTCTGTTAAGAAATCAGACACCTCTTAGCAATGCATCCATAATGCAATAGGCAACTCATGTACTATCTTCAAGAAAACAAGAAACCGTTCCTTGTCATAACCATGTATACCTGCACAAAGTCCATATAGTCCATGCGATAAAGATGATCTCCCGCCAAAATCAGAACATTCTCAATATCCCTGTTTCTCATATCCTGAAAAGTGCACATCCAGATTAAGACAAATACTAACCAGGTGCAAGTTCAAGCAAAGATACAGGCTAGAACAGATGTACCAACCTCAAAGACCCATATGAATTTCCTTACAGCATCAGCTGTTCCTTGAAACCACCGCTGTCCAGCCTCTCCAGGTGTTTGTGTGGCAGCAAGAACCTGAATAATCAATTTCATAACTGAATGATCAGATTTGCAGTTATAGCTTTAAGGAAAAACAAAAGGTAGATGGGATTTCAGTTTAAATAAACTTAAGGTTCCTTTTACATCCAGCATAGAATGAAAACCGTTAGACAACTAGTACCAATCACTATATAAATTTTAGAAGGGAAAAAGATCATTGATTTTTAAATTTACTACCCGTATCATTTTGACAAGGGTAAAATAGATTTTTACTGTGATTATCATTAAAGTTAAACTAAGACAGAAAAATCAACAGTGTCCGTACCTCTACAAATCCATCACCGAAGTTGATACCATTTCCAAAGTAAGTGCGTGCAAGGTGGCGATTTAGAGAAGCAGAGTTAAACTGGGTCAATACGAATATCTTGTTTAGTCCACTATTGATGCAGTTACTCATGGGAATGTCTATAAGCCTATAGCATCCACCAACTGGGACCTGCAACAAAGACATTCACGACTTTGAACAAAACTGACCTATATGGAAACCAATCTCAATTTCGTAGTAAATATATAATCTCGCTTGTATGGACCACCAAGCAACATAACGAAGTTTTATAGCCAAAAACTATTTGCCTTCATCTGAATATTAATCATACTCAAAAGCATCTTACAAGAGGTAGTTCAAGAAAAGATATCGTAATTAATTCAACAGAACTTAAATTTATACCGCAGGTGTAGCTGCTCTTATGGTAAGAGGAAAGAGCTGAGTCCCTGCACCTCCTCCTAATATGATGGAAGCCACATTCTTCGGGTCTGCTCGCCGTCTGTAAAACACTGGTGCTTTTACAGTTTGCTCCTGAATACAAGATCACAAACACATGATTGAGATTCAAGTCCAAACCAATTTAGTAGGACCAACAACAAAATACAACAGGTTGTAATAATAAACTTACCAAAGTTTCAGTTGCGTTGTTTGATGTAAGAACAGCAGACACAACACCGGGCCTGACCTTCTTGACATTTTGCTCGGATTTCAATCCGTTACACACTTGATTAATCCAAACACTGTTATTCAAACTCCCCCTAATACTCTCTCCCAGGAAACCATGATCTACACCCTTTAGACCATCTTTCTTCACATTCGTCAAATGAATGCTGGCCTTCAGGGCCACACAGCAAGAGTCCATTGGAATATGCTAACCCTTCAATGCGCCAGATGACTGTGAATCAGAAATAACTTCAAACTACACTTGTTTATGTATTCCAAAAAGATGGTTGAAAACACTCGCAATACTTTAATGAACGATCTAAGGAACAAAGTAAAGTACAGATTACTTAAAGATACCTTAACCTTAACATTGGAATGACAGTTGTTTTTAAGAATATAATAATCTTTTATCACAGACCATAATATTATATTCCCAGCCAAATCTAACCAACCCCAAAAGCAAAAGCTTCAATATTAAACCAGACTAAGGTATGAACAAACAGAACTTAAAGAGAGCTCAAATTCCCAGACCAGTTTAAGCACTAAAAAACGTGTTTAATTAAATATATGGTCTTGACATCACCCCTCAAAAGCATTTGAAGTTTCAAACTTTAGACTAATAAATTACTAGGGATCATCATTAAAGATTAAAATCGAAAAGAAAAACAAAAATACCCCGATTGCATTAAGAACCGAAACACAATAATCTTAGCTCAAAATGTGATCTTGATCATCACATTTCAACCATATTTTAGAGTTTCAATAATTAGACCGAATAGCCACTGGGAAATGGAACAATTGATAAAAGTATCTACCTCACAAATCAAAACTTAACAAAACTCAAATGCCCAGATTACATTAAGGACTAAAACACGTGAAATTGGGTAATATAATATATATGTATATGTATGTATGTATGCATATGATTATCACCTTAAGAAGATGAGACTAAAGTTTCAAACTATAGACCGAAAGTATAACTGAGAAATCGCGGAATAAATCAATATAGCATAAAGATTATGGCAAATTGGAGTTAAACAGCGAGAGTAACGTGGGAAGAGGGTGGCTTCCTTTATTGGCTCGTGAGTTTTCACGAGAAAACCTGGACAATTTTTCATTTATTTATAGGCAAAAACATAAGTAAGTGTGAAAAAGAAAAGAAATACTGTAAAAATGTAAAAAGTTGCAATGTGGCACGAATATTAGTCACCTTCTTGACAAAAACGTAGTGTTACTGAGTCCACTTGCTTGTTTTCAGTTTTCATATTCCTACTTTTTAGGCTACTCCTTGGAACAGAGAGAGAGAGAGAGAGAGAAAGAGAGGAGGGGGTGGGGGACGGACTGTATCTGTATGTGCCAAGTGCCAACAAAAGAAGCGTCATTTTCATTGCCATGGTTGGATTTTTTGTTTTTAAATAAATGTTTTAATTTTGGACAGTATAATAAAATCGTAAATTATCAATGAAATTTTCGTATTATATATATAAACACATGTATAGTAAAATATATTTTTAGCTTTTTCTTATTTTTTGATTCATTAATACATTCCCTATAGTAATAGGATGTGAAATGGGAAAGTTGACAGGGACTTGGGGAATATTTTCATAGGATGCAATTTGGTGGTCAGGTAATCCTGCGTAGCAACCGGAGGATGCTACACTGAAATTGACTCATGACACCAATTTAATTATTGTGCTTAAAATACTTTTATATCTCGCTTATTTCAGAAAATTGAAATCCAATTTCTTCCTTAATCCTTATTATATTATTTACTTAATTTTTTATTTTCGAATCATAATTTCTTAAAAATTCCTATTACATGAAATTAAATAATATGAATTCTTTAATTCAACTAAAAAATTATAATTTCTTACAAAATTTTATTATCACCATCGCCATCGCCATCGCCATCAACCACTACTACTGCTACTGCTACTGCTATTACTACTACCGACCATCACCACCACCACTACCGATCACCATTATTGTCACCATTGCCACAACCATCAACCCCAACCCCAACCCCAACCACCACTACCACTACCACTACCACTACCACTAACACTACCATCACCATCACATTGTTACCACCATCATCACTCATCCATCATTACCGCTACTGCCATTGCCATCGCTATCACCGCTACCGCCACCGCCGCCGCCGCCATCGCTATCACTATCGACCACCTTTGACCACCACTATTATCATCACCGCTACTGTAATCACCACCGCTGCAACTATCCTTATCCCCTCTCCAAGCCGCTATCCTAACCACCGCCACCGCCACCGCTACTGCTACTACCATCAACCACCGCCACCGCTACTGCTACTACCATCGACCATCACCACCGCCGTTGATCATTACTATCGATTCCACTCTTGCAATCGATTTCCACTGCCACTATCTATTACTTTAAAATTATTTAAAAAAATATATCTCAAAAGTAATTTAATTATTAAAATTTTATTACGTATCTATTCTTAAGTTATTCATTAATCTAAATAAATAAAATAATAAATTAATACTTTTATTACATTCCTTAATAATTACAATTATAGTTCTTTCCTATTTCATTCAGTGAAGTAAACTAGCTGTATGTATATACTTCAATCTTCTTATTCATTTTACCTACTTGGTGTTTACCTTTTATTTAAACTCAAGTATGAACTTAGGGATCTAAAAGGGGGCCAAGACTCTTCCAATATAATTATAAGAGGGATGTTTGTATTTTAGGTATATTTTATAAAATAAATTTACACATGATTTTAAATCTGATTCCCACTGCATGGTTTTTCATAAATTCTAGTTATAATAATCTTACTTTTATTTTCTCTTCCCGTTATATAGGCTTATTAGACCTTGCTTAGCAATCTCGCCCAAGCTTATTAATGTTTTAGCAAGAGTATGCTTTGATATATGTATATCTAAGCTTCGGAATTTCAGGCACCAAAAGATTTGCAGGAATCAAAAATCGAACAACATAAAGTTTTTGTGTTTGCCTGTTGGATGTATATAAGATGAATAATGAAGATGTCAAGTTCATGTTAGTTCGTGCAAAATCGTCCTCACATGTTAAACTTTAATTTATACTGTTTATCTTTTCTTAATTTCTCTCAATTTCATAAATTAATGGTTAATAATATTTAGATTTTTAAAATGTCTTATGATTTAATCATAACATTATAATCTTCTTTATAATTTTAACACATGTGACAATATCTTAAAAGCATAAATTAAAGAAAATAAATTAAGAGGATTCATTTCTTTTTAGTAAAGGTGTAAAATGTTTTGTGTTGCGTCTTGTTACATATCAAACTTGTTTATTAAACTCGTCATATTAACCCTGCTTTTATCCTGTTGTATATTGATAGATATCGTCACATGCTTATTAATTATATATCATTCGTAATTACCTAATTACATTTTAACATATTTTAATGAGTACCTCTAGACAATGCATTTAGAAAATAAGATCTACATTTTCTATATATCTTAAGCGTTTGTAGGCTTCTAAAGAACGAGAGAAAATTATACAAAAGTTAACAAAATGCGAAAATGGTGCATGAGACCATAGGATTTCTGGGAATATAAATTATCGAAGCTATTTGTAAATTATTCAAATGGATGAATTGGGTTTGAGCTTCACCTCAAGTTATATTAGTAGTTTATCAAATTGATCTCGAGATTTATGATATATAATTAGCTCACATGTTAAATTATGCTCAACTCGAACTCATTTTTAAGCTTGGTACATATGAATCGTGTGGCTCTATAACTCTAAACACATAATTTATTAAATTAAGCTCATTTGCTCAAATTGCTATTTATATCATTCCTACCCTAACTATTTCTAATTAAATTAATATACTTATCAAATTTAATCCTTCAATAATTTTGCCAATACGGATCATATATACTTGCATTTTGAACTCCTTTTACAATAAAATTAATTATCTTATTGTTTTGATGTTTGAAATAACTCTCAACTTGATCCTAGACAAAACTAAAATCAATTAATTTATCTTGATTAAATCACGAGTTAATTACTCTAGTGGCATTTGCTTCCTGGCAATAAGAATTTGCAAGAATACTTCTACCCTTCAACTAGTTATTATCATGTTTTGTTGGAGGGATTTCTTTTTTCTTGTTTTTCCTTTTCTTTTTTTGGAATAACCATTTTTCCTGTGGGAATAAGTTTTCACTTTTTCTTTACAAAATTTTTCTTGTCAAATGCATAAATTACATATTTATCCCTTTTATGAAGAAGAAGAAGAATAATAATAATAATAACATCATTATAAGGGAATAAATGATAAAATTAATTATAATTACTGATAAATAATAATTAATTAGATATAATTGAATAAATAATTGACTACTCATAATATAATTTTATAATATAATAAAATTATTTCACTTGCCAAAACGATAAGACACAACTCTTACATATCACAATATTTTGTCATGGTCATCAACGAGTCACTTACAGCGAAGTGGTTAGGACTAGCATAATGCTTCTTGTATAGGACCACGAAAGGTCTCAAGTTTGAAGTCCACATTTCACCCATTCACAAAACAGGAGGAACCGAGAACATGTATGTACATGTTGTATTCCCTTTCGTGCAAGTCAAGTCCGGTATACTTTATCTCGACCACCTACATATAAGACTTGCCATCGAGTTAGATGAGGTTAGTCGCTGAAGGCGTCGGGTATATATTTCTATGTTTCTTCTAGATAATTACAAGAGCATAGATGATTTGAAAAATATGATGTCTGGAAATATTTTCATAAATAACGATTTCTCATTGATCCAAAACGCTCTTCAACCTTTAGTAGAACTTTGCCATCAAATGAAACACGAGTAGAACTACTACATACTACTAAATTAAAACGCATATGTTTATATTTTAAGGAAAAATTGTAAAAATAGATATTCTATTCCATTTTTTATGATATATGATTATCCCTTTATTAATACAATCAATTAATAAGGATATGGAGCATACATGTAACATGTCAAATAATATTTAGCCATTATAATACTAAAATATTTTTGATAAAAGTGATTGAAATGTTAGATCTAGCATATGGATTGTGATAGTTCCACCATATATTCAAAGAACCTACTAAGAACTGAAATTACATAAAAAGTCTTCATTACATAATTCAAATGAAAAGAAAAGGGAAAAGTCTTCCATAAACGACCTATACACTATCTCTTATGCATAAAAGTAAAGGTGAAACACTAATCATCCATCATCTAATATGATCATCATACTCGTTACAATTATATTGTTGTCAACCCACTCCTATTAAACTAGGATGCCTATCTTAAAGGGATAGGGTTAAAGATTCAAGGTAACTAGGAGGTCTGTCTTGAAAGGATGGGGCAAAAAAGTGCCTGTCTTAAAAAAAAAAAAAAAAAGGGCAAAAGATAGGGTACTTATCTCGAAAAAATAGGGCTAAGATTTAAGGTGCCTATCTTAGAAGGATAGGGTTGAAGATTTAGAGTATCTATCTTGAAAGGATAGGGCAAAAGATTAGAGGAACCTATCTTAAAAGAATATGACTAAAGAATTAAAAGGCCTATCTTGAAAAAATAGGGCAAATGATTAGGGTACCTATCTTGAAAAGAGAGGGTAAAGGACTAAGGAGGCTTATCTTGAAATGATAGGGTAAAAGATTAGGGAGGCTTATCTTGAAAGGATAGAGCAAATGATTAAGGAGCCTGTCTTGAAAGGATAAGACAAAAGATTGAGAGGCCTATCTTGAAAGGATAGGGTAGATGGACCTATCTTGAAATGATATGGCAAAAGATTTAGGTGCCTATCTTAAAAGGATAGGACTAAAGATTAGGAGGCCTATCTTGAAAGAACATGATAAGTGATTAAAGTGCTTATCTTGAAAGGATAGGGCAAATGATTAAAGTGTCTATCTTGAAAGGATGGGGCAAATAATTAAGGCGCCTATCTTGAAAGTATAGGGCAAATGATTAAAATGACTATCTTAAAAGGATGGGCTAAATAATTAAGGTATCTATCTTAAAAGGATATAGCAAAAAAAAAAAAGTAGGGAGCCTGTCTTGAAAGGATAGGGGATAAGGATAGTGTAGATACTATACCAAAAAATTGATATTCTTAAAAGAAAAATTGGTTTCTCGAAAGGATAGATCTTTTGAAAAATAAAACTTAACAAAAGGGTTTGGAGGCATTGCTAGTAGTTTTTGATACCTATGATAACTAATGTTCCTTATTGTAGGATGACAAGAGTTCCTATGGTGAAACTTTTTGAACTTTAAACACAGGATAACTAAAGTTTTCAAAATTCTTAGGATAGCCTAAGCTCTTGGCATTATGACAAAGGTTCCTGAATAATCTTTTCATATGATGGCCGAAGCTCTTGAATATTCTCACACCATAGGATAACAAAGCTCTTGATCTAAGGATGGTTAAGGTTCTTGAACAATAAGATAATCAAAGCTCCTTAAGGATGACTAAGATTCCTAGATATAAGATAACCAAAGCTCTTAAGATAAGGATAACTAAGGTTCCTGTTAAGATGACCAAAGTGTCGAAAGGATAACTAAGACTCTTGAGTTATAAGAGATTACTGAAGTTCTTAAAAAAGGATAACTAAAGGTTCCTAAAATTTCCTCAAGGGATTACTAAAGTTCCTAACTTAAGGGTGACTAAAATTCAAATTGCAAGTTCTCAAATTTTTCATTTTTAGAAACTCGAAGAAAAAAAATTCCCTTAAAAAAAAACTATTCATCTTTTTTCTTACTAACAAGTGACGAAATTATACCAACTCTGAATGTTACAAATAAGCGGTATACTCATTCTTTTAGCCCATTGGCATTCATTCTTCATCCTTGATTACTTGTTCGCTATGATGAGGGAATAGGGAAAAAACTGCAACTAAACACCTTATTCTTCTTACTGTAAGGAATTCTCATTCAATTTCGAGGCGAAGTGCTTCCCCAACTCTTAGGGCATGCTTGACTTTTGCATTCATATGTTTCATACTAAGAAAAGCATCTTGATTATCTGAATTGTTTAGTCAAAGAGGACTTCCTCACTCTCAAATGGTTTGTTTTCACTCTTGACTACGATTCAAAAAGTTATGGTTAGTCTTGTACATAATACACTTTGATTGATCCGATAGGTCTTTTTCCTTAGGGTTGTAATGTAGGCTATTGGTCATTGGCTTAAATAAAAGGAGATATGGATGTGTTCAGCCAATTTTGAAAAATTAATATCTTAACCTAGGTTTACAAGTTAAGAACTTTAAAAGGAAATGCTAAAATAAGCTTACCCCAGTTTTATGAGCAATGATTACTTAAGATAAATTCAATTCTTTAGTCAAAAGAGTTTCATTAGGGGTAGTATAGTAGGTAAGACCATAGAATTAAAGTTTCATTCCTTTAGGCTTGGAATCACTTGTTCAGGTTTGTGTTTTGAAGGATATTAGGGGAAGACTCAAGAATTTCCCTTTCATCTTAGGATTCATAGGTTTAGCTTTTCTAAGATAATTGGGCTTTAGGCTCTTAAAGAGCTTTTAAGCTATCCTTTAAGATATGATCACTTTACTTTTCTTTTCTTCTTTTTTCTTTTTCTTTTTTTCTCTTTTTTATATTTTTCCTTTTTCTCTTTTTTCTTTTCTAAAGGTGATTGCCCTTCATGTGTCCAAGCTTCCACTTGAAGAAATTGATGGCGCTAAAACCATGAGCTCAAATTGTATAAGCCTAGTAAAGTAGGGTATGGCTTTAGGAGGGAGTGTTTGAGAAAGATCAATAGCTTTGTGATGTTTGAATGAGTGTATCGATTTGAGTAAAATGTATAGTTTAAAACTCTTCTTCATTCTAAAGAAATCGAGTTATCAATGATAATTATTACTCATCAATTAACACAACTAAAGCAAGCACAAGTTAGCTTATCCCTTTTCTCCAAAATCAATGGCCCTAAGTTCCTGATTACCCCAGTGTAGGGTAGTTCTTGATAGGGTTTATTTTTAGAAAATCCTTAAAAGGCTTAAATGGGCTCGCAAGGGATAATACTGTTTATGGTAATGAAATGAATGCCTATCATCCTTTTAATTCGTATATCACATATAAGATAAACTTCCTTTAAGGAATGAGTCACATCCTCACTTTCATGTCCCTCAACTCTCATGAGTGTTTTAAGGTTAGTGTTTGGGATTAGGGCTTGCCTCTTATCATTCTAAATGCTTCAAATAATGAGATATTTCCTGTTAAAAAGACTTGAAGCATTTTATTCATTTACCTTATTGCCCTAGTCTCATTTGATGAGACTAGGTATTCTGTAATGCCCTAGTGGGTCACATGCCCCTTTACCTTTAAAAGATTGCCCCATTTGTTGCTCACTTAGGAATAATTCATTATGGAGACAAACTTCATGCTTTGTTTCAGGGTTAGCGTAGATGGACCAGTTTTATGTAAAGTGAGTGTTTAGGAACTTCTAAGTTTGAAGAGGATTGGTGTAGATGAGTAGGCTACATGTTTGGGTCCATTTTTTTTTTTGGCTTAGAGTGGGTTGAAATAGGTGAGGAGGTTGGTTGTTCGTGCTTAGGGTTTCAAAAAAGGTTTAGTAATGGGCTTTCAAGGATTATGTTTAGCTTAGGTTTTTCTTGGGGATAGGCAATGTCTCCATCATTTTCATTTATCAATTTCCAATGTGCTTTCCCCCTTTGCCTCTTAGTATTAGGTTTAACTCATAGGCTATACAACGTTTTGCGCTCAAAATTTGTGACTGCTAGGATTAGGCTTGGGCTAGAGTCATTGTTGTCAATTGTCTTAGCTTGAAAAATGAATGGCTATGGGCTTCAACAATGGGCTAAACTAATCAAAAGTAATAACTCAAAGTCCGTAAAACCCATACTCATTAGTAAATTTTTCTTTCCTTGAAAATTTTATGATTTTTTTTTAAACTTTATTTTTTAAAAAAAAAAAGCATTTGAAAACACTTATATTACAATATATATATATATGTTACAAACAAAGTCATTGACATCTCCTAACTGATTGGAATGATTGAAAAAGTTATAGAGTTGATAAGAAAGAGTAGCTATTTTACAAAGTTAACAACCGAGGATAATAACTTATTTATAAGTAAAAATTCTTGAAAACCCTGAAGGATGTTAAAGACAATCTATGCTATCGATGACTAGATTGCTAACATTGTCTAGGAAAAGAAAATACTAAAAGCGACATGATGAGGAAGACAAAACTACAAAAGGGCCATCAATAATTGAAGGGCTATAATTTTACAAGAAGGGTATCTAATGTTAGAAAAAGATGATTAGGAGACACTTTAGGGATGATATTTACAAAACATTTACAAGTCAAAGGGTTTTTTATTAATTTTTTTTAATTTACACAAAAGTATGTTATTGTACAAAAATTTTCAATAGAAATAAGCAATACTAAACAATATAGTAACAAAAAATGAACAAATAATTAACCTATGGTAAAAGGGCATACATGTACATGCTGGGCTAGCAACTAGATAATAATGTAATAATTTATTACTATAGAAATTTTTAGGTTGCAATTTTATTATAATACCATGATTACATTAACTTGAGTACAAATGCACTAAGCCCTTGTTAGGTATAGAATTTTTCTATGAATACAAACGTGGACAAAGCATAGAGAAATATTTTACAAAAGCAAAATATCTTTTAATAGTTTACGATGGAAATTTTTTTTTTTTTACATGGAAAAATTTATATGACTAATATGTCACATAGAAAAATAATAAAATTGTAACTCGTTACTTATAATACATTTTTTTTTAAACGTTGCATTAATATTCATTTACTAGCCCACAAAAGATTTAATGCAATTTGATGGATAACACCTTAAATTTTGTTGCACCACCTTACTTGTAAAATAAAATAAGGATTACAACATATAAAATATAGGTTACAAAATAATATACACAAGCAATTATATGAAATCTCAAAAAAATAACATTAAAATACAAAGAAAATATGATGCAATATGATGCACACGCATGTAATGTAATAGAAGTCGGTAATTAATAAATTATTAGAATTATTATGAACTTGCGGTCGAAAGGTACCCTTATATATAAATAAATCCAAAATAAGATTTAAAAAGAGATAAAGCTCGTGAATACTTATATATAAAGATTACTGATTTTTTTAATTTTCCTTTTTTTGAAAAAGAATGCCAAATCGACTATAGATTAATCAAACTTTTCTTATAATTTAAAAATGACTATCCCTTTTAAAAAAAAAATGATGTAGAAGAATAGGGTCTACGGGTTTTAAGCTTTGTAGCTTTAAGGATTTTCGAAAAATAACCTAGTAGACTATATTGAAGCTTGAGTAGGCCTAGCTATCACTGTTAAGCGGGAGTAAAAACTCGAATGACTTAAGAGTTATATAATGGTGCCTCATCTTAAGTTCCTAAGGTTGTTCAAGTCTGACCATATCTAAACACATAAACGATAAAAAAAATTCCCCCAAAATCCCTAATAACAAGCCCATTAGGCCAAACTTTTCTTAAAAGCATGCATCACTAAACATGGTTAATACAACTATATTATAATAGATAGATAAAAAAATAAAAAATGAAAACCCATTAATTAATTTTTATTTTTACATGGCTAGCCCACTATGGTCCCCAATGGAGTCGTCAATTCTATCGAGCCCTATTTCATTTTCCTTAATTTAATCTATATTAAGCTCTACCCACTTAATATAAATTGCTTGACATTAAATTAAGGAAATATTTTTCTTAAAAAAATGTCTAAAAAATATTTTAAAAAAACTAGAGTTGCCAACCAATTAAATTGATAAAAAATGAAATTAAGGTTTTCGGATGGGAAAAAGCTTAATTTAGCCATTGATTTGCAAATATTCTAAAAAAATAATTTTTATAAAATTAAACCAGAATATCCAAGCTCGAAGCTAACCTATTAAAACTAAATTACCATGTAAATATTAAAAAAAAAACTAATGGACTTTTATTTTTTTTATAATTTTTCTACAGATGCTAGAATATGTACAGATATGTAAAAGTGTAATCAAGATAAATTTTTAATAATTTTTATTATGAATTTTGAAAATAAATTTTTTTTTATGGTTTTGCCGAAGGTATTTACGTATCCATTAGTTGGGATCAAACCAATGTAGTTCTGTTTTTTTTTTAGAAAAGATTTACTAGATTGATTCTTTGTAATTTGAAAATTGAACTAGGTATACTTTTTTGTAACCAATTTATTTTTATTAAGAAAAATCATAAAAAACCTAATTTTTATTCCAAATAAAAAGAAAACTAAAAAGACTCCAAGTTAGTTTTTTTTTTAATTTTGGAAAAAACTGCTACGTGATAAAACTTTTAAAAAAATCCTAAAGCACCTAATGAGAAAAAAAGTAAATAAATAAATAAAAGACATAAGTTTTAAGAAAATATGTTAATATGCAATTATTTTGGAAAACGTGTCGTTTTATGAAAAAATGCAATTATTATTGATAATATGCCTAATCATGGAAAATATATCTAAATCATAAAAAAGATAACTAACTTTAAAAAAATATATCTAAACCATAGGAAAGATGTATAAACTATAGATAAGATGCCTAGATCATGAAAAAAAATGCCTAAATAATGGAAAAAGATGCCTAAACTATAGATAAGATGCCTAAACCATGGAAAAGATATCCAAACTATGTAAAAGAAGCCTTAACCATGAAGAAGAAACTCAAACTATGGAAAAAAAAAATACTCAAACTATGGAGAAGATGTGTATTAAAAATTTTTATTTTATGAAAAAATAAATAAGTGAAAAAATTATTTTTTTTTCTGGAAAAATCCCTGAATGCCTAAAAATGCAATTTTTATGACAACTTACTAAAATATGCAATTTTCATGCAAATGTGAAGTTTCTAAAAATGCAATATCTATGCATAGATATATTTTTGTTATTAAAAGAAATAATATGATGACATGCTAAGAAAATCAACTAATAAGAATTACTCTAAGAGCTGCATAAAAAGGAAACCATGTTAATACTTATTTGATGTAAATAAACCATCTAAATTATGCAACTTTATAAAAATTAATACTACATGTTAAAAGCATAAAATATTAATGAAGCCAACAATAACAAAAAAAAAAACTAAAACTAGGTACTTACATTAAAAGAGAAAAAAATAAAATAAAATAAAGTAAATAACAACAACTAAATAACCAAAATAATAATAATAAACCAAAAGATAAAGGAATCCAAACCCATCTAATTAGCCGTGTTTATGAACTGTTGCTAGACTCAATTGTATGATTGGACAATGGTTGTATGTGTTGATACGTAATCAAACGTGGATGTAAGCTCGGATAGTGGTTGTGTGTGTTGATGCGTGCAATTGTGTGGTGAAGTGTAGTACAGATATGAAGTGTTGTGCTGCGTAGTGTACTGTGACCATATGTAATTAGATAGTACTGATTGATGAAGTTCTTGTGGACATGAATTACTGTACTGATCGTGAAGTGCTCATAGACGTAAATGTGTAGCTGTGTATGGACGGTAGATATGTGCTATGTACGGACTATAGCATGTCAATGTGCGGATTGTGGCGTGTAGCAGCAATGATCAATGTGTGTTTTGTGAGGCAGTGGAAATTGTGTGTGTTGTATAGTGTTAAGGAGAGAGTATGAAGGACGATGGATGTGAGTGTTTGTATTCTAAGGCTGGTTGTAAGTGAGAGATGGTGGAAAGTAATGATATTGTGTTATGTGTTGGGGATTATGAAAACGTCCTTAAACTTTATCGTCGATTCGCTATTTATAAGCCACACAATCAAATCTTTTATATCTTTTTAGATATAGATTTAATCTCAACAAATTCCAAATACGAAAGATACGATAATGAATCCCAAATACGAAAGATATAATTTAGATTCTTTGAGGATTTGACCATGTTTCTAGAAACTCTATTTTGATTTAAGCTTTCTATTTTTCAAACCCGACTTAGTCCAACTTGATTTAGCCCAATAACCTACTTAATAAATCTTAACTCACTATTTATAGCGAATTAGACTTAAATATTTTATTTATACTTCAACAATTTTAGAATATATTAAATTAGACACATATCATTATCTAATTCGACCTTAAACGAATCGACTCAACTCAAATTAAATCAATACGACTTGATACTATTTTTATTTATTTATTTTTTTGTTATTATTTTTTTATTTAATTAATTTTTGTTTATAAAATTTTTTTATATTACTATTTTTATTTTTTTAACTTGGCTCAATAAAATATTAAAATAAAAGGACAAAAATGAGGTGTCTATAATACCGAGAATGAAAGTAAACATGTGAGAATGCAAAGAAGTCCTTTTTTACTAAACATTTCAAGTAATGATATCTTTTCCCTTAGTAGAAAATTAAAGAAAAGTTGAGTACTTCCTAAAGAACATAAATAGTCTTAAGCTGAAATATCCTAGTTAAGTTAAAATAATAATTCATTAATTAAGTAGTAAAAAATTGATTTAAGTTATGTTAATAGAAACCACACCTTAGTAGGAAATCCCAATTTATTAACCTTCAAGTAATTCCAAACTTATTCTAAAGTGTAACATATTCAATAGATATCTAATTTAATGTTTCGGTGATATTTTTTCTATAACTCTTATTTTATGTACATGTTAAATTGATTAACTTTATTTTACATATAAGGTATATATGTATATTTTATTAATATTATACATCTTATAGTATTTTTATGTATAACTTATTTTTCTAAATACTATTTATTTTTTTTAGTTAATTTTTTTTTTCTATTTTAGATATGAACACATCCTATATCCTAAAATATATCCTACATTCTAAAATATTATAGAATGTGGCAGAGTGATTCTAAACCTTATCCTAAACACTACACTAATTTCCCCGCCGCAATCTTTCTTTCTTTTTCCCTTAGCTCTTGTCTCAGCTTTTTTTCTCAGTTTCTCTTTCACCGTTGACCACCGTTCTATTCTTTTCCAATTACTTCTTCGGCGAAAACAACATTGAATATTTTCTCCAAACTCTGAGCCCCATTACTGTTCACGAGCTGCTTCTCTTTCTCCATCTTTGACAACCATAGCATTGGTAGCGATTCGGTCAAGCTGTAAATTTTGTCAATATATCTTTCACTGCCACGAATTTCTGGTTAATAGGTGTTGGTTAATTCAGCCATTGCATTCCTCGTTCTATGAATCTTATTCACGTACGGATGTTTTCCACTCCGCTTCTTCTTCGTTTCGGTCTTCGATATCTTATTTTTCGATGGGTCGCTTTGACAAATTCATTATGTAGACTCGATTGCTTACTTTGCCCCGACCTTCGTTGGTGAGTTCACTGAGTTGACTCTATCCATTTTCACGTTACTTCTTTCACCTAGCTTTGGTTACTTAGCTAAGACTTTGTTTTAATTATCCTTTCATCGTCGTTTTATGCTTCCGGTCAAACTTCGATGGACTTGTCCTCCGGTTTCCAATCTCTGTTCCGAACTTCGATCAGGTGAGTCGACTCAGCATTTTCTTTTTCCTTCTCTCTCCTTGGTGTTCAATTCTATTGTTAAACTTTTGCAATGTATTATGTTATATCTGTATTTTTACTATTCAAGGAAATTCGTTATGCGATGATGATGGCAAGTTACTATTTTACTAATATTCTAGCTATTATATTTTTGGTAGTAACCGAATTTGCCTTAATGCATTTTGTATATCTTGTACATTCAATAATCCATTGTTTTTCCTTGCTATTTGTTAGAATTCCAATTCCCACCGGACAGTGAAGAGAATCTACTATTCTCGTAAGTGGAAGAGGAAGATTGATTCCTACCTTCTATTTTCGATTTCCGCAACTTGCTGTCTTATTCTATTTTATTCAATGATTTTAACTTATTTAACACTTAATTTATTATAGCTTTTATTATATTAGGTCTTAACGATTTAAGATACTACTAATACTGTAAAATTTATTTATCATTGAATAATATTATGACGTTGTTGTCATCGTCAAACGCGCTGTGTTTTGGTAACGAAAACTTATGTGGAAGAAGAAGCAAAAGTTTCCTTTATTTCTTAAGCTTTTAGTTTTGACATTTAAAATATATACTATTTATACTTATTACGGTAATATGATATTGTAATAGATTAATATAATATTACCTATTACTTTACTCCTTAACTTTAGTTTTGTCTTCATTTGATAAAATAATATGAATGGTAGCATTTGATGTTCATGATTATATATATATAAAGTCGCTTTCCCAAGGAATATAAGTTGAATAATTATATTCAATTGGACTTTGACTTAGATTATAGATTTGAATTGATGGTTTAAGTCTTTTATTGATTTTTTAATGATTAATGATTAATGTATATGTCAGCAAAATAAAACCTATCTCCAAATAGAAAGTAAGCCCAAATTATGTAAAATAAGAATTCTACTGTGTCTTCTAAATATTGATTATATTCAATTAAATCTTTTCCGTTATTGTCTTTTGTATTTATAGACATAAAAGAGAAACAAATCAAATTCTGATTTTATTGATGATAAAGGATAATGATTACACTTGATCAATGATCAAGAATATTGATTACAAAGACAACAAGCCAAAGATAATTTTTATGATAGTGCTCTAGCCAAACTATAGCACTAAACAAATATTGTAATACTTCAGCTTCTTCTTGCCAATTCTCAGGATTATATTGTTTTGACATCTACAACATAAAATAAATTATTCATCATCGGTATAATACCAATCTGCATATATTACATCAGTATAATACCATTCAAGGAATTCTATAGCATGATCTATATAAAAACGAAAATCATCAATTAATAAAGACATTGGTATATATGCAATAATATGATTAAAAACCACCACAAGCGGCAGTGCCAAGGCTAGTGGGGCTTTGATGCTGATATGGGATGCAAATATGAGATAAACAAAACCTCCAAAGGCGATAATACCAGCCAATTATGGGGTTTATGAAAAGATAGATAAGTGAAAATAAACAGATATAATCTTGTGGAATTATACCCAATATAATTGGAGATTCCCCACACAAAATATAATGTAAGAGAAGAATTAAACTGATTTTATTGATTAAAACTGATTTTTACAAAACATAAAATACAAGAGCATAAATGGATGAGAGGTATGATCAAGAAAATGATCGTCATACCTCTGATAAGAAGAAGCAAACAATTATGCTTTAGAAAGTGTCTGAATGATTATGGATCGGTGACTAATGATGAGAAGAAGAAGAGAAAATGAAGTAGAAGGTGAAGGTGAGATGGAATGATTAGGAGAGAAATGGAAGAAGTAGTAAGAAAGGGTAGGCAGATGAGAGGTTTCAGAAGAGAAGAGGAAAGGTCTCTGATTTTGGATGCTTTAAGTGAATGCTTGAAGGTGTTTTTATAGTGAAAATGCAGACAGGGTACTGTTTTAAACAGTGATTTTGTAGCCGACAAGATACTGTAGTGATGATGGCCAAACAATGATTTTATGGCCGACAGGATACTATAGTGATGATGGCCAAACAGTTATTTTGTCAGATTTTCTAATTGACTGATTTTTGGCTAATTGATTGTATTGTACATTGTGGTACATGTGTAAAATACCATATTTCTACTTTTATAATGCAGTATGATACAAATGATATAATTACGGATCTCCTAAATCTATTCCATAGCAATCATCTTCATTGGTATTCCTACTGTGGTGAGATGTTGAGTCCGATTCTGAGCTTGATTCTTATGCTCATTCTGATTCTTTGATATGGTCTAGTGCTTTTTCCAAGATTTGCTTCAATTGATCTGGAGAGTTTGCACTTGCTAGTGATGATATTAAAAATCCTCTGTTGTGATATTGCTTGTTTGCTGATGATGATGGTGGTAATTTTGCGGAATTAGTTTTGATCCAATTAAGAATTGAATTCTTTTTACAATTATTCCACGTTTTGAAACTATCTCACCATTTGATTTTGTACATTCTAACCAAATTGATTATGTTTGATGCTCGATCTGGCTTGTATTCGAACCACCAAGCCATGACCCATGATATTCCGAGATGTATAAAATACAGCATCTCTTTTGTAAAATTCTTTTCATGAGGTGTAGGATTATAATGACTTAGGAAAGTCTCATATCCTTCTTTGGCATTCTGATGAATGATTTCTGATGTTATACCAAATTGTTCCCACCAGTGATTAAACCAAGTAGGAAGATTAAAAGAAGAACAATTATCAAAAAATATTAACCAAGTATGTGTTCTTTTTAGATTCATTTGATAAAACACATTCCACCAGGCTTGCTTATAATCAAAATAATTATAAGTAGCTCGATGACTTGGCTGTGCAGAAAATGGTTCTATGTTGAGTTTGGTTGCAGTGATTGGATGAACTTGCCATTCTTTCAAGCTGATTACTTTTAGTATTCTAGCTATAGAATAACTATTTATCCCTTCTTTTTCAAAATGTTTAAACCTGATTGATCTAGTTTCAGTCAAAATTTTTTCATAAAACTGAATTGTTTTGTATTGATCGTATGGTACATAATAAAAATCTTTTGTAAATATTTTATTTGCAAAATAAAAAAGATCCTTTTCTGATAAGCTTTCTTCGACTGAGAAAACATATCTAGAAACAGGTTTTATAAAAAATTTTGATCTCTAATTAAAAGTTATTGATCCAACTGGTGTTGGTGATGATATTTCTGTGATCTGAAAATTCTGATTTCTTCTTTGGGTTTCTTTTGACTGAGAAACTGATTGAGGGATTTCTGGTAATGCTAGAATTTTTTGTTCTGATTGTGATTGTAAGACCATTGAGATTGCATTAAGCAATCTAAGGGCTGGATCCATATCAATTAACTTGGCAAGGGCCTCTTGTGTTTCAGAAATTGATTGAGTATTTGAGGATTTTGATTTTGATGATTTTGATGAGGATTCTTCTTTGATTGTTAAAGGAGTGTTGGATGATTTATAAACATCCAACAATGTTTTAATATTAGTTAATCCTTTTCCTGACGATGAGGAAATTTTTTCCTTAACTTTATCCTTGTTCTTTTTGGAAGGCATCTCCTTACAAGAATTCACGAGTAAGGAAGTCAGGAAGGGAATTGAAAAATCCATTGATATGCTCAATTTCGAAATCAAATACAGAAAGAATATATTGCCATCTGGCAAAAATCTGTTTTGATGCAATGTTTTGAACATCTTTTAACAAAACATTTTTAGTTGCCTTACAATCAATTCGCAAAAGAAATTTTTGATTTAATAAATCTCCTTGGAATTTTGAAATTGTTAAGACAATGGCTAAGATTTCTTTTTTGATTGTAGAATAATTCGATTGGCAATTATTCCAATTTTTTGATATAAATTGGACAACATATTCTTTATCATTTTGTTTTTGTTTTAGAATTCCTCCGAATCCTAAATCAGAAGCATCAGTTTCCACAATTTTTGGTAATGATGGATCTGCAATATGTAAACAAGGAATTTCTTTAATTCTTTGTTTGATTAATTTGATGATTTCTGTATGTTCATTTGACCACGGAGGTGGATTCTTTTTTAATATCTGATATAAAGGTTTGCAAATTATGTTAAGATTTAGGCAAAACTCTGCAACATAATTCAAACTTCCTAAAAATCTTTGAAGTTGATTTTTATCTTTGATTTTATTAGGAAATTTTTCAATGAATTCAACTGATCTTTGTATAGGAATTATTGTCCCATTATAAATATTAAATCCTAAGAACCTGATTCTAGTCTGAAATAAACTGATCTTAGTAGGTGAGACTATTAAATCATTTCTTTTGATTATATTGATAAAAATCTTTATATGTTTAAAATGTTGATCAATATTAAATGAATATATTAAAACATCATCTATATATGTAATTATGAAACTAATATAATCATTAAAATTTTCATTCATGATTTTTTGGAATTCTAAAGGAGCATTTTTTAATCCAAATGGCATTACATTCTATTCAAATTGACCAAAAGGTACTGTGAAGGCAGTTTTATACCTATCACTTTCCTTAATCTAAACTTGCCAAAATCCAGATTTCATATCGAATTTTGAGAATATTCTAGCTTGATTTAATCTATTGAGTAAATCTTTTTTATTGGGAATTGGATATCTTATCCATTTGAGAGCAGAATTAAGAGGTTTGTAATTAATTACTAATCTTGGTACACCTCTTTCAATTTCAGCATTCTTATTAACATAAAAAGCAAAACAACTCCAGGGTGATCTACTTTTTCTGATTAATCTTTTACTGAGTAAATCATTTATTTCATTTTTACAATGATTAAGGACTTCCTGATTCATTTGTGAAGGTCTAACCTTCGTTGGAATATTTTTTTCATTAAAGTCATTTTCATACAGAAGATCCACAATATGTGATTTCCTATCCCAAAATGCATTTGTGAGTGTGGAACAGATTGAATTTTTTATTTCTGATTCCAATTGAGAAATTCTTAGCTTCAAATTTTTATTGTTGAGTTGATCTTCGATTCTTTTAAATTCAAGATCATTTTTTAAGTACATTAAATGATTTTTTTTATATTGTATTAGACAATTTAATTCATCATTTTCCAACTGATTTATATATTTGGTTTGTGGTTTTGTTATGAATTTAAACACAATTTCTTTTTTCAAATACTGCATTTTAATTCTATTTTTATCTACCATAAAAGGTTGAATTTGATTTATAAATGGTGTTCCCAAAATGACATTTTTATTTAAATTTTTTACCAATATAAATGAGGTTTTATAAGAAGCATGATCTTTTAATATCTCAGCATTTGACAATTTATATTTGATGCTTAATTTGTTATCGGATGTAGAACTTAGAGATTGGTTAGTTTTTTCAAAATATTTTATTGGAATTAAGCCTTCTCTAATACAATTCAAATCAGCACCAGTATCAAATAAGGCAAGTGTTTGTAAAAAAAATTCATTATCAATCCTGATTGAAATATCAATTATCCATTTTCTTGATGTGATTTGAACAAGATACATTAAATAATCATTAATTCCATTCGATGAAGTTTCTTTTTCTTCATTTGAAGTATCTGATTCATTTTCTTGGATTATTTTTTGATTTAATTCAAGTAATTCTTGTTGGAACTTTATTTGCATTAATTTTAATTCCTTGATTTCTTGTTTTTGAATGTTAATTTCCTTTTATAAATCACTTATTGTTATTACTTCTTTATTTTTCTTTTTATTTCTTTCAAGAATTTCATTAAGATTATATGGTAATTTTGGAGTGGGGTTTATGTTAATTTTGAAGTTATTAATATATTCAAATTTTTCATTGTCATTTGTCATCTGATCAATTTTTTTAAGAATTGTTTCCTCATTATCAATTAGTACATTGATTTCTTCTCTTTCTGATTCTGATGAAGTGGAGTCCATGTCATTGACTTGGATTCCATCATTATCACTTTTATCTTCTGAAGATGATTCATTTTCATAAAAAATTTGTAATATATTTTCCATTGTTTTTTCATCTAAGTCTAATTCATGAAGTTTATTATTTATTTTACAAAAATTTGCTGTGTGACCAATTTTCTTATATTTATAACATCTTAATTATTTATATGACTTCTTTTTATATTTTTTATCTTCAGATTTTTCATAACTTTATTTGTTTTGAAATTTTTTAAATGTTTTTCTCTTAAAATTTCTTCGAGGTTTTTTATTTATGAATTTAGGACAATTTTGTGATTTATGAGATGATTTTTTATGATTTTTTGTTTTTTTACTGACAAAAGAGAGATCATATTGAGCACAAAAATCACCAAGACTTTGGTGTTTTAAGCGCTGTTCATTTTTCAATTGTTTTTTTAATCTGATTGTATTACATAGATTAGTTCCAATTTTATTAACATATGATGCTAATTCTCCTTATGACAAATTATCATAGGGAATTTCACCATTGTTTTCTTCTCTGAGTAATTTTCTAACTTGGTCACCTATTAATTTTGGTAAACCAGTTAAGAATTTTTATTTCCAAAAAGGTTGATTACAATCATTTCTAAGAAATACTCTTTGAAAGAATATATCTTTGTACTGCCTGAATTCTCCTAATGATTTACATTTCATATTTGATAACAAATCTAAGGTTTTATTCCTAATATGAGAAGGGTCTCCTATGAAATGTTGACTAATTGAAAATATTAAAGTATTAACCATATCTTGAATTGTTTCATTATTCTCATCTAGAATTCTTCTATTATTTTCATCTATTTTACATGATGTAAGAATGTTGATTCTTTGTTCCTCAGTGAGATAATTATCCCACCAACCTTTTAATTGACCTGTGAAGCTAGAAATTAAAAGGAGTGCTCTTGATAATCAGTAACATTTGGAACAGTTTTATTAGTGTTTGAGAACATGATCATCTGATTAAGAACATTGAGGATTCTTTATTCTGAATATCCATCTATGTTCCATTCATAGGTGGATCCTACAGAATATTTATTCTAATAATTATCAGTCTTTTCTTCAATTAATATATCAGGAGGTGTTACTCTCTGATAATATAATTTTTGAGGTTCTTTCCAATTGATCTTATTAATTTCATCATCGTTTTTATTAATATTCAAAGAAATATTAGACATTGATTCATTTATTGATTCACTTATTGATTTATTGTCTGATTTATCTACTGATTCATTATCTGATTTTTCTAAAACATGACTTTTTTCTGAAGGTGTATCTTCTATAACTATTCCTTTCTTAATTAAGATCGAGGTATCCATTTGTAAAAAATTTATTGGTTTTGTTGATGAGGAAGTTTCTTCTTTTACTGATTTGTTTTTTAATATTCTTTTTCTATCTTCTAATGCTTTTAAAAATTCATGACTAAGATTTTTGGGCATTTCAAATGGTTTAAATAAAGGAGCATTTTTATTGATTAAAGGTTTTTCACTTGTTTTATTGATTTCAATATTAATTGTATCTTCTATTCTATTTAATTGTTCTCCTATAGTATGTAAATGTTGATTAGTATAATTATTTTGGTTTATTATTTTCTTAATTCTTGATCCTTCTTCTTTTGTAGCATTTTTAAATGGAGTAAGATTGATTTCTGTATTCTTATGAACCACTTTTATATTACTTAATGGTGGATGGTATGATTCTATGATTTGTCCATCACTAATCATAGAATCAAATAAGAAAATACAAATATATATATATATATTCTTTTGACACTAAAGCTTAAAGTCTGAATCATTGGCGATCCAATTCCTCACACTACTAGATTTCGGTCGTGACCATATATCAATGTAGTATTATATTAATATGTCAACAATTTACTTTATTACCTTATGTATATTTATTTATTTATTACATATTATTTTCAATTCCTTCCTTTAATTAATGAATCGATTCAATTAATTTTACATGAACATTTAAACTGATTAAGTAGATGTAATAATAAGTAACAGAAAGTAGATAAATAGGTTTATAAGTAATTTTTAGGCAGAACTCAATTACTGAATAATGAAGGTTAATGTATATGCTTGCTTTTTTTTATATAGATTCGTACTGGTTATCGAGTTCGAATTCCCTATGATTAGGTGGTTAGAACTAATCGGTACGGGACTTAAAGTTGTAAATTCCAATTAACTGTCAGGTTGTTAGATTTAGGTTTCATGGTTGGTTCAAACTTTGTTTTTGGTTCAGATTCGACTTTCCAGGTATGTAGTACTTGGTTCAAACTTTTGGCTTATTTATATGGTTGTGCTTGCTTATATGGTTGTACTTGCTAGAACTTAGAATGTAATCGAACTAATCTATATTCAACCTAATCTATATTTGTTTGTTGGTTTTGCTTAACCTGCTCGCTCTAAGAGCCTGTAGTAGTAGATCTCTAGAAGAGTAACTGCTAATCATATGTAAAGATTCCCTAATGGACTTGTATATAGGATGATGTAACTAAAATTTTAGGTTTCTAATCTCTAGACTTTGGGCATAAAGGACTTAAAGGAAAACGTATATTTATATTCACTTTTACATATGGACAAAGATCAAGATATGGCAGGGTCATGAATACCCCTTTGTTGATTACTTGTCTAAATTAAAGATAATTAACTTGATATTTGTTTATATTTTGTTATAGTTGCATTATACGCATGTGTATGTTTTGGGCTTAGCATTCGTGTGTGTTTGTGCACCCATACTGAGCTTTAGCTCACTTTTCCATTTTTATAGCTAAAGGTCAATTCCATAAATTTGCAACAAGTATGGAAATAGCTATCATCGAGTTGAGAAAGAGAGACGGTTAGTTTTATTTGATGTAGAAGATCAAATCTAGTTATTTAGTATGTATAGGCTTAAAGTAATTTGCCTATGAGTTACTCGAATTATTGTATATGGAGAATTATTGTTTTATACTTGATAAAGAGTTGTTAGAAGTAATTATAGAGATTATAGTTGGTTTTAGAGCATTAACGTATTCCTGAATAGTAAGGACATATGACAGGTTGTGGCGCCCATTGATTCTAGGGTGTTACATAACCTCAAGTTTGAAATCAATGTTTTTAAAAAGTTTAGGAATCATGAATTATGCTCCAAAAAACTAAACAGAAAGAATAAGTGATCAATAGATAAGGGGTAAGCCGACTCCTTATTTATGATCTTTAGAGTCTTAGAGATTTTCTTACTTGTTAACAACACGTCCATCAAAGAGTGTTTTTTTTTTTTTAATTTTTTGCCAAAAAAAAATTTAGGAGAGAAATAAAACCTTTTTTCAAAAATAGTCGAAAGATATCTCTTAAAAAGAAAATTTTCAAATTTTCAAAGAATCATCAAAATCCTCAAATTCAAGTTTTAGATCAAATTGTCAAAACTTATGAAAGTCCTTGAAATTCGAGGATTGCTTACTCAAAGGAGCACTGTCTTATTCTTTTTTAGGTTGCTTGCTAAGTAAAGCGTCATCCAGTCCTTTCTAGGATCGCTTACTTAAAGAAGCACTATTCTATCTAATCTTTTCTAGGATCGCTTGCTCAAAGGAGTACTATTCTATTCATTTTTGGATCGCTTGCTCAGTAGAAAGCCATCCATCCATTTCTAAGGTCACTTGTTCAAAGGAGTACTGTCCTACTCCCTGTTGGATCGTTTGCTTAGTGGAGTGCCTTCCAATTTTTTATAAGATCGCTTGCTCAAAGGAATGCTGTCTTGTTCCTTATTGGATCGCATGTTCAATGGAGCGTCATTCCATCCTTTATAGGGTCGCTTACTTAAAGGAGCATTGTCCTATTTCTTGTTGGATCGCATACTTAGTGGAGTGATATCCTATCTAGTCCTTTGTTAAGATCGCTTGCTCATAAGAGTGTTGTTCTATTCCTTGTTGAATTGCTTGCTTAGTAAAGCACCATACAGTCCTTTTTTAGGATCACTTGCTTAAAGGAACGCTGTCTTATCTAGTCCATTCTAAGATCACCTGCTTATAGGAGAGTTATCTTATCCTTTGTATTTCTTAAAGTAATCTTGAGTTACCTGCTCGTTAGAGCACCATCCAATCCTTTCTAGGATCACTTGCTTAGTGGAGTGTCATCCAGTCATTTATGGGATCGCCTGCTCATAAGCATACTATCTTATTTTGTCTTTAATAAAATGTCATCTTATCTTACCTTTGAAAGATCTATCCTTTTGAGTAACTCATCCTGAAAGAGATCTATCATCTTAGGAATACCTAACCTTTTAAGTTGACACCCTATTTTTCTGACATTCAAAGTCCTTACTCTGTCAATTCAAGCAAGGACCTAACAAAAATGAGTATGTCTTTTTATCTTTGTAGTAAAGTTTTTACAAACTTCGCTACAAAGAGAGGCAGCTATAGACACCCCATTTTTTCTACCCTTTGTTTTAATTTTAATCTCTTTTTACTTTTGAGCCAAGTTTATAAAAAATTGAATTGAAAAAAATAGAAAAATATAAAATAAATATAGAAAACGAAAATCGAAAGAAAATAAAAAATTTATAGTGTGGAGTTGAGTCGAGTCGAATTGAGTTGTTTAAGGTCGGATCAGATAATGGTTGAAAATATATATTCAATTTAATAAATTTCAAATCTTAAATAGTCGGGCTTCATTTAGAAATATTTTTAATCCAATCCAATATAAAATGGGTTTTTATCTAATTTATATTAAGCTAAATAAACTTAGGATTTATTAAATGAGTTAGTATGTATTTTGGGTTAAATTAAATGGATTGAGTTCAGCTCAAGATAGAAAGCCCAAATCAATTTAAGGTTTTTAAAAACTAGGTTAAATGTTTAATGAATTTAATAAATCTAAATCGGGTATTATCATATTTCATGAATATTGGATTTGTTAAGATTAGATCTTCATGACAAAAGATCCAAAAGATTCAAAATCCATGGTCTATAAATAGTGGTTTCGGCTATAAAATTTTTAAACGTTTTTGAAATCACACACTACTCACATTCATCTACAAACATTCACCACCTACTGCTTACTATCCACTGTCTACTTCACAACAGCTCACTATCACACATAATATTCACTCACGACTACTCAACATCTCATTATCACTTACGTCTAAATACCCCATACATACATTCACACCTCACTGCCCATTCTACGAGCACTTCACGTCTACTGCACAATGCATTGAGTAACACTATACTTTACCATACAATCATAAGTCACTAAAGTCTAAGACATGGCAAGCACACATACTTCCACTGTTCGGTCCTCACATACGCCCATTGTCTAACCCTTACACACACACATGCCTAACTCATTGTAGCTTACATCCCGCACTTCAAACACACTCATAGCTCACGTCACATGCCAACACACACACAGTTCATGGCCAGACACTGAACACATACCAACATACACACAGTTCAGAATCAGGAATATACACACTGCCACTCATAAGCGCTACACTCTCCAATTTACTCCAGCATACATACAATCAGCCATGCCTACATTGTCCTACGAACACAACACACACTAATCACCACACCGAACTTCACTAATCAATACATAAGTACGCATGACTCTAAGCATCCAGCATAGCTCACTGTCCCGTATGTGCAGCGTATACACTACATGGTAATCCACTATAGTACACGCCCGATTGCACATCAATAACGTATGATCCATCCAATCCGATCACGTGCATGATCTAACCTGTGAAGGTAATTAAATAAATTATTTTAGTTAGTTATTTTTTTTTTTAATTAATCACTTTATTTTACTAACTTGTTTTTTAGTGTAGGTTTTTTTAAAATAAATTTCAATAGACTATAGGATAAGGAGTTTTGCAATTTTTAGATAAATTATAAATTTTTTTTATAAATTTCATGTTTTTTTAGTTAAATTACATTTTCTATCCAAACTTGCATTTTTAGAAAAAGGTTACATGTCTTTCCTTCGAGATTCATATTTTCGAAGAAGATATATATCTAGATCGTATCTTACTATATCTTACTTTTAGGATTTAAAAAAAAATTCATTTTTGGCATGTAGTATTTTTTTTAATAAAAATCTTAATTGGAGTTTTCAAAAGATTTAGTTAGTTAGGTTTTTTTTAAATAGATTCATGAAATTATATTTTTTTTAAATAATAAATCAATAACTAACGTAAGTTTGACTCGATTTCTTTTAAAAAGAATTCACCCACTATATCTTTTTTTAAAATAGAATTACGTCAGTTTAAACCCAGCTAATAGATCTGTAGGTACCTCCAAGGTAACCATGTAAAAAAAATAATTTTTTAAAAAAATTCGCAATAAAAATTATTAAAAAAATTCGTCTTGATTACACTTTTGCATATCTGTACCTATTTTAGCATTTAAAAAAAAATTTAAAAATGAAAGCCCATTAGTTTTTTTTTTTTTATCTTTACATGGTAACTTAATATTAATAGGTTAGCCTCTGAACTTGAATTTTTTTAGTTTAATTTTCTAAAAAAATAAAATTTTTTAGAATATTTAGAGACTAGTAGTTAAATTATAATTTTCCTACTCGAAAACCTTAATTTTACTTTTTACCAATTTAACTAATTGACAACTCCAACTTTTAAAATATTTTTTTAAAAAGGAAAATATTTTTTCTTAATTTTATATTTAGTAATTTATATTAAGTGAGTTGGGCTTAATATAGGTTAAATTAAGAAAAATCAAAATACGATTCAATAATGCACACTAAAAATTATAAAATAACTTAAATAATATTTTAGAGTATTTATTTATACTGTATATGTATTTACATGTAGATAAAAATACGTGAAATTTCTTAAAATACCCTAAATATAAAAAAATAATGCTAAATAATTAAATAAAATTATAAAAAATTAAAGAAAAATCAGGAAAAATAAGAAAAAGTGAAGAAAAGTCCAAAATAGGGGCATAGTATGTTGTAATCTAAAGAAGGAAAATTAACCAATAATAATGAGCCATTTAAAATGTGAAAAAGAAAGGGTAAAGGTACATTTGTCACCCATAAAATTAAAAAATGCCCTAACCACTTTTATAAATTCAAACCAATTCCTCCATAATTCATTTTGGTAAGTTTAAAGTTTAGAAAAATTAGAGAGAGAGTAAGAATAAGGGAGAGAGTATTTTTACAAAAATTTAACAAAATAATGTGCATTTAAGGCTTATAAAAGGAACCTACACCTGACAGCCACTTGGAAACAAACTATCACCACCACTACCAGACAATGAACTGTACACCTAGAGCTTCTGATAAGGGTGGAGCCACCATTGGTGACTAGAAGCCAATCGAACGGTGAGTTCCAATTTCTCTTCTAAATTTGTTTAGTTTTGTAAAAATATCAAATATACATAGAAAATTATGAAATTTGGTTTTTTTAGGTATTTTTTCATGTAGAATTAGAATATTAAACCATATTTTTAAGATTATAAGTACTTATATAGGTTCTTTAAGAATAGGCTTGATTCTAACAAATTTTATATAAATTTTCAAAAATAATAAATAATGTTATTTCAAGATAATTTTTGGTGTACATATTCCTCAAATGATATTTTAATTTACGCGAAAATAATTTTTGATAAACTATACGTTTATTATTTATTAAAATTATTTCTATTGATCTACCATGTTTTTCATAATGACTTCTAAAGCTTAGTTATGATTTTAGGAATATTCAATTTGAATCTTATAATTTTATTTAGTCATTTACCTAATTTAAGCTAATTTTTAGAAAAATTGGACCTAAAATAGATATTTCCAAAAAATAATATATATTAAACTATCTTACTGCTTTTCATAATCATAATATAACAACCATAATTTAATGAGTACAATATATTTTCCTTAGATTTAATGAAGTTTGGATGCTAATTTTGATTTAGGGTTAATTAGGTATAAATTCTCTTTTAGAATATAACTAAACATCTTAACATGTTATTGGTAGTGAAAGATAGTATACGTAGTGTTAGAAGTGTTAAATAGGTGATATAAGTATGTCATATGTAGTAATACATAATATGTGTATATAGGAATTAAATGAGTGGAAAATATTAGATAAAAATTTATGGTATTATAATAATAGGAATTTGATATAAATCTAATTTGGAATTGGAGTTTATGAAATTATATAAAAAATGTAGGTTATTCTCATATGGGGAACTAGTTCGGTAGTTAAATTAGGAATATACTATATCGTACTAGCTAAAATACTAATTAGGTTCTAAATATGAGATCTAGGATACCTAAGTGTAATGCGATTAATTTCACATAATGGTTCAGAATAATTTCCTAGGATTTGCATATAAAACCCGTAATTAGAAACTAAATTAGAACATGATTTAGAATATGATTCGAAAACTAAATTAGGACTTAGCCTAAATTAAGAATAATTATAAAAAATTAAAAAAAAAAAACTAAATAATTAGGTATAATAAAACCCTAAACTAAAGATAACAATAAGAATTACAAAATGAAACCTATCTATGGTAGTTACGTGGAAACTAAAATAACATTTATATTATAGGGATCATTAGCGATATCCTGTGCGAGTCATACCTTGAGTAAGCAAGTGGAAAGTTTATGTAAGTTGGGATTAATATGTTTTTGTATTTCAGAATACTAATTTATAGTACTTGGAGGTTTGAAATTGCAATTGGTTGCATTTGCTAGATAGTTGATTGTATGTATTCCTGTATGTGCTTATTTTTGAGTTTGATGGTATGATTCTAGTTTACTGCTTTAGCTTGTATTTGTGTGATTTATTTGAAATGATTGAATACCTTAAATCGAATCTAATTAAATATATGACTTGCAATTCTCAACCGGACTTGCATAACAACCCATTAAGGGAAATGTTTAGGGTTCTCTGACCAAATACTGATCCCTTTGAAAGGGATACTGTTAGATAGCATAATGGGTCCCTTCTTCATCCTTAGTTAAACTAAGTGACAAAATAGGAGGTTGCAGTAAAGGTGAAGTCAATAATTCAAAGGTAGTTATAAAAGGAGCGGTGTCTCCATTGTACAAGCTTGAGTTTGATCATGAGCTATTGATATGTGTGTTAAACTCCTCAACCCAGATTAGACTAAGTGTAATTTTTCTGATCTCATGATAAACCAGACAATGTCGTGTGATGGCATTTACTTGTACATGCATTATATCTAATTAATTTGGTTGATAACTCTATATATGTTTAATATATAATTTTAAATCTCCATCCCAATTTACTGAGTTGTTGATTGCTCACATCCTTATAGATATTGTTATAGGAGTTAGCTAGGAAACGGCTTATAATTACGTTGAAGCTAGCAATTGTTGAATCCTGGGGGAGTGAGATTGTAAAATTGAAGATTGGTCACACTCTCAAAGTTTAGGTCTTAACTTTAAGTGTTTTTTTTTTTTTTAATATCAATATATGTATTACTCAAATGAATTAAGATTAGGTTGTTGAATCTTGGAAACACTACTTGAGATATTTAAGTAATACTATGTATTTCATATTTTTGTAGAAAAATAATAGGTTTAATTTATGAATTGTATGCTTTAAAGCGGGTTAGTCGTATACACCTTGTACAAATTAGGTTTAAGATAGTAGCTGTAATATTAGTTTCAATCCTAGAATAGTTTATACTGTGAGACTATTGCCGCTTTAGGGTGTGATAGCAAATGTTACTATCAAAGTTCAACATTACATATGTGAACCAAAATTCAGTTAAGAAGCAAGCCCTAGTAGATCATCTAGTAGAGAACCCTCTTAAAGATACTCCTCGAGAAGTACTAGTCAGATTTCCTGACAAAGACATCTTAGTAGAAAGATGAAGAGCTCTCGAAATGGAAGATGTTCTTTAATGGAGCTACCAATGTGTCTAGGTATGGGATTGAGGCAATACTGATATCCCCTTAAGGTACGCAATTCCCAATAATTGTAAGACTCATTTTTCCATACACCAACAATATTGATGAATATGAAGTGTGCATTATAGGACTTAAAATGGCCTTGGATAAAGATATTTGAGAATTAGAAGTATATGGGGACTTTTCACTCATTATTGGCTAAGCTTTGAGAGAATGTAAAATGAAGGATCCTAAACTGGTACCTTATCACTAGCACTTGACTAAATTAGTGGAGAGATTTAAAGAAATCATGTTCACTCACGTTCTAAGGAATCAAAATCAATTTACTAATGCATTAGCCACTTTGGCGTCCATGATCTAAATATTGAGCAGAGTCCAAATTTAGCTGCTCATAATTGAAGTTGAAGAAAAACTTGCTTTCTATTTGGGAATTAAAGGTGTACATGATGAAAAGCCTTGGTACCATGACATCAAAATGTTCTTATAAGGTACATATCCCAATGAAGCTAAGGAAAAGGATAGAAAGATGATCAGGAGGTTGGCCACCCAGTTCTTAATAAGTAAGTCCACCTTGTACCAATGATCATTTGACGATATGCTTTTAAAGAGTGTAGATGATGGAGAAGTCGAGGTATTGATGAAAGAAGTACATGGGAGAGTATGTAGCCCCTACATGAACAGCTATATGTTCGTTGAGAAGATTATGAGGCTGGGATACTAGTAGTTAACCATGGAAGGCAATTGCATCAAGCACGTCAGGCACTGTCACTTGTACTAAGTTTATGCGAACAAGATAAATGCTTCACCGCAAGAATTACATACATTATCTGCACCATGGCCATTTTCAATGTATAGTATAGACATCATTAGCTCGATTGCTCCGAAGGCATCTAACGGTCGTTACTTCATATTGGTCACCATTGATTATTTTAGTAAGTGAGTTGAAGCCTCATCTTATTCGAGTGTTACTAAAGGGGTGATGGTCAAGTTCATCAAAAAAGATATCTTTACTTAATATGGGACCTTAGAAATGATTATCACTGATAATGGCACAAATCTCAACAACAAACTCATGTCAGAGCTGTGTCAACAATACGGGATCGTCTAGAGGAGCCGTTGAAGCAACCAACAAAAATCTCAAAAGAATAATTTTAAAAAATGGTTGTTAAATATAAGGATTGGCATGAGGTGTTGTCATTTGCACTCATGGCTTACCAAGCTTCCATCAAAACATCGATAGGGGCAACGCTTTACTTCTTAATATATGGTACTAAAACAATATTACTAGTGGAAATCGAGATCCCATCTTCCAGAATGCTATTAGAAACTCAGTTAGATGAGGCTGATTGGGTAAAAAAGCACATTGAGTAGTTGAATTTGGTTAATGAAAAAAGATTGACAGCCTTATGTCATAACTAAGGTTATCAACAAAAAATAGCTCAAGCTTTTAACAAGTGCTACCTAGAAGGTGCAACCCGGAAACTTCACAGAGGGTGATGTAGCGTTGTGAAAGGCTCTCCCCAATGCACAAGACTCCATAGGGAAATTTGCTCCAAATTACGAAGGTCCTTATATCACGAAACAAGTGCTACCTAGAGGGGCTTTAATTTTATTACAAATGGATAGTCTAGAGTTGAGAGACCCTATAAATGTTGATGTAATAAAGTTATACTACCTATGAAAATCAATGAAAATTCTTACCTAAAACCTAAAAATGCCAGTGATATGAGATGTTACTATAGTTTAATTTTCATTCTCTACAAGCAAAGTTGGTATCCCTAATAGTTGTCAATATTAGAACTACCTCTATCACTTTTCCCACTCCCTCAAAAGGTTGCATTCTCTTACTCCACTCAAATAAAACCTATACACTGTAAACACAAGAAAAGATGAAAGTGAGTTATAAAACATCGATAATTAACAAAACTCTCTTAAATGCTTTATTACGAATTGATCCTCCTTAATGGGGAGATTTGTTGTCTATCTTTTAAGGTAAGGAAAAATCTAGACAAGCGAACACCTTATTAGTTAAGGATAAAGGATAAAGGCTTGAATTTGGTTTGAAGAATCTAAAAGGTAGCATTGGTTTTTCCATCTAACATGGCACTTGATGTTGGCTTGATTTCTATGATTTTTCGATAATGAAGATGTTAATGAAGCCTTATGTGCTCTATACCAAGATTAGTTGTGTTGATGATAGGAAAATTGATATCTCTAAGAGGTTTGGGTCCATTTTGAAGAATGAGTTAGCTAGTTTTGATCAGGCTTTTTAAGAAAAGGTTTGACGATTTAGGTGCTATCAACAAAGCCAAATAAGTGCTTCTATACAATTTTAGCATATTGGTTTTAAGCATTGCATTTGCATTAAGCCTTTATCTCCTAAGATAGTAACCAGCATTTAGGACACCTTCCCCCTTTCTTTTCAATCACCTTTTGGCATTCAAACTAATCCATAGGATGTTCCTTTAGGGTTTTTAGCTAACCATAGTGTTACGAACTGTGACCAGAAACAGACAATGCCAGTCACTGAGGACTCGTACACGCTCCTCTTCAAAATGCTCTTATTCCTCCTCATCATCAAGCTCTCTTAGGGCTATCCTTCGCCTTACTCGTCCACCAACTCCTCTACCTTGAACTAGTTGAGCTAGGTTCTGACCTCTAACAAGTTGAGCAGCTTGTGGGGTGTTTTGCATGGCCTTAGTAGATTGGCAAGATAGCGCATGAATAGCACGGGTCAAATCTACTATGAGGTTAGCTACCTCATCAAGCCTCTCATCAGTGCTTTTAGGAGTTCCTACTGTCATCTATGGTAGACAACTCCACTGTCATCACCAGTACCAATATTCATACTTGGGTCTGTAATTTTTCTTCACAAATTCAATGCTCAACAAATACTTCGAAAAGTGAGCAGCTAACAACATAGTAGTCAAATGAACAAAGTAACTTGCTCCGTTTCACACATGCAAAACAGAGTATAACAGAACTTTAAGAAGAACTACTACAGTTCATACAAAACCTTCGCTTTGATTCCAAGATGTTGTGAATCGTGACCAAGAACAGACAAGGCCGGTCGCTGGATGAGTCCAAACTTGCAGAAAGCTCAAAAAGGGTTAATGGGGAAAGGTACGAAAAGGGAAAAAATGACGAATGAAACAGTAAATAAAAACCAATGAACAGCTCTAGAGGATATAACACACTAATGGAACTTCCAAGGACTAACGGCACAATTCAATATGATGTACGAATTAGTCCAATGAGGTTACTTGCCACCTAAGCTTGCTCAAAGGAAAGGATAAGAGTGATGCCAAGAGTAAACAATAGTGTTTACGCAAGGAAGAAAGTACTCAAAAGTGTATTAAAGATAATCTGATCTATCACAACTACAAGTACAAGGATATTTATACCCGTAAGTTAGAGTAACTTGTCCAAAAGGGAAAAGACAAAAAGGACATTTCCTAAAGAAGCAATGTACACGATACAAAAGGGTAAAAATAAATATATAAGGAAAACAATAATTAGTGCTACAGATTCTACATATAATACATACACATGATGATGCTGTATTAGCGAGGTTGTTGGGAGATGCAAACAAAAAGTATAAATAGATGGGCTTATCCAAGTAAGGATGGCTTAATCAATCCGGACTCTCTCTCTCAACTTCTTGGTAAGGAAGATGCCGAGTAATTGGTCGGCTCAGCGCTAGAGAGTAATTATCAACTTAGCATATCATAGAAAAATGGGCAACCTCGGTAGGGGTTGGTTGGAACAGAAGGATTCGTCGTGCCAACCCCTTTAGTCCTTGGGTTCGGCTACGGGTTAAAGGTTCGGTAGCCTAATTCCCATCACATAGGGTGCTTCCCCTTTGTCAATCTTTCTCTTAAGGTTTTAGCAAGCCCGTAGGGAGCTTCTCTTCATTAATTTCTCTTAAGGTTTTATTGAGCCCATAGGGTACTTCCCTTCATCAATTTCTCTTAAGGTTTTAGCGAGCCTGTAGAGTGCTTTCCATCACCAATCTCTCTTTAGCATTTTAACAAGCCTATAGGGCACTTCTCTTAAATTAATTCCAATTTAAGGTTGCTAGTCTCCTAGAGATGCTCCCACCTAGGTTAGTTAGGTCAGAGGAGTATGATTAGGTTGTCTTAAATTGATTCTCATTTAGGGATGCTAGTCCCCTAGAGATGCTCCCGCCTAAGTTAGTAAGCTTAAAAGAGGATAACCAGGTTTTTCAAATTGATTCTCATTTAGGGTTGCTAGTCCCTTAAAGATGCTTCCTCTTAGGTTAGTAAGCTGAAAGGGGTACAACTAGGTTTTTCAAAACAACTTCAATTTAAGGTTGCTAGTCTCTTAGAGAGACTCCCGCCTAGGTTAAAGAGCTCAAAAGAGCATGATAAGGTTTTCAAAATCGATTCTCATTTAAGGTGGCTAGTCCCCTAAAGATGCTCCCTCCTAAGTTAGTAAACTTAAAGAAGCACAACCAAGTTTTTCAAATCAATTCTCATTTAAGGTTACTAGTCCTCTAAAGATGTTCTCGCCTAGGTTAGTAAGCTCAAAGGAGCATGACCAAGTTTTTCAAATCGATTATAATTTAAGATTGCTAATCGCTTAAAAACGCTCCTGCCTAAGTTAGTGAGCTTAAAGAAACATGACCAGGATTTTCAAATTGATTTCAATTAAGGGTTGTTAGTCTTCTAGAGACACTCCCACCTAGGTTAATGAGCTCAAAGAAATGTGATCAGGTTTTTCAAATCGATTCTCATTTAGGGTTTCTAGTCCTTTAGAGACGCTCTCACTTAGGTTAGTGAGCTTGAAGGAGCACAACTAAGTTTTTTTTTTCAAATCGATTCTCATTTAAGGTTGTTAGTCCCTTAGAGACATTCTTGCCTAGGTTAGTAAGCTCGAAGGAGTATGACCAAGTTTTTTCAAATCGATTCCAATTAAGTTTTCTAGTCTCCTAAAGACACTTTCATCCTAGGTTAGTGAGCTCAAAGGAGCACAAATAAGTTTTTTTCAAATCGATTCTCATTTAGGGTTACAATTCCCCTAAAGACACTTTTGCCTAGGCTAATGAGATCGAAGGAGTACGACTAAGTTTTGATATGTCATTTAGGGTCTTGGCTAATTCGAGAAGCGCTTTGCCCATTCGCCTAGGTTGGTAAGCTCAAAGGAGCACAACCAGGTTTTCTCAAATTGATTCTAATTTAAGGTTACTAGTCCCTTAAAGACGCTCTTGCTTAGGTTAGTTAGCTCAAAAGGGTATGACCAGGTTTCAAACCAATTTTTCTAGCCAACTCCTAAGGTGCTAAGCTCTTCTAAAACTCACTTTAATAAGCTCTTAGAGCGCTTTCTCTCTCCTTAACCTTCCACCTTTCACAAAATCCTTAGTGGATCAAGTTTAGGACAACTAACTAGTTGCAGTGCTTCTTAGAACAAATTCATCCTCAAGGCAAAAATGATGTTTTTTTTTGTCTTTATAGCAAAGTTTTACTCAAACTTTACCACAAAGAGGAGTAGTTGTAGACATTCCATTTTTTGCTCCTTATAGCTTTTTAGAATTTTTAAATTAAGGAAAAGGGTCATAATTTAGAAAATTCATAAAAAAATGAAAATTTAGAAAAAATGCAAAGAAGTAAAAAAATTTGGAAAAAAAAAACAAAAAAAAGAAAGAAAGTAGATAATCTAAAATAAGAATAGGAAATTTAAATAGCTTTTGTGTCTTAGGTAATGATGTAGGCAAGCGCACCTATCGGTTTATAATATAGCGAATTAAGTCCAAGTGTTTATTTCTTAAAGACTCTGATTACTAGTACTCACTAAGGCTTTATTATCTAACTAGCAATTTAAATTTCAAGAAACTTAAAGAAATAAATCTAATTTACTACTAAAAATAATTTAAAGATTAACTAAGAAGCAATTTAAGAATTAACAAGAAAGCAATTTAATTAATTTAGGATTCAACGTTATACTTAGACCTTGTTTTCCCTAGATCTAATATGTGATTTTTCTAAAAGTAATCTAATTTATTTTTTAATCTTTTTTTACTAGGAAAATTCTCTACTAAAGTTAATCACTTTCTCAAGTCAATTACCCCTAACCTTAGAATCATCTATTAGAATCTTTTCTCAATAGTATGACCTAAGATTGCATTAATAAACAATGAATTCTCTTCTTTTAATTTTATTTATAATCTTGCAACAACCCTCATCAAGTATGTCTAGATCTAATCTTATAAGAAATCTCTCGATTCTCTTATAAGATATCAACTCTTAGATTACTACCTATGGAAATAATAACGTAAATCATGAGGCAAACATAGTTGAATCATGAAAATAATAAAGAACTAAATTAATCAAATATTAATTATGTCACATGAATAGATGTAGGTTCCACAAAACCTAGATATCAAATATCTACTCACTATACATCATAAAATAAAAATCTAAAAATAAAGAGTAAAAGAGGATAGAAAGAAGCATCATGAAATTCAAGTAAAATTAAATCTTGAAATCTTCTCTTCTCTTCTCTTCTCTTCACTTTCTTAGTTGTTTTTAGCTTTAAAAACTCTCTAAAAGTCGTGCAAAAAAGTTCTCTTTATTAAACCTTAACTAGGCTTTATATATGAAGAATTAAAAAAAATAGGTCGTTTGGAAAAAACACTACCAAGGATATAACCGTATCTTTTGGTCATGTCCCTTATTATGCTTCACGTTTATCATTTAAAAAAAAAACTTAGAAATGACATGACCAACGAAATGATCATGTTTTTTGGTCGTATCCTAGGTTGTAATAGTAGAAAATTAACTCCAATTTTTCTTGGAAACAACACAGGTGTGTCGTTCGGCTGTATCAATTTTTAAACGTTCATAACTTACTCATTTTAACTCTAATTTGAGTGAAATTTGTTTCTATCTTCTCATTTTCTCACATAGATTATTTCAAAATCTAGAAAACAAAATTTTACTTAATTAAGTATTATTATCTAAAAATAAACTCAAATATCAAGAAAAATATAATAAAAAAATCACTAAATAAAATATGTACAATTAAGAACTTATCAGGTAACAAAGGGGATGTTAAGCCTGGGCTTAAAATTAAATTTAACTTAGGCCAACCTAGTCTATATGTGAACAAGGTACAAACTAACGGCCTGATGGTATTACACTTGGACTTAGCATTGCATATGAGTTAGAGGTCTTGGGTTCAAGTCTCCTAACAAGCACTTTGCGTCTTTTTCTTTTTCTTTTCCTTTTTTTTTTTCACAGAAGAGTACACGTGACAAGGGACCATTGTGCTACATGATGATGATTGATACATAGCGTACACCTGTTCAACCATGTGGTTGATGTGGCGCAACGTTAACTTCCTCTTTCTCTCCCATTCTTTCCCTTTCTTTCCTTTTCTCATGTACAGTTCGAAATAATCCTTTTTTTAAGTACTCTCTTTAAGAAAGAAGAATAAGAACGAAAAAATAAAAAGATCATTTTATTCTTTCATATATTCATAAAAATCGTGTATCATGATAGATGAACTACTTTAGAATTTAAATACACCAATTAATGGAGGACTCTTGTTCTCCACATAGCTTATTTCGAATTGAGGTCCAAATTGAGTCTAGATTTGTGTGTTTAGAGGATGAAATCTACTAAAAAGAATTTAAAAAAAAAACTTGATTTCTGATTTTTTTTCTTTCAATGCCGATCTTGTTTGATTCATGTTGTTCATTGAGAATCAAAGCTTCCATTAAACGTTTTTAGCAAAAACGAACATTTAGGACACGCATTTGACCAAATTGTTACACTTGTTTAGGCTCAAATTCCAAAATCAAGCTCGGTCTTCCTCTATCTTTCATTCTAAATTTTGACTTCTCATGCTTAATCCAAACTTTGATCTTTATAAATATACCCTCCTGTTCATGTTATGAACATCGACTATCATCAGCTACCAACAATTTTTCACTCACAAGCTCTCAAATACATCATCCCCAAATTCTCTCTCTCTCTCTAGCTGTGACTCTCTCTCTCTCTCTCTCAAATAAGCTTCAACTTGAAGCTTTTCGAACTAAAATAACACCGTAGCCATCATCCCCATCCTAATAGCTATTGAAAGCCACCCTTAGCAACATCCACTATGCCTCCTATCTCGATTACCATTACCACTTGCCTAAACCTTAACCACTACGACCTCCACCTTTGAAACCCCCATCTCCACCCTTTTCTGACCCCAATTGACCACACCATTGTCCTCGTCACACCTAAATTACTCCAACCTAACCTTCATTTGAGTTTTAGTAACCGTTGTAAGTGTCAACCACCAACAGCCTCCGGCACTTAACTCCAACTAATGCTCATACGGCCACCAAACTTGGTGGCGTTTGTCTTAACCCCCTTATTGCCTATCTAATTGACATGAAAATCAACTTTCCTGCATAAAATCTCCCCTGAAACTACCTCCATTGCATCCCTTAGTCGCTGCCTTCTTCCACTTTACTAAGACTTAAATTTGCTACCCAAACCGGATTTGACCCAACTCGAAGCTCCGATCTATCCTTCAACTCGTGTTGCTCTCTAAGTTTGGCCTCTTTACTTGTTTTGTTATTATGTTGTATTGTCTTGTATTTTCTTTTTAATTTATCTATTTTATTGTAAAAAAAAAAAAAAGAAAGAAAGAAGAAGAAGAAGAAAAGATAGGGAAGCTTAGCTTGGTTTATTCAATTAATAATAATAATAATAGAAACAAAATAATCAAAAGATAAAAAAAAATGAATAATATTTTGTCACTTAACAAGACACCATTTTTCAAAAAAAAAAAAAAGTGAAATCAACCCTTTTCAAAATTAGGACCTTTTAGAATTTTCAAAAAATAAAAACAAACCAATTTAGGACCCTTTAGAATTTTCCTTAAATAATCCGAACCAAGTTAAAAACGTAAACTTGACTAGCTTTCAAAAGTTAAAAAGAACTAATATACGTAAAATTTTTCGGGAAATAAACTATGGAAATCTAATTCCGAATAATGGATATATAGGCACTCGTAAGAGACTACGAGGCGATTTAAAATATGAAAAATTTTATTCTTCCCCCCTTGTCAATGATTTTTCCAAATTTCATTTGTCTACTTAAAAAATAGAAATTCTAATTTTAAGGTATATCGAAAAGTAAATCTAAATTCTAAAAGGTAAAAGTAGTACTTGAATAAGAGTTAAAAGGTTAGCCCCGAACTCAAATATTAAGTTTTCAAAACCATTTTTAAAAAATTGTTTTTTTGGTAGACTAGTAGCAAGGTTAAATTATTCCATCCAATTGATTTAACTTAACCCATTTATTCCCGACTCCGGTTGGGTGGTGACATCAAGTTTTCAAAATTATAGAAAACTAAGTTTTTTCTTAACTTTTAGTTGAGGGTTAGGGTAAACGGGTTACGATTTAATACTAATTAGGGTAGGAAAAATTGGGAAAAATTCATGGCCCATTCACTTAAGAGAAATTGGAATTCTATTCTCTCTTTATTCCTTATTACAATGTTCACTGGATTTTTTGTCTCTAAATCGCAACTCCGTAAGAATCACTATTACTTGAATTTTAATAGGGATTTCTTAATTCAATCAAAGAATCACGATTCCTCATAAAATTTCAATTTTTTTTCCAAAAACGACCTCATCCCAATTTAACGACAATCACCACCAACCATCGCCGCCCCTACCACCGCCACCACTACTACCGCCCACCATCGCCACCACCACACCTTACCACCACCGCTACCACTACAGCCATAGCCATAGCCACTACCACCACTATTACCGCTCACCATCACCACTACCGCTGCCACTACAGCCATAGCCATAGCCATAGCCACTGCCACCACTACAACCACTACCATTACCATTACCACTATCACTATTGCTACGGCCATCGCCCCACTATCATCATCACCACCAATTACCATAGCCACAGTCATCATCACCACCACCATCATCGCTGCCGCTACTACTATCACTACTACTGTCGTTATTACCGTTGCCATTGCCACTACCACCACTAACTACTGTAACCATTATAGCTACTACTACCATTACTACTGCCACTACCGCCGCTGCCGCTGCCACCGTTGCCACTATAGCCAACCATCACCACTACCTATTACTTTAGAATTAGTTAAGAAAGAAAATAGACGAAGGATAATTTAGTCATTAAAATTATATTGCATGTCTATTCTTAAATTGCTTATAAATCTAATTAAACAAAGTAATATATATTACACCCTAAGAATTTCAATTCCATTCCCTCTCATTTTATTTTATGATGTGAACGAGCTATTAGGCTCGACAATAAGAATTTAGAAGATTATAAACTTTTCAAAAACTTTATGAAAGATATTACTTTTCGTTGCTAAAGGAGGAAAACATCAAGAGAACCTAGAATTTTTGTCAATTGAAGAGAAGAACAATATTTTGCTCTAGGGTGAAGCCAATGGTCTAAGAGAGAAAAGTGAGAGAACTTCTTCTCTCTTTTGTTCATGTTAAGGTCTATAAGAAGTATTAGGTTAAACCTTAGGAATAGATTAAGGGAAAATACATTTTTTGACCTTACTTTTGAACAATTTATTTTGGGCATGATAATGATAGATTAAATGTTTTGAGGTTTGGAAACATTCTCATTTGTGACTATTTCTCATTGATCCAAAACACTATCTAATCATCAATAAAACATCGTTATTAATATAATACTTGCATAATAAAGCACATAGCTATATGAACGACTCTATTTCACTAATAATAATTTGCAATCACTTAAGAGCTTTGACACATTGTATATACATCATCAACTACCATATTACATTTGTTTATATTTTAAACCAAAGTTTGTGAAATTAAATTCTCTGTTCACCATTTAGCGTATGATTATTTGTCACACCTTGAATCCATTAGTGACATGGTAGTTTGCCATACATACCACTTATTTGTTGTTTGTAAAGAGACTGAGTTTCTATCCACATTTTGGACTTCTCAAAATCATTATTAAGTTTGAAAGTCTACTTTAAGTAATGAGAAACCTGTTAGCATTTGAAGAAAAGGATAATTCATAATACCATGCTGCTCATAAAAGTATATCAACATAAAAACCAAAATATGAGAGTCTCAAATGCTCTCCAAAATAGAACTCAAGCTCATAGGCCTACCAAATAACAACTTAATAGTTAGGGCATAAAAAATGATAATAGTCTAATAAGGTACATAAGTATATGTTTGTATATACATATATGTATATATATACAGCCATCTATGATATTGAAAAACTATAAGTGTTGTCTATGCTAGTACACTGCTAAAGCTACTAGTATAAAAAAACTAAGACAATAGCATGCCATGAATAGAGCTAGGCTTGCCCCATATCCCAAAGTTGCCAGTAAAATCAAGATCCTCCAATACATTGTAATATAAATCATAATATGGATCATATAAGAACTCAGTATACTCATCCTCACTTGAAAAGAATTAAAAGGATGAACTCCGAAGAACTTAGCATAACAACAACCAAAACCACATTTTGTATGTTACACATGCCTATTCTAATATAACAAACAATTCCAATAATTATATTTATGTTTAGGTGAAACACGCAATATGGGAGTACTCATTACTCTAGACAACATGACAAAGAAAAATAGGGTTTCAATTAGGGGTGTAAGTGAACCAAGTTAGCTCGTAAACTACTCAAGTTTAACTCAAGTTTTATTTAAATTTGATTTAGCGTCAGTCAAGTGGAGTTCAAGTTCGAGCTACTTGAGTAGTAAATCAAGCCAAGCTCAAACTTTAGGATACTAAGCTCATTAAGCTTATGAGCCTAATCAAGCTTAATTGAGCTTGGTATGATCATTAATTTATTTTTTATTTTTTAAATATAAGTGAGTCTAAGATTATTGAAGGAAAATCTATAAAAAAATTCAAGCTTAATCTAGCTAATCTAGTCAGACTTGAACTTACCATATATATCTTTGAGTTGAGCTTGAGTTCAAAATTTAAAACTTGGTTGAACTTGAATTGAGCTTAAGCTTGAGCTTGAGTTTCGAGTTTTTAATTTGAGCTTGAATTCGAAGCCAATATTACATTAGTTTGACATGACTTGATTACACCATTAGTTTTGATCCCAATTAAGGCCATTGGGAGTCACAAGAGGCAGCATTAGACTCTATGCAGAAATCGTAAAAAGTAAAAATTAGTCTCATAAGAAAGGTCTCACCATTTAACATTGTCATAGTTCCCTCCTATTGGCTACCCATTCGAGCGATTTGCAATAACTTAGGCTTATATATCGTATCATCTTGTAGTTACACCCATATTCATAACTCAATCTAAAGGTGTCGTGTTGTTAGACCGAATGACCAAGCATAAATAACATGTAATTAGTTAGGCAAATTTGTGTCATTAATCCACTAAGGTTCTAGCAAGTGATACCTATAGTCACTCCACAACTATAAAGCAAGCATTTTGCAACAAAGAGAAAGGCACATCATAGTCTTACTTGTAGACACCCCATTTTTGCTACCCTTTTATTTTTAGGATCTTTTATTTTTAGGCTAAGTTTTTAAAAAATTAAAAAAAATTAAAAAAATTGAAAAATAAAAAATAACACAAAGAGTTAAGAGTTTAAGTCAAGTTAATTAATCATTTAAGGTCGAATAAGATAATAGTTGAAAATATGCATACAATTTAATAAATTCCGAGTTTCTAAATAATTGAGCTTCATTAGAAAAATATTTTTTAAAAATAGTCCAGTAAAGTATAAAGTAGATTTTTATCCAATTTGAAAAATATTTTAACTGGACTAATTAAAATAGACTCGGGATTTATTAAATTTAAGAGTGGTATTAAACATTTAACATGTGTATTTTGGATTATATTAAAAAGCTATAATCAATTTAAAATAAGTTAGGTTGAGTTGGGTTCGAGATAGAAAGCCTAAGTAGAATGTAGAGCTTCTTGAACTTGATATTGAGAGTGGATTGAATTACATCTTTAGATTTTCTATAGGGTTTGAATAGAATCATGATTAAATCATTAGAGAAATTAACAATTCTAAAGTGGATATTATTACATCTTGTAAAAATTAGATTTGTTAAAACCTTAATCAAGATTGAAATCTATGCGAAGAGATCCAAAAAGATTTAACAATAATATTATTGTTAATCAATAAAAAGGGGGATCTATATATCAATTGGGATTGATTCCAAGCCCCATACACAATCAGCAATCCCCATGCCCAACCTTTCCTTTTTCAACTCTAAACACCATGCCTCAAAGCCCTCTCACCTCATTCCCTTTCCATCTACGTAGTAGCCACTCATCTCTACTCATGACCTAAACTTGTGGTACTCGACCACCAATCGACAATCATAGCACCCTATGATACCCAGGCTATTGCATCCACAACTATCACTATTAGTCATTCACAAAATCACATGAATCCATCATGAAATCTTGAGGCATGGTAGTTAGAGCTCCTATCAATAATCAATTACTCATAAGAATCAAGTTTCCCATTCAATTCGTCACTTGGAGACTACTAAGTGAAGGTGATTAGCCATTGTATTCTACTTCTTCAACCAACCCATGGATTCTCCTTCAACCCGACCCGACCACAATAAGCTCCTAATCTAACCAACAGGTTTAGTAATAGGTGGGTTTGTGTTCTTTTGGTTTATTTTTCCTTTTGTTTGGTTTATTTTAGTACTTCTTTATTTATTTATTTTTTAGTTTTCTAGCAAAGGTTAATATTAACTCTAGTTTGTCTTTTGATGCAGGTTCTTTGTAGTAGTTTCTTATTATTAATTTTTCTTTTCTTTATGATCTTGTTTTTAACACATGCATTATTTTTGTTTAAAATTGTTTAATTATTTTGTTGGTAGGTACTAACTTAGTTTTTTTTTTTATAGGTTTTTATATTTCTCGTGTTAATTTGCATATTCATCATAAAAAACATGTTTTAGGTATATTGAATAAAGTTGTATTTTTAGATAAAATTGCAAATTCTTAGAATATTATTTTTTTAGATAAAAATGGTATTTTAAAAATAAAATTGCATCTCTTTAGTGAAAATTGCATATTTTTTAGAAAATTACATCATTAGGGTTAACGTATGGTTAGACTTCTTTTCTATATTCAGACATCTTTTCGACGGTTGAACATCTTTTCTATAATCTAGATATCTTTTTTTTTTCCATAGTTAGATATCTTTTTCATAGTTTAGACATATTTTCCATAATTAAGTATATTTTCTGTGGTTTAGATTTTCTTTCATAGTTTAGGCATCTTAGGCATATTTTCCACATCAATTGTATATTTCATGAAAAATTATATTTAGGCAATTTAGGATCTTTTTAAAAAGTTTTGTTATGTAGTCAGTTTTTCGTAAAATAGAAATACTAACTTGGAGATTTTTTGAAAGTTAAGTCTTTAGGTTTTTTTAATTGAGAATAAAAATTAAGTTTTTAATTTTTTTTAAAAAATAAATTAGTTAAAAAATGTAATCTTGCCTATTTTTCATTAATAAAATTTGTTAACCTACTAAAATATTTCTAAAAAATGAGAACTATGTCTAGTTTGATCCCAATTAGTAAGTACATAAATACCTTTGAGGTAACTATAAAATTTATAAAATATTTTATTTTTTAATTCATAATAAAAAAAATCATTTATGCATTTTTCACATTTTTGCATCTTTAGAAAATTTCCAAAATATAAAAAGCCTATTAGTTGTTTTTTTTTTTAATTTTTACATAATGACTTAATCTTAATAGATTTGTTCTCGAATTTAGAACTTTTGGTTAAATTTTCTGAGAAATTAATTATTTAGAAAATCCGCAAACTAGTTGCTAAATTAAGGTTTACCTATCCTAAAATCTTAATTTGATTTTTTTACCAGTTTAACTAGTTGGCAATTTCAAGTTATTTTTCAACATATTTTTTTAACTTTTTTTTTAAAGAAAAATGTTTTTCCTTAATTTTATATCAAATAACTTATATTAAGCGAACTAGGCTTAATATATGTTAAATTAAGAAAAAATCGAAATAGGTCTTTACACTGCTCAAAAACTGAGTAACCAATAATTAAGCGTTAAGGTTTCATCCTTGTGGATAAATAACTGTATTTTATTGACCCATGTTTATGTTCTTGTTAGGCCTTCATGTTAATTAAGGTTCATCTAGGTTATGGAGCTTAAGGGTCATCATCTAAAAATATTTGTAAACATTAAGGACTCAAATAGAAAAAAAAAAATTAAAGACTCAAATAGAAAAGGTAATAAACATTGATAATTAAATTTGTACTTTCCCTTAAGATTTATTACTTAATCATAACATAAACACATTATAATTTTCCTTAAGTAAATGAATATATCATTTAATATGTTCGATATAAATGGATTGAAATTAATTTATACAATCATGCTACTAATTTTCACTTAAAATAAATATAAAAGAAAAATCAATATAGAATGACGAATCATATCATTGGTGACAACAGCCGCCGGTAACCATGGTGGAGGGGGGAACGTAGGGGCCTCAAGGATGGTTCTCCAAACTTTGAAAATTTTTGAAACTTTCATATGAAATTTTTTTATTTTTTATTTTTTTTAATACCTATGAAATAATTTTTGTCATTCCTATATTATTGACCCGATGACTCTCCCTTGGACGAAATCATTGGGTGTGCCACCACTGTTAGACAGCCATCCATTAACATTTTCCTTTAAATTTTTACTTTTTCTCTTGAATTTTAATCTATTTTTTAATCACTATATCCATTTACTTATTCTATAATGGTGTAAAACATTAACAATAGATGTTTTTCAACTTTCTAGGGTACGTGGAATAATTTTTGAATTTTAGAGGATAACAATGCAATTTTGTCCTTTTCGGTTCCTCATCTATTCGAATGGCTGTCTAACAGTCCTTTTTCTCAAGATACTCATGAATAAAAAGCTCCAATCTTCCACTATAACGAGTAAGCTTTTTTTTTTTTTTTTTGTAATAAATAGGTAACCGACAAGCATGGAGAGTTCATGTTCATCCATAGATTCCCTTACGGAAAAATAAAAGAAAAGGGAAGAAAAAAGATCTTATTTGCATACATTAAAAATTGCAATGATCATGTTGGCATGTGCCTCGTAATAGGTAAAGTTAAACATATGCATCCATAGTTTTCACTTATGGAAGGTGATCTTCATGAAAAGAGGGCAATGGATAAGATAACCCCATGTGCTGATGTTTCAACGGCCCCGAATACCAACGATAATGAACTTGGAACTTGGTCATACCTCACCCACCATCTCACGGATACGGACTACGATTACGGGTGTATTGTTTCGTGAAAAATATTTTTTTAATAATTTCTAATATTCATCATATTTATCAATTATTATTGTTATAGTACTTAAGAAATGGTGAATACTTATTCTTTTATTTGTACATGGCAATTGAAGGTACCATTGAAATACTAATGGAAATTTATGAAGTGATTTTTCCTTTATAGAAATGGAAAATCGCAATCATTTCCCATAATTTCTGTTGATACCATCAGCGGCAATTTGTTGCCACCATAGTCTCCTACCATCACTTATACCAAAAGTTACTAATTATTACTACCTTCTTATACGTGCTCAGCATTTTCTTTTCAATAAAAATTGGTTTTTATGTTTTTCGCCTTCATATTTACTAATCCCAACAATATTGTCATTGATTAAGTTATTATGTATTCTTTTAATACCAAACCCTCATGTCGTCTTTGAGTTTTAGTCGATAAAGAATAGAAATGATTTAGGCTTTGCTCTATTGAATGAGCTTGCAAAACAAGAACCAGTGAAGGGCACCGAATAATTGTCCAGCATAATTACTTCAATGTTTAAGTTAGTAGAGTAAAAAAGGAGGTAGCAAGTATGCTAGAATATATAATAAAGCTCAAATGCCCAAATTGTTAAGTGATTTATCGTTGGAAGGTAGCTTAGTATTTATAGAGGAGGGCAGTCGGCAGTTGGAGGAGTGTTAGTAGGTGAATGACATATCCATAAGTCATTGGTAGTGGAGACGCGTAGGCCGACATGGTCTCAAATTGTAGGAAACAATTATTAACTAAGTTGTTTATCCTTATCCACAATTTCATGGCTATTGGTGACTATTGTGGTTAGACAGGCTATATAACAAGCCTGGGCCAAAGCCAACCACAAGGGTAAGGAGGTCAAGTCTAGAGAAGCATAGTATAGACCATGAGCCCAATCGGGTTAGCACAGGCTTAAGGGATCTAGGTCTAAAGAGTCCTATCAACACTTACACCTCCTCCCTAGCAGTCTCATTATCATTGTGGAGGCAAAGAGAAAGGAGAGATGGACTTCTCAATCATGTGGTCAACCTAGACCTAAGGTGCTCATGTTGGCTAAGCGTGATGGTCGAAATGTTGGCATGAGGCCTAAGCAAAGGAGATAGTCAATGGGGATGCCTGAGTTAATAACGTACAAAGCTTAATAGTTGTTAGGTGACCTAAGAAGAACACACTAGGATAGAGTTGAGGTGCTCAAGTGCCATCTTGGACAAGTGATGCAAGGTAAACACCCTCCAAGCTAAGGTGAGTATCTAGTAAGTTAGGCGCTTTGGGCAATAAGTATGTAGGGGCATCAGATTATCTAAGCAAGAGTGCCTAGTAAGCAATGGTAGAAGCGAGCAACACTATTAGTGTGGAGTCAAGGTTGAATAAGGAACATGACCGGTGGAAGTGTTTGAGCTAGATGACTCAAGGGATGAACTAGACCGACCAAGCCGAACAATTTTTCATTTAGGCCGAAGCCGGGTGGTTAAGCACTAAGGTGAAGTACGGGCGATCTAACTCACTGGGGTAAAGAAGAGTGCTGAGTAGTTGGAGTTTTGCCTAGTTAGAGCAAAGTAGTCTAAGGAGACAACAATAGAGTTGGGCTAAATTGATATGTCCATGCTGAGGTGTAGTGTTACTAAAAGGTTGTAGTAGATGTAGAAGCTAAAAGTGGCTTTGGTGAAGCTTTTTTGGGGGAAGTTAAACTTTTCAAATTCTTACTTTATTGCGTACTTTCATGGTACATTTAATGCAATGTGACATGTATCCTATCTTTATAGACTTGCGTACAATCGCAAATGTTTTTATCCTTTAAAACTCAACTACCTAATCAAAACCTTTACAAGGTGTCATTATTGCACTTTTTTAGGGGTACCTTTGTTCATACGGATCCCCATAACTATTAGCTCAATTCCCCAGATTTTACACTTATAAATACCCTTCAGCACCATTGCTTACTCTTTCTACATTTTTTTCTCAATATATGCTTATCCAAAATGCTTCAAATAAACTCTCTCACCTTCTTAACACTTTATTCTTTTGGTTTCCAACTTCCTTTTAAGTTTTGCTTTTCATCATCAAAATGTCAACCATTAGTGGAGCAAATAAAGGTGAGATGCCCTTTGATGCATCTAAATACAATCTAACGACTGACTCTAAGGCGACAAGGAGTGACCTTGCTTATAGAGGAGAGGACAAAGTCTCATTGTTAGCATAGTTAGACAAAAGGTTAAGGAAGGTGATAGAGGCCCTAGATAGAGCAAGGCTCATCAATGCCATTCCTAAGGATAATTATGTAGACAATCCCTTGCTAGAGGCCACAGACTTATTCACCAGGCCTGGAATAGACAAAGGTCCAAGTGGTTAGATTAGTAAGAGTAAATCCTTTGCCACTAACTGGGTCCTAAGCAATTTCATGGTTAGACTAACTCCAACCCGAGCAATGTGACTGCTAACAAGAGAAGAAAGGATACCCTTACTTTCGGGGAGGTGCTTTGTAGTATTCGAGAAGTGCTTCGAGTATGAGATACGCCTTCCCCTGAGTAAGTTCAAGAAGGAACTCTTTAATTACTATTGGTGGAGTCCAAAGCAAATCCTTCCCAACGGGTAAAGGATGTTGAAGGCGTTCTGGGGGTTGTATGAGTATCTGATGCTATAGGCTACTTTAAAACTATTTAACCACTTCTTCTTGTAGAAGATCTAAATGAGTAGACATACCTTCAAAACTATCCAAGGAGGAAGCTGTTTAGAGGCTTGGTAAATTCTATGGACTAGTAGGATGAGTTCAAAGTAGTGGAGTTGCTTGAATAAGTAGACTTTTAGATGCAATGGACCCCATTTGTCTAAACAAGTCATCAAAGGAGCTTAGACCCAATAATACCGAGGCTATAAGAGAAATGATGGCCTTCATGGCCTTAAGGAATAGCAAGGAGATAAACATCAAGGAAGTAGTGGAGAGCTACTTCAAGTATCCAATCTTCAAGCTTTTCCCCAATATGAAGAAGGCCATGGTGAAGAAATAGGTAGAAGGTGTAAGTTTGTTGCCTATAAACAACTTCTTCCATTATGCTAGGTGGACCTGTGTAGAGTTGTGCTTCATCCAATGTCCTTATGAAGAGTAAGGGGGATCATCCTTGCTTGTATTGGTCATGGCAGAGTTAGTAAACAATCATGTTGTGTTTGTCTTTGTATTGACAATGCTCATTTGTTTCTTTACAAGCAAGAAATTGGTTAAGGAGATACCCCATCTATTGGCATTCAAGCTGTTAAGGTGACGTCTTGATAGAACACAATTGCCCACCAAGACTACTACCCCCAAGGGTAAAGCTGTAGAGTCGTGGTTAGGGGCAGCAGAGACGAGTAGGCTTACCCCAATGGCTCTTCAATAGGGGAATCCCCTTGGCAATACCCCCACCAAGCCTTTAGTCACCAACCTTGTAAGCATGGCTCTCTTTGCCATTACTTCTGTTCCTACATTTTTTGCCCATCGTAGTAGTAGATGAGAGCATCGACTCCAGCGAACTAGATGTGGAGGTGCTCCCCCTGTAATCCCAATGTAAGCGCTAGGGGGGAGGGTAGGGTTGAGGCCAGCAACTCAGCCTAGTTGGTTGGGAAGAAGAGGAAGGCCCCTAAAACTAGTAGGGACAAAGCCTTTGAGCCTAAGATGCAGAAGGGGAGGGAGCCTCTAAAGTCGTCATACGTCTATGACTAGCCTTCAGGGAATCCATCTATGTATACATATGACCTTGGGGATGCCTTTTATGAGGTCTTAAATAAATTCCGTTGCATGGGAATAACACCAGACTCTTTCAAGGATGTGCTCTATAAGTTTAGGGATGAGGAGCTAAGTGGTTAGGCCAGTGAATTTGAAACCCAAAAGGCTTAAAGGAAGTTCCTCAAGTCGAAGTGGAATATCCAGGGCAACGACATCACATTATGCCATCGGACACTTAGTCTTCAAGCCTTGATGGGGTCCTTTACCCCGGAGGATCGGGCCATTCTTGAAGACTTATCACCTGAGCTTGCTCATCCAGTAGGTAAATTTTCATTTCCTTTAAGTTGTGTTCTTCTTTTTAGATGCAATTCTAAATATTTGTTGAGGTTGACCTTATTATACATGTTTGTTTGTAGTACCATGGCCAAGTGCTGCTTTCGTTAATGGACTACATCACCTTGCTTAATAACGGACTTACGCAAGGAGGTGTCAAGTGCAAACAGGAGTTTGAGGGAAGTAAAGTCTTCCTCCGAAAAGTAGTATAAGAAATTTAGCAAGGCTAACCGGCATTTGCATGGTTCTTATGTGCAAATGTCCATACTAAAGGCTAAGTTGCAAGAGGAGGAGATCGATCAGATTGATGCCGAGATGGCCTTACGAGGGGTTGATAGGCTAAAAGCTTAGTTGGAGGATGACTAAAAGTCCAAGGCTGGCCTCTTAAAGATGCTGGAGCAATATAGGAAGGCTAAGGAGGAGCTCAACCGTCGTAATGCTGAGCTAAGTGCGTTGATTCCACAACTGGAGATCAAGTTGACCATAAAGGCAACCGACTATGAGACTGTTAAGAAAACATTGGTTGAGCTAGCAAGTCAAAAGACTAAGTTAGAGTAAAAGGTCCAAATGCTCCAAGATGAAGTTGAGGAGATGAAGGAAACCATCTCCAAGGAGGTCCTTAGTAAGGCTACTACCAACAAGGCTGTCAAGGAGTTCTACAAGATGAACCTATGGTTAAAGGAGCTAGAGGACATCTCCATCAAGTATGGCTAAGATATTCAAATCGAGGTGCTTACACATTATCTTGAGCTCGACCTTAGCTTCCTAGCCTAACTGAATGCTCCAACTCATAAGGAGAAGAGGGAGGCCCTTCAAGCAAAAATAGATATAGCTGAGATATTCAAATCGATGGCATTCTAACTTGCCTAGGTGATTGGAGTTCCTCAATTGTACAAGGGATGCTTCCCTTTGCTAATGTTATCCAAAGGGGGTTAGGTCAATGGCATTTTGACCTACCTAGGTAATAGGAGTTCCTCAATCGCATAAGGGGTGTTTCCCTTTATTGAGGTTACCCAAGGGAGGTTAAGTCAGTGGTGTTTCAACCTACCTAGGTAATGGGAGTTCCTCAATTGTACAAGGGGTATTCCCCTTATTGAGGTTACCCAAAGGGGGTCAGGTTAACGGCATTTTGACTTGCCCAAGTAATGTGTTCATTCACCCTTTGATGGTTGGGACTTAACACGAGAGTAAGAAAGTGAGAGAAAGAAAAGTAAAAATACATAGTACTCATGAGGAATAAAACTTTCATGATGTTTTGTGAGAATATTTATAAGGAATTTGCACATTAATCGAAATATGGCCTAGGGTTATTGGTGTTCCAAGTGCAAAGGATGAATTCACCATCCAATCTCTCTAATCTATGTGCTCCATTCCCTAAGCTCTATCTTACTCTGATCAGATCTTCCTAGTTGTGGTTTAACTTGCCTTGTCCTTCCCATGAGCTTGTAGCTTGTAGCTTCTGGCAAAGCAAGTCGCTGACCTTAAATTTTTTATGTCTAACCTTCTAATCATATTATATGGTTGCTCATTGCTAATAAGTAGGTACTTGAGCTACAATGAGGTCTTTGATTTCTTCTACAATATTAACGTTAGCCTATAGTAGGGACATGTTTAGGATAATGTTGAAAAGCTCTAGCTTGATGGGGAGGATTACCTTCGACCCAAACATTAGGCAAAATGGGGTTTCACCTGTAGAGGTGTCATAGGTGGTTCTATATCCCCACAAAATATTAGGTAGCTCTCTTCCCAAGTGCCCTAAGCTTGGTCTACCCTCTTCTTCAAGCTCTTGAGAATGATCTAATTAACGGCTTCAACTTGACCATTCGATTGAGGGTAGGCGACCAATGTGAAGTGAGGTGTGATGTAGTGCTTAGCGTAAAATTCTTTAAACTTGGGGTTATTGAATTAATGCTCGTTGTCTACGATGAGGGCATAGTAAACCCCAAATCTAAAGAGGATATTATTCTGAACGAATGACTTAATACTCCTCTTGGTAATCTTAGCCACTATTTTGACCTCGACTTACTTGGTAAGGTAGTCAACGGCTACGATGGTGTACTACCGACCTCCCGAAGCCTTAAGGAAGGCACCAAGAATGTCGATGCCCTACTAAGCGAACGGCTATAGACTGGTTAGGAGTTAGAGATTGGTGCTAGGGGCATGACTGATTGGTGCATGCTTTTGGCACTTGAGGCACTTTTGAGCTACAACCTTAGCATCCTACCTCATAATAGACTAATAATATTCGAGTCAAAGGGCTCGGATGTAAAGGGCTTATGATTGGATGTAGTTGTTGCACACTCTAGCATGCAACTCCTCCGTGGCATGCAGCCTCTTGTCTACTTAGAGGCATCTAAGTAGGGGAAGATTGACTCCCTTACAGTACAAGACGTCGTTGATTAACATGTAGTTGGCAGTGTAGTACCTTAGCTTCTTTGCTTCTCTCCTATCCTTTGAGAACATGCCATGCTCCAAGTAATTTTGGATGGGGTCCATCCAGCTTAGCTTGGATGGTGATGTTGTGAGTTCTATGACCTCAATTGAGCCCAGAGTGATGTTCTTTTCTAATAATTACTCAATAAAAATTTTCCTGTCTTTGACCTTGAGCTTTTGTATCTTTATGGAGGCTAGCTTGGATAGCTAATCTATTGCTGAGTTTTCAATTTAGGGAATCTTCATAATGCTCCAAGAGGAAAACTCAGCTAGGAGAATCCTCACTTCCTCCAAGTATCTTGCTATGGTATCGTCCTTAGCCTCATGTTCACCCTAGACTTGCTGGATGACAAGCATTAAGTTTGAGAAAACTTATAGTTGCTCAATGTCGATCTCTTTAGCTAGCTTGAGACAGGCTATTAGCACCTTATATTCGAATTCATTATTGGTTGTATCGAACCTGGACTTGAAGGCATAATTGACAGTGACCTTATGCGGTTTGGTAAGTACCAGACCCATAACTCCACCTCCCAAGGTGGATGATCCGTTAACATGGAGAGCCCATATTAGTTTATTATCCCTTAACGATACTTCCTCCTCTCCTATGTATTTTACTATGAAATTGACCGAGATGTGCCTTATAGACTATCCATGGTTGATATTGGATTCCATACATACTCATCTCCATCACGTACTTCACTATCTGTCTAGATGCATCAGGCTTCTGTAGCAATGTGCACATTAGTCAATCTATGAGCACAATAATATGGTGCACATGGAAATAAGACCTGAGTCGACATGCCGAGATGACAACAAGCAAGGCAAATTTTTATACCCCGGTATACCTAACCTCAAGTCCCTATAGAATATGGTTGACATAATATATAGGCCTGTGCTCTCTCCCTTCAACTTTGACTAGCACAAAAGAGAGTGCCCGATCACTAACGGTTAGGTATAAATACAAGTCCTCTGTTAGAATAGGCTTAGAGAGGATGGGAGGGTGTACGAGGAAGTCCTGTAGCTCCTTGAAGGTTGTCGTATACTAAGTCCATTCAAAACTCTTAGGGTTCTTTAGGATTTTAATGAACTCAATGCATCTGTTCGTGCTTTTAGAGACAAATTTGCTCAGCGTAGCAACTATGTTTGTAAGCTTTTGTATCTCTCTGACCAAGGAAGGGGGCTTCATATCCCTGATGGCCTGTAACTTCTTGGGATTGGCCTCGATTCCTCTTTAAGTGACTAGGAAGCCTAAGAATTTTTCAGAGATGGTCTTAAATACGCACTGCTAAGTATTTAGCTTCATACCATATTTTCTCATCTAGTCAAAGGTTTCTTGTAGGTCCTTAACATGATCATCGAGCTATTTTCTCTTGATTATCATATCATCAACATATACCTCTATGTTCCACCTGAGCTGGGGTTTAAATAACTTGGTTATCATAAGTTGATATATTGCCCCAGCATTTTTAAGGCCAAAAGGCATGATGGTATAGTAGTAAGTGCCAAAGTTAATGATGAAGGAGGTATAGACTTCATCCTTTAGATCCATCTTGATTTGATTGTAGCCTAAAAAGGCGTCCATAAAGCTAAGTAGTGCATATCTCCATGTAGAATAATCAACTGGTTAATCTTAGGGAAAGAGAAGCAGTCTTTTGGGTAGGCTTTGTTGAGGTTGGTGTAATTAACATACATATGCCACTTTCCAAACTTTTTCTTGACTAGCACTACATTAGCTAGCCAAGTTGGATACTTCTCCTCTTTGACAAAGCTGGCCTTAAGCAACTTCTGCACCTCTTTCTAGATAGTGGTTTGCCTTTCAGGTGCGAGATGCCTCTTCTTTTGCTTGATAGGTTACGTGATGGAGTCGATATTAAGGCAATGGGTTGCCAAGTTAAGGGAGATCCTAGGCATGTTTGATGCTAACCAAGCAAACCTGTTTGAATTAGCTTGTAAGAGGATAACTATCTCCTCTTTCACCTCAGGAGGAGTCTCAATCCCTACCTTTAGGTGGAGGATTCAATCTACACCTCTTATGTTGTTTCACCTTGCTTACCTCTCTTAGCTAGCTTCTCCTATAGGCCAGTCTCCAAAGTGAAGACACCATTAGCTTTCACGACCTTAACATAAAGCTCTTAGGAGAGTTTTTGGTTGCACCTGCAAATTGCCACCTTAATGGGAGGTTGAGAACTTAGCCTTCAAATGGAGGGACGAGGTAATGACTTCGAAAGTATTCAAGCTTGGTCATCCCAAAAGAGCATTGTAGGGGGATGAGTAGTCAACTATGATGAACTCCACTGGTTGTGGAGCAACATTATCGTCATTGCCAAGTTTTATGTCAAGAGTGATAATACCCTTGGCTTAGGAGGAGTCTTGACCCAACCTTAATGGTCTGGTAGGTAGAGGCATCGATCTGCACCTCTTTTGTTGTTTCAGCTTGCTTGCCTCTCTTAGCTAGCTTCTCCTATAGGCTAATCTCCAAAGCGAAGACACCATCAACTTTTACAGCCTTGACATAAAGCTCTCAAGAGAGCTTCTGGTCGCACCTGCAGATTGCTACCCTAGTTGGGGGTCAAGAACTTAACCTTTAGATGGAGGGACAAGGTAATGACTCTAAAAGTATTTAAGCTTGGTCATCCTAAAAGAGTGTTGTAAGAGGATGGGCAATTAACTATGATAAACTCCATTGGTCGTAGAGCAACATTATCGCCATTGCTAAGCTCCATGTCGAGAGTGATAATACCCTTGGCTTGGACAGTTCCCCTATTGAAGCCAATGACATTATGGTAGTAGGGCTTCATCTTAACTGGCAATTTGTTTCTCATCCTTTTGTACGTATGCATGAAGAGGATGTTAGTGCAACTACCGGTGTCCACTATAATCTTGAGGACCTCAAAGTTTATAGTTTGTGCCCTAATTACAAGAGTCTTGATGAGTGGTGTTTACCCCCTTTAGGTCCTTATTAGAGAAGGAGATCCCAATTACACCTCGAACGGGGCGTTAGTCGATCTATTAGTGCTCAATTAGCTCCTTAGGTGTAACCCTCTAATGATTGTGTTAATGATGTCGTTAGGGGCTTAGTCATTGTGGTAGTCTTCATTCTGTTTCACTTGGGCACCCTTGGTTCGCTACCTCCAAAGTGCCCTATCTTCATCATCATTTGAATGGTTGTTGTTCCTATGCAAGGCTACATACTCACTGAAGTAGCCCTGTTGAATAGTATATTCGATCACGATCTTTAGTTGGAAGCATAGTGTGACCATGGTCATCATGGACTGTTAATACTTATCCAAATTTTGTTAACTGAGGTTCCCCTTCATCTTGGGGGGCTTTTGCATAGGCCTCTATTTCACACTTCACCAAAGACCTAAGTGATAGGTCAGTCTGGGGGCATATGGTATGTATAGATGGAAGGGGGAAGTAGGTTTTGCTCAACTCAGCACTTCTTGCTACTTGAGCACTCCTCCTCAGCTCTACTCAGTGCCCTACCACCATGGCATTCTTTAATGAACAATTTTTCCTTATCTTTCTTTCCATTCAACCTCTTTCGGATCGACATCGCTCTTGGTGCGAATGTTATCTTCTTGGTCCATATACTTTTGGACCCTATTCCAAAATTTGGCTAAGGTCTTTGGCTTTCTCTTCGCAAGTAAATAAAAAAAGTCCTCAGAGGGTTTAATGCCAAGATGTGTTGCATGTATTGCTATGCCCTCATCTTACTGAAGGATCTCAACCACAGCATTATTAAACCAGGCTACACACTCTTATAGAGTCTTTCCTTCACTTTGCCTTATCGGGTATAAAGACAATGTATCCTTGGATGGGGGCTTGCTAGCCTTGAAGTGGAGACTAAACGTGCAAGCTTGCTAATCAAAGTAGCCTATGGAATTCTTAGGTAGGTGGTTAAATCATGTCCAAGCTGCCTTCTTAGAGTACTTAAGAAAGCTCTGCACATGATAGCATCCCCATGACCATGGAGGTTCATAAGGGTGCAAAAATGAAGGAGATCATTAGGATTACTGGTGCCATCATACTAGTGTAGGGTAGGAAGCTAGCTATTTGGAGGCAAAACTTCATCTTAGACACCCCTAGTGAAGGGGATTTTGTTGCTGGCGACCAGCATGGTTTCGTCAGCAACTTTACTCCCTACTGCTCTAAGAGCTTCCTTACGATCGCATAGAGTTCGTTGGGGTTAGCATTGTTTACCAGATGAGCTTAGTACGCTGTAAAGTATGCTGGTATCATAGGAGTTGGCCACCTGCTCATTACTAATAAGGGCACAATCGTAGGCAGGTGGCCGCAAACCACGCATACTATTCCTGCACTAAGGGATTTAGTAGCCGATCCATGCCATTTTGTTATTGTTGTTGTTGATTGTCGTACCTAGTGCCAACATCAAAAGCTTTAGGCAGGTAGGTTTGCTTACTATGCCTATCGGTGTCCTCATGGTAAGCATGAAGCAACTTGTTTTACGTAGCGAATTCCTCAAGCAATTACTCTGTACGGTCCATACGTTGTTCAAGCATCTCCCTAGGTAAGGGCTAATTGTTCAAGGGTTGGTTGTTCACCAACTGGCTATTTTCAAGGTTGTCAACGTGAGACATGCTTGCAATCGAGGGTGGTGTTTGAGTAAGTGTTTAGCGTGTATTCGAGTAGGGGATCGGATTTTTTTCCCACAAATAGTACCAAATGTCGTTTTTGGATTTTGGAATGTAGAGTTTAGAAACAATTTGGTCTTTGTGCTACCAAATGAGCTTGCAAAATAAGAACCAGTGAGGGGTGTCAGGAGGTTGTCCGGTATGACTATTTTGATGCTTAAGTTAATAGCGTAAAGAAGGAGGTAGTGTAAAGAAGGAGGTAGCAGGTATACTAGAAAGTACAATAAAGCTCAAATGCTCAAAGTATTATTGTAGAGAGGTAAATTGATATTTATAGAGAAGGGCAGCCAGTAGTTAAAGAATTATTAATGGACGAAGGACACGTCCAAAAGTCATGAATAGTGGAGACGTGTAGACCAACGTGGTCTTGAATTGTGGAAGTCGGTTGTTAGCCAAATCATTTATCCTTATCCACAATTTTATGGTTGTTGGTGACTGTTATGTTTGAACAAGCCGTATAACGGGCTTGGGGCAAGGCCAACTACAAGGGTAGGGAGGCCGAGTTTAGAGAAGCACCGCTTAGGCTATGAGCCCAATTAACACAGGCTTGAGAGATCCGAGTTTAAAAGGCCCTATTGATAACTCGTAAAACAAATAAGAATAAAAACAATTGTATTGTTAATTTCCACATTGTTCTTACGTTATTTTATTCATTTATTAATTTATTTTGTTTTGCTGAGGGGAGTGTTTATAGCATAGCCAATTTTTTTTTTCTTTTCTTAAAAAAATCTAACCTAGAAATTCTTCTAGAAAAACGAAGGAACGAAAGATTCCGATGTTCTGTAACATCGCTAACAATTTGGATGGCATCCGCAAAGTGAAAAAAGCAGATGATATTACTTTGTTATTAGAAAAATAATTTCAGCTAAAAATATCTTGCATGGCTTCTTTATTATTTTTTGGATGAAATCTCTAACACACCTTCCATTTCATTCTCTAGATATCCATTAACATAGATTACGTCACAACGTCACCTAGCAGAAGAAGTTGTTGAAGTAAAATCGATACTCATTAATTTTTTTAATTATACATCTAAGTCCCTTATTATGTAACATTATATATCTTCTTAACGTCTCCAAAATACACCTTATATCTACACAAACATTGATAGTTTTCACGAGTATGAATCTAATACTAAAGTGATGTAAGTATACAATTTTAAACATTAGGAATACCCATATAATCTTGTAAAGTAGAATTTAACCTTATCAATTAGGGTAATAATAGTTGAGATCTTTGTAATACCAATCTCCCAATAAAATGTATTATGTTCGATTTTTCCCTTTCTAGTTATTGCAGTAGTATTTTGTAAAAATGAAAAAGAAAATTAGGATGACAAATGTGGAAATAAAGATGTCTCTATTGTGGGTAATGGGTCCAACCATCCTTGCCCAAACAAACAAGTAGAATCTCTACATCAATTAACTAATCACCACTTGATTTGGCACACAAACACAACGTAACATGCAGCTTATACCCGATTTCATTGACGGTTATAATTTCATTAAGAGACATATGAATAGGTCCATGCGTCTTCTCAACAACGTTTGTTTGTCTTTTGTGGGTCCATTTATTCTTTCATTGCCTGCCTCTCTCTCTCTCTCTCTCTCTCCCTCTAATTTGATAACTGGGCTTTTATGCTGAACAGCCCATGCTCCATGACCCCACTTTTTGATCCATCATTAATCAAAATCGAATAAGTTAGCATAAACCTCATAATAATATGGTACCATGTACGGTTTATGATATCATTATTAACGTCAGTCTAAATCTAGGGAAAGGTCATATCTTACCCACTAACCTATCAAGCTTAGTGGGTTAATACGGTTCAGCATGCTTAATCTGTTGAACTAGAAGGTTTAAGCTTAAGTCGAAGAATTGGCGATTCAACTCGTTGATTCTAATAAAAAAAAAAAAAGAAGAAGTAATTTTAGATAAATTAAATATAAATGTTCTCTCTAATTAAAATAAAAAATAAAATTAAATATATATTATTACTTATATTTATAAGTTGTATGGAAACCAAATAATACATATGAGTTTATAAAAAAAAAACTCATTAAAACTGTATATTTTAATGTTAGCAAAAATAGATAATTGCGATATAAAATATATTACTTTAATAACTAAAGAAATTTGGAGAACAAAATATTACAAGTTTCATATAATTATGCCTAACTTTTAAGAGAGCAAATACTTTTATAAATTAATATATTTTAATGATTTATGAAAATAACAAATTAATTAAAAATTTAATATAATTAAAAATCATAAAGAATATATTTATGCTATATATAAACGACAAGTGTATTATAATATTAGATAGATGATGTTCTCTTTACAATACTTAGATCATTCCTATATATATTATATATTTTTTAAAGTTTTTGTTGAAGTAATAAAAGACCATAATGAATATTGCCTGTCAAAAGTTTGGTCCCACATTGATTATATTAGTAAATTTTACTTGAGATGTTGCTTATAAAAAGAAACTTTTTCACTCAAATCATCAATTGTGAGCATACAATAATAATCATATATTGTAAAAAACACAAATTATTAATTTTAATGCTTAACAATCAATAGGGTCGAATCATCAAAATTTTTAAATTTTGTCATTTGTTATTGGTTTTTCTTTTCAAATTAAAAATAAAGATAAAGAATATATGTTTTTCCAAAATAAAAATAAAAATTAAAAAAAAAAATTGGCCAGTTCAAAAGTCAAAAACTAGCTCGTCAAACTATTGAGTCAAGTAAACCAACGTAAGTCGAGTCGATCCTAGTTGAAGGGGAATCAAACCCTTAACTTGGTAGGTTTAGGCTTGTTCCTAAATAAGTTTGACCCTGCTCTTAGTTTACTCTAATCTAGTCTCTGGTCCCATGTTGATTATAACTTAAGGAAGAACTATTTAATAATTTAGCACCTTGCAAATATATTTATTTATCCCATTATTTTTTATATTATATTTACTTTAACTTCTTTAAATTTGCTTGTTCAAATTTTTAAATTTCTAAGATGGTGCCTTTTACATATTATTTTATTATTATTTTTTCTTTTGGTAGTATACTAAAATAAATGATAAATAATAAAAAGTACATAAAATTAGAGACGAAGGTCCAAAAGGTACATTTTTATTGAAAATAGTTGGGAGGTCTATATTAGATAATGTAGATAAGAGAAAAGCAGCAAAGATTAAAATTTCTCCATAAAATCTATTCCAATATCCAAGTGTTAAATGTAAAACAAAAAATAAATAACAAAAGTTTATAAGCGAATACCTTTCCTCATAAAATACATCAAAACTATTTCAGTATATTGTACATAAATTACAACAATTTAAACAAAACACCGAAAAAGATATGGAGCTCATGAGGTGTATTTGTAATTTACATTGTTTGTGTATATGCTATATTTATCTAAATTGTGGACTTCCGATGAAGTACTATATTTCAAAGAATAAGGAGATAAATTGAGACTCACTTGAACCCATCTCCTGTGTTTGGCCAAATGGATTTTTCTACGGATTATTTATGAGAAAATTGACAAATTTTCACTTAATTCTTCTCCTTGTATTATTCTAATCATGTATGTTTTAATTCATGTAAAGATTTTTTTTTTTCTTTTTTAGCTAACTTCTACAAGAAATATTGAGAAAGGAAGAATCAAATCTGATTAATTATACTAAAAAATTAGTATTAATCTCATTTGGCTATAAGAATCTTAGCCTATACGAAGATTTTGATTGAATAATCTTTATCTTATCATGCATTTTATGTGCACCTAAAATCGAAACATATCATATATAAAATAGAATATTCCACGGTTTGACGGGATGGATCCGACTTTCCATCTTATCCTTAATTTATATCTATTTAGATTTAGACTATTCAACTAATTATATCTCCAATAATTTAAATCTCATAGATATTAAATCAAATGTCTAAAGAGAACATGATCAATTCTATCAAAACAAGGACGAGTAACTCTTTATATACAACGGATGAATTCATGGTTTTCATTTTCTTTTTTCTTTTTCTTTTTTTTCAAATCTTAAGTCCACATTAGTATAAAACTAGCTGGTATCATCTCCTAATTATAAAGAGAAAATTTGGCATATTTTGCTTATTATAGCACGTTATACTTTAGGCGTGGTAAGTTAAATTTTTGTCTTGCTTTTAGGAGTAATTAGGTGTTTCCTCTTATACATTGTCTATCAGAAAATGGAAAAAGATTTTCCTTTATTTGGGGTAATGAGAAGGATTTTCTTTTTTTAAATTTCAAATAAGTATATTGAAGCACCGCTTACTAATATTTAGGTAAAAAAGTTGATAAATTAAGATTTATCTATTTTAACAATAATATCTATTAAAGATGTATCACATAATATAAGAGAGTAATTTTATATGATACTTTAAATGTAGATTTAGTTTCTTATATGCCACATTTTAATAAAATGTATTACTAAAAAAAGATAAAATCTTATCTACTTTGATGATCACTCCAATATTTGTAATGTACAATTGCACAATATATCCAAGAACATCATCATAATGAGCCATTCGACTTTGCCGACGATGGAATAGGTGACAACTGACCTAAGTGCATTGATGAATTCGGGCTCATATTGTCCGCACACGTGTCAAAATGGCAGCGCCGTTGGGAATTTCCGAAATGTTGATTAATGATTGCATATTATTATGAGAAAGAATAAATATAAATACGTAAAAGGTTTTCATATGGTGACTTGCATAAAGCATTTGTTTATTAAATTTGTTTTCTTGTATTAAATTGTTGTACTTGAGGGATATATTGCTCAATCAAGTACCCATCGTTCTTCTTCCTAGATTTTTTCGGGGCGAATAAATAATTGAGTGGACCCTTCGTGCATTTAAACCGTGAATTCTTATTAGAAGATTTAGAGTGAAAGAGACGTATTCATGCGGAGGAAAGTAAATAGCTAAACCAAAGGCTACCAATACCAAAATAATAATAATATTAATATTAATACGTCAAGGAATCAATGAGTTTATCATTTAATTTAAAATTTTTTAAATAGTATTAACTTAATTTTTAATATATTTGACCTTATAAATTATTATTGGTTCTTTATCACAATCCATATGAGAAATTTTTTTATTTAGGATTTTGTACTGTGATTAGATAAGAAATGAATAAGGTAACTAGTTAAGAATAAGAAAACTTTTCGAAGATGAGTTGCTTTGTCAAGTTAATACGTGGTCCTAGATTCAAATTCTAGAAGAAAGTAATTGATATTCATAGTATTTAAGTCTTAATGCCTATATATATATATGATTTCGTGGCTTTTTGTAAAATACTCATAGCATATACAATTAACTTTTATAAGAAAAATTAAAGGAATCAACCATGTGTGCCTATCCTAAACACAAAATGAGAGAGTAAATTCTAGAACTATTTTTAGTTTTAGGAAATTCTTATTTTAGCATGGAGAGAGAGAGAGAGAGAGAAAGTTTCTTCGATTAATATAATTTACAAAACATTATTTTTCATGAAAATGGGTGATAATTACATATTTGTCCAAGGTTTTTGAAACAAAAACCCTAGAGGGCCTCCCTAGAGAGACCTTGATGAGATGAAACTAGGTACTTGGAGTGGGACCAATCTAACCTCAAGGACATTGGATTTGGTAATTTTTTTTTTCTTATTTTTTCTTTTGACTATTTCTAACAAAAAGTTACTAGGTCAAGTAATTTAAAGCACTAACAATTGTTTTTATATATCTAATCTTGCCATTGCTTTAGTGATTCTTCTAGATTAATTTCTTTCTTTTTTTCATCTATAAATATGTTGTAAAAGGATAAAAATTTTGTCATTTTTTATTTTGTTCCTTATTGTTGTCATTAAATATACTGCAAAAAGCATTGAAAATATTGATTAAAAAATATATATTACAAGATCTAGAAATACTATGAAGAAAACACATTTTAAAAACCTTAGAGATAATTGAAAAAAAAAATTAAAAAGAAAAGTTTCTTGGTTAAAGAATATTTTAGTGGTTCATCATAAAACTGATGATCTTATAATTATAGAAATAAAATGCACTATTGTTTTATTTTTTTTAAGGCAAAAGTAAATTCTTTTTTATGAACAATTTCCCTTATGGAACATATTCCATCAAGTAATATAATTTTGGTTTTGAAACCACAAAATACTTCCTTAGAAAAGACATACTTTTTGATGGAAAAGATACTATGGCACGATTAGAAGTGTACAAATAAAATTTGGCCCGTGGACTAACCCGTTTAACTAACAATTTAAATAGATTTGGACTAAGATTTGTTAGTCTGTCTAAAAAGCGAGCTAAATAAGCTCAATCCATTTAACCCACGGGCTAAAGTGTGCTGATTTGGGTTAGCCTATTTATCATATTTACATTTTTAACCTGCAAACTGATCAGTTTAACTTGTTTTTTAAATGAGTTAGGGTCAAGGTTTTTTTTTTTTCCTATTTAAAAAACGGGCTAAATCAGCCTAACCCATTTAACTGAGGGACAAAGTGGGCCAAGCCGGGTTGGCTCATTTAACCTACGTGTACACCTTTAGACACAGTGACGTTTCCTTTAGAGTCAAGAAAGGATATCGAAGATCTTCAAAATCATAGGTGTAAAAAACTTATTAAAAAAAATAGAAAGAATGAATACAGAAAAAGTACAATAAGATCCTCTTGAAAAACATGAAGGCTATCAAAATATAAATATATTCCTTATAAAATGTTGTCACTGAAATATTCTTCTTTTAATCAAAAGTAAGCATAGTTGATCTACAAAAATGCTCTCACACAAATTCTCCCTTCCTCGTAGAATTCACTCCTTATGAAAACTAACAAATTTCTTCAACTCCTCAAGTTAGGAAAAAAAAAAGATTAAAATCTACATAAATACTTCAAGTGGAAATTTCACAAGACGAACTCTTAGACCAAGAAGCCATAAATGTTGTTAAATAAGAGACAATGTGCAAGATACAACTCCAAACACTATATAAAGAGCATCATATAGGGACTTGATAACTCTGATTTTAAACATATTTCATATAGTGATTTTATAGCATTTCCCTCACATTTTTTGTTTTCTTTAAAGAAATTGATACTTAATTGAGTAAAATGTTGATTTCAGGGTTTAAACGCATTCTAGGCTCGAAAACGAAGAAAAGAAATCAAGTTTTACTCAATTCCGAGTTCAAACAAAGAAGTTATGAAGTTTTGAAGTTGTGCAGAAATTTTGCCTTAATGCAGAAAGTTACACGACCTGAGGACACGGCCATGTCCCAGGCCGTGTTTGGTGACGAAAATAAAATCCGTGTAATACACATATAAAAGGAGATCTTAGGGTTTAAAAGAAAGGGAGACATTACAGAAACGGAGAGACAAGAAACGAGAGGAGACTTGAGAAGAACATTAATCAAGAAGCAAGAACAATATCGATTTCAAGATTAGAGAGATTGTTCATTAAATCAAGAGGGGTTTTCATGCTTTATTTTACGTTTTTGATGAAACTCGTTTTTAGATTCGTTATGATAGCTTAGAATTCAAGTATTTAGGATTATTGAAATTAGGGTTTCATGTAACCCTTGAGTTGAATTATAATTTCAATAAAGTTTCTATCTTTTCTTGATTCAATTATGTTGTTTAATTATGGATTGATAATTCTAGAGTATCAATATATGATATTATACATGTTGATTGAGAAATTGCATGTGTAATTAGATCTTAGCATAATTGGAGAGAATTACATGTATACTTAGAGATAAGATACATGTTTCTTCCGGAAAGTTGATTGTTTGTGTGGGAATTCATTATACATTAATGCAATTCTAAGTTATATTACTAAGTGAAGAGATTCCAGTAAATAATTTAGGATTAGGGTTAATATGCTTGAGAAAGATATTAGCTTTAATTATGAATCCCTCCGATCAAGAATAATAGAAATTGAATTAGATATATTTTAAAAAGGTTACATGTTAAACACTAGAGGAAATAATTCCTAAATACATCATTGCATACTTGAAGTCGTTCATAGTTTATTGTTTTCTAATTTGCGTAATTAAGTCTCATAAGTAGTTTAGTTGTTAATTTCAGTATTTTTAATTCATTCAATTTATCACAATTTTCCGGTTAGATAATAAAGCTAAAGTTAATATTAGTACTCAAAATCTCTAAGGGATCGACTCGGACTCACATCCGCTATATTAAAATTGATAGGTGCATTTGCCTCGTATCAGGACTTATAGCATGTTTACGAGGAAATGACTATTCCATTCCTCCTAGATTCCTATTACGTAATTCACTTTGTTTTTGAACCTATAATAGGAATTCCATAAGGAATCCCATAAGGAATCCCAATTACTCATTTTGCTGAATTAAGATTCATGACTTTAAATCAACAAATCCTAATTTACCAAAAAAAGACTTCCTTTGCCCATCCTCTTTATGATTTGTTTATTACAGCTGCATACTTACAGCAAAGACCCATTGCTGCTGCACACTCATACACCAAAGACCCATTATGTGCACCACCACACTCCCAGCATTACTACCGTAATTGCCACCACCACTTCAAAGGCACCACTACTAAGGACCATCGCCACTGTACACTCATATACCAAAGACCCATTGCATGTACCACCACCAACAACCATACCCTCACATTACCACCTTAATTATCACCACCACTAAAGACCTATCACCATTGTACATTCACATACCAAAGACCCATTACGTGCACCACCAACAACCAACATACTCCCAACACTATTACTGTAACTACAATCACCGCTTTATGTACACCATTAGCAACAACCCATCGTTACTGCACACTTACACATACATTACCACAAACACAAATCTACACAAAGTTATACGTGCACCACAACAATTTAACACAAATCTACATAAAGATTACAAATGCACCACCACAATCAACAAAAATCTATACATGCACCACCATGATTAACATGGATCTACACAAATTTTACCCACTTACCACCACAATAAACAAATGTGTACAAAGTTCGCGCATGCCACCATCAACAAATTTGTACAAAGCCTTTAATTGTCTCAGGTGAAAAATGAATAAAAACAAGTCAAGGCTTTAGCGTGTACTGTGTGAAAAAAGGTTGAAGATGAGAGTAAAATGTTATTTTATTGTATTAAATTTTTATTACTTATCTATCTTTTTTTTTTTTTTCAAGTGAATGTAGTAATAAGCATTATAAGCTTATTTAATTATTAAGGAATCAAGATGACATTACACCTTCATTTTACGCGATGAAGTGAATAGGGTGCTAGTCTTGCATAACATCTCAAATGCTTATGCTTCGCACCTCAGTCTCCATGAGCAAATTGAAGAACATGAAAATTCATCAGTAATGAGCCAAATGCCCTTTGAAACTATACTTGAGCCAATCAAGAGTAAAGAACAAATATAAACTAAACTAGGTATGCAAATAATCTCTATTCCATAAGATATTAAACAAATGTAGCATAAACCTTGAATGAAATCATTAATAATTAAATTATATGGTTGATCTCTAGATTAGAAAGTTCTCCTCACTAAGTTGAAGCACTTATGGTGCTTTGTACCAAACTTTAGTATAATTACTATTGGGTCAGGTTATTATACTATAACTTTTGTAAGCTGAAAAGTACTTAAATCGTATTATTTGTAATGGGTCTTGGTTTATCAATTGTTCTTTTTTAACTATCAAGATGGGAACCTAATTTCAAAGTATCAATAACTACCTACAATTATATTGCTATTTGGGTGTAATACTAGAGTTGCCTATAGAATATTATGATACGAAAATCTTATTCATTATAGGTGAATCAATTAGTCTATTTTTCAGACTTGATACATATACTGTAAATGTAGAAAGAGGAAAAGAGGAAATTTCTCTAGATTTTGCATTCAAGTTAATTTAAATGAACCTTTAGTTCATTCAATAATCATAGATGGCATTCCATATGATGTCCAATATGAGGGTATAAAAAAGTTATGTTTAAATTATGGTTGTATAAGTCATTTATCCTCTACATGCATCACCACATTAAAAAATACTAGCTCAAAGGTAAAAGTAAACAAAGATGAAAACTTGAGCTCAGTAAAATACCAAGATTATAATGAAAGCATATAAGAGAACTTACTAGAAGAAAGCTATAGCCTTAAACATAATGTACAAGTGGTAATGGAAATCTATGCTAAGGTCTACCATCTTAACCTAGATGTAATTGTTGACCTTAGTAAGAGCAAAGTTGATGGTTACGAAGAGTGGACCATTGTGCAAAGGAGGAAAAATATAAAAAATAAACAATCTACCATGGATCCTAAAATGCAAGTAAAAGATAAATAAATTCATTAGAGTAATTATAGTACCGAACCATCAAAATAACTCATTATGTAAGGCAAGGAAAAGTCTCTCTTGTAAGCTAAGTGACCCATCTAGATACTTTATTATCCAAGAGATGGATTAAAAAGTTGATTGTAAACAATTCAAATGTCTTGTCAACTCAAGCAAAAAGTGAATCTAATAATGAATGAGATTTGCCCATATAGGGAAATGATTCCTCTTATACTTTACAGGATAATACTAAAAGAGATTCAAATAACAATCAACCCATGAACTTCACATTTAAAATTGCAACTAAAGCACCCCTATCTTCCACCACTTCGAAGAAGAGACTCATAAATATCAAAAGCCTAGCTAAGAAAAACACACAAAATGGATAGAAAATTCTCTTGACATTCAATATCAAAGTTTTGCATCCCGACTTTAAGATGCCCTAGGTGGATAGGAGTTACTAACTAATGCATCCAACTCTCAATCATCAAATGAAAAGAGTGATACTTCATGTGAAAGAGATCAAGACACTATCAAAGGAAGTTCAACCTTCTCACCAAGGACCGGTGGTGAAGGTTGTAATTATAGAGATCGAAGTTACTCTAACTCTAACCAAGATAGGATAGACAATCTGCACAAAGAGGGATTACGTAATATTTATAGTAGTAACAATGGCACTTAAGGACATGCACCCATACAAAATAATGAAGAAGTAGGAAAAGATTGTGAAATGGAAATTGTTGTGAACAAGATTTATAGGACCACTCAACTGCAAATCTCGAAGTACATACTCTTAGCAACTTATCTCCTTAAGAAATGTCAAACAATTCCCTTATTATTGTCTAATACTGAAGAAATTTTTGTGCTAATAGTTACTAAGAAAACACCTAGTAATTTTTTGATGGAAATTAGTGCAATAATGGTTGAAAATAATGAAATTATCTACTATAATTCCACAATTACTCAAAATGGCATTATTCATCATCCATCAATACCCAAACCTATAGGGATTCTTGTTTGGAATATAAGGAGCCTAAACTCATCCACTAAATAAAACGCCATCCCGCAAACTTTCACAAAGTTTATGCCTAACATGGCAACTTTGCTTGAGGCGAAAAATGTTTAAATTCGTGACTTATATATTTCAATATCTATCTCAACTTAATGGATACACATGCGTTGAAGCTAAGGAATGCAATGGGGGCATGTTACTACTTTAGAGCAAACAAATCCCAAACATACATATCTTTAAGAAGATCTTCCAAGAAATCTATATTCAAGCTGAGGCTAGCAACCCTGGTGATATTTGGTATATTTCTATTATTTATTCTTCTACTAATTTACAAGAGAAACTATTACTTTAGGATAATCTTAATTTGCATGTTGAAATAGTCTAAAATGCTTCCTAGTATGTGTTAAGGGATTTCAATGATATTATTTCAAGAAGTGAATGTAGGGGAAGTGGTCAATTTCCTACAAATAGAGTCTTTCGCTATGCTATTTGTATGAATTTGTGTGGATTAATGAACATGGGTTGTGCAAGTTCACCTTATATATGGTCAAATGAACAAAATCTTCCTAGACTAATTCAATGGTGATTAGATAAAGCTTAGTGTAATCAAACTTGGAGAAATATCTTCCCAAATTCAAAAATTTTCACCTTTTAAAATGGCCTAGTAATCATAATCCTCTTTTACTTCTCACTGATCCTTTATCTACCACAATTAGGAAATGAAGGACATTTCATTTTCAACCTATTTGGTTAATAGAAAAATCTTGTTTATAGCTAATTAAAGAAGTTTAGGTTGCTTCCCATTATAATGTCTTAACATTCATAGTTATTTTACCATACTTCTTAAAGGAATGAGATGTGAAAGCATTTGGTATTATTCATTATCCAACATTGAAGAGGTTGGAAGGAATTGATAAGAATTTAGCTTAAAACCTTAAGAAAGAAAGCTCTTGGAAAGAGAAGAATGGATTTGGAAAATGAAAACTTACACAAATTGGATGAAAAATAGTGAAAGAAATACTTCCTATTATTATGCTATCGTCCAAAATAAAAGGGTAAAGAATCAAATCCGTAGTCTACAAGATGATCTAGGGAATTAGTTATATGATCAAGAAAGAATATCTAAGATTGTTTTCTCTTATTTTCAAAAAATCTATACTTCATGCAAAGATTTTATCCTACCCATAACCTAATCATAGGGGCAATGTGTTATGGCTTAAAGGATCGATAGAAGTATGATATAGCAAGAGAAATAAGTCTTGAAGAAGTACTAAATGCTTTAAACCAAATTAGCTCTTAGAAGGCTCTAAGTGAAGATGTATTTTATGCCTTCTTTTATATAAGATGCTGGAGCCTCTTAGGACATGAAATTAGCCAATTGATTAACAAGTGTTTTGACTAAGGTACACTTCTTTGTCTATTAAATCAACTCAATTATGTCTAATGTTAAAGCAATTTGAGACAAGCAAAATTAAAAATTTTCACCCAATTAGTCTATGTACTACAATATACAAAATACTCACAAAGCTCCTAGAAAATAGACTGAGGCCTTATCTTGATGAGTTTATCCATCTTGCTGTAGCAAGTTTATCGAGGCGAGAAAAGTAATGAACAATATTATCTTAGTAAATGAAATTTTGCATAGTTTTAGGAAGAAATCTAGGAAGTAGAAATGGATGATGATCAAAATAGACCTTCAAAAGATTTTTTATACAATTAAACAACACTATATATACTAGGCACTTACCAGCCTAAATTTTCCAAAGAAGTGGATCAAAATAATTGATAGCTATTTAAGCACAACTTCAGTTGAAATTCTATTTAATGGTTACCCCTAAGAACCTTTTTACCTAGTAATGGAATTAGACAAGGGGATCCAATATCCTCTTATCTATCAATTCTTGGTATGGAGATTTTTAATTGAATGGTGGAAAAGCAAATGCAACAAGGAACTTAACAAGGATTTAAACCAAAAGGGAGTGACTTATGCATTTCCCACATTATGTTTGCTAATGATTTGGTACTAGTTGCAAAAGCTAACTAGGGAAATGCAAAGAAGATAAAAGAAGTTCTACATGAATTTTTCAACTTATCAAGCTTAAAGATGAATTATCAAAAATCAGTTGTGATTTTTTCTCGAAATACTTCAATGCTATATCAACTTTCTTGGGTATTAGGAAAAAAAGTCCTTTGATAAGTATTTAGGTTTTCCCTTGCATGATGGAAGCAAACCAAGTGTAAGATAACTCAATTTAATAATTGAAAAAGTCCAAAAGAAATTATCAAGGTAGAAAGCTAGGCAATTAGGCATAAGTGGTAGGACTATCTTGATAAAATCTGTTTTAGAATCCCTACCAACATACTTTATGCAAGCTTTAAAAATTCCATCAAAGGTAATCTTGAAGATAATCCAAATTAGCAGGAACTTTTTATGGAATGGTGTAAATGACACAAATAGAGTCCATTGGCTGAATTGGGATAAAATATGTATGCCAAAAGAAGTAGGTGGACTCGGTTTCATTAATTTAACAAAGTATAATGAAGCCTGTGCTAGCAAACGTTATTGGGAATTTAAGTCAAGAAATGTCATATGAGCTACACTTATTAGAGCAAACACAGTTAAAAAACTGTATCAGAGCTACAATCGGTGCTCTTTCCATTATCAAACCGGTCAAAGTTACCTCTAAATAAGATGATGGGTTGGCCTTGATAATCATAAGTAAATATCCATAAAAAAGACTAACTTAATGTTGAACTGAAAGAAAAATTTTACAATTTTATTAATATTCTTTAGAGAATATAAGTAGATTATTTTAGAAATTTAGAATATCCCTACAATCTCGATAATTTCTAGAGGATTGCGCGGTGATATACCCAAAATCATACATTAGATCCACATCAGCCATAATGTTCTCATTTTCAACAATTGACACATTTGTCACTATCTTGAAAAATTCCTCACAAGAAAAATGCCCAAAAACATTGAAACCCAATATCCCCAAAAAAAAAAACTATTCGAATCATCACAATGTCAATGCATCTTTATCTCCTTTGAGTCAGCAACATTTTAATTCAATTCAATCACAACCAGTGGTGAGTAGCTAAAGACCAAATTGGTGTTTCAGTAAGATATTATCCCCCACCACTGGATTTGTTACATACCAACAGGAGCTGGTGTAGAAAAACAACAATGCATTACATGACAAAAACTTCACGTGGATGTTTGCGAATCATGAACCAAAGCTTCTTTTCAAGAAGTAATATAAGAACCTTATGTATTTGGATATTTTTTCATTTGTTGTTATCTCTTTTTGCGATTGTTGTCTTTGCACAGACCGATATATCGGCAATGCTGAAACAAGGATGTAAAGTATAAAGATTCAAGCACAACTAATGGAACATATCGGATCAAGGATCACATATATATCTTTCTTAATTTCTGGGATTTTTTTTTTTTTCTTTTTTCCTTTTTTGGGCAAAGGCTAGAAGAACCCTTTAAAAGAATCAAAGAGAAAATGGATACACGGATGAGTTCTTTTTTTTTTTTTTCTTCCCTGCATTAATATGGGTTCGATGAAATTTGAATAATGCTAAATAATCTCAAATTTTTGTTTTGGCTTATATATATCTATGGATAAGTGCGAATTGGCACTCTGCAGGCAACCAACTAGGAGGTTTCGTGGCTGATCCTCCATGAATGTAAATTCTCTCTCATCTCTCATTCATCTCACAATGACATGCTTGTTGCATGTATCAACGTCCCCTAGTTTTAAGTGAAAATAGGGAGGGCTTTTAGGGAGCATGCTTTTTTCCAGATAGACCCGTACAAGGATTAATTCCAAACCATAAATTGGCCCGATCGGAGGGCTTTTAGGGAGCATGCTTTTTTCCAGATAGACCCGTACAAGGATTAATTCCAAACCATAAATTGGCCCGATCCGAACTGTGAAAAATCAGGTTGAACTATCCCTCGAAACATCGGATCCTAAAGATCTAAACAATTCAAGAGAACAAAATCACCTAAACCACCTAAATGATAGCTCATGAACGTCTAACTTAACTGCAATTGAATCGACGGATCGATTTCGCCTATTCACCCCCATAAAAAAAATAAAATAAAATAAAAAGAAAAGAAACTATTAAGCCACAAAAAAAAAATAATTAAATTATATCTATTAAATCACGATATGTCAACACTACACTTTTTACAATAGTTAAAAACAATTTTTAAAAATAATATCATTAAACTAATGATAAATGACTAATCATAAATTAATTATATTAATAATAAATAAAAAATTTAATTTAAATTAATATAAATTCTTTTTGTAAAACTTATCAAATGTTGAAAACTTAAATACGAGAAAAAAATAAAATTTGAAAAGAAAAAAAATAAAAAAATTAAAATCACGTTAAGTAAAAAAATTAATAAAAAAATAAAAATTATTAATGAATTAATACATTTAAAAAAAATAAAAAAAAATCTCACATTNAAAAAAAGAACTCACATTATTAAAATTTATTAATATATTTAAAAAAGAAAATAATAAAAATATTAAATATTAAAAAAAAAAACGGTTCAAAAACCAAACCCAACCCAGAACTACAGTTCAGTCGTGACCAAGCACATGAACCAACGGCTCCGGGACAGCTCGGTACACTGACTCTATTTCCGAGTATGAGAAAACGAATGGACATTCAGATGTCCCCGTCTCAAACATTTTTAAATGATAAGCAGTAGTGTTGGACCCAAATTGACTGAGCCTATTCAATCCAATTCAACCTCGCCCGGCAAGGAAATAGGTCTGCGTTATCTCATTCACTCGCGTTGACAGCAACCCTTGAAAACCTAGTTGACGCAACTCCATTTCTATATGACTCACTCGAGTTTTAAAATGCATATTCAATTCATGATCACTGCTAAAAATAGAGTCGACAAAACGTTAACATATATTGAAAACACAATACTGAGAGATTCAACGAAATAGCCTTACAAAACAGAAATACTAAATAACTGAACCATCAAGTAATAAAGGAGCATTTAGGTGTTTGTAGCCCTTGTGTAGATCTGCTGACTTGCATGAGCTGAGACCATCCTGATTAGACCTCTGGCCATCAGCTCCCTGATTGCCTTCCTTGCGAGTGACCCATTGATCTGAAAACTTAAACCAAGTGAAAAGAAGCAAAAACAAAGAAGACGCCTAAACAAGATGGTCACAAGTAAACTAAGAGTTCTCAATTACAAAATTATTCATAAACAAAATGGGGTCACCATCATGGCTTGTAACCGAGGATAGGGCTCCATAACCTAGACCTTTCTTAACTTTAAAATACAAGATCATTAACAACCAATCAAAGAACTTGCATCAAACATGAAGGCAAATGATCATGTGAATACTCATTCAATTACACGAGCCTAGGTATCAAGAAAGCATAATGCTGTGATAAATGACCAAAGCCAAATAACTAAAACTATCTTCTCCAATTACCCATGAAATGCCACCTAGTAAAATTATAAACACACATTACTCAGCCAGACCCAACAAACATACAAGGTTGAAGAGCAAACCAGTTTAGCAAATTAATAAGCTTGCTGCATAACCAACTGATATCACTTGATTAGAGGGAAAGGCATTTAACCATAGATGAAGCTGTTTCTAGAGCCAATCAATCCAGGAACTAAGTGAATAAAGCATTTATGGAAAAAAGCCATGATATGTAAGAAAAAAAGAATTGGTAATCATGTTCCCACGAAACAAAGTACTTTGTTATCTTAAAGAAGGAAATATGGGTAATAAGGTTGAAAGAGGATATAAGCAGTAGTAAACCTGTCAAATTAGTCGACAGAAATAAAAATTCTCCATTCAAAGCTGAAATGTGAATTTAAAAGATACCACAACAACATGGGAAGATTTTGATTGTAATGGTTTTTGCTTCAAGTTAGACATTAAAAGTTAAGGTAATTTAAGAAAAACTTCAGATGAATATAATCAAACAAACAATGCATAACCATCTATCATGAACTTTAAGGTACTTCCATAATGTTATTTATTTAATTTTTCTCTTCGGGCCAACATATTTCCATAATGTAAAAAAAGTGACTTAAATAAAAGCCATCATCACATATGCAAAAGCATAATTGATTCACACTTCCATAATCCTATTAAATGAAACAAAGAACTGAGGAAAAATGGAATGACATAACAAAGAGGAAAGAAGGGTACCCTTAGACGATCAGACAGAATGGATGGGGTGATGAGCTTGTACTTTGGTGCCTCAGAAAGTAGCTTATCATAAGTTGCTTGATCAAACAAAACCATGTTGTTCACCTTTTCCTTTTGCTTTCCCTTGCTCCACTTCTGTTCATCATGATCCATGAATCATCACATCAGACATCAGAAAAACAATTATGCTCTACCGGTCCACTAGCATGATATTTATTATTTTCTTAAACAAAAAATAAAAGTTCACACCTCCATGCATCCAGGACAAATACTATAACGGCAGTAAGACTGCGCTTCTAGCCTGTTGGGATTATATAGCCTACTAATGCAGCAAAACTAAAAATATATGTTCGAAAAATCGTTTTTGGTTAGTTTTCATTTTTTTTCTTTTCTTTTTTTGATTATTAAAGCGTGAAAATTTGTTCCTTTCTGCTTCATACAGTGTTTCCCTGAAAACAAATCTACATCAAATATTTAACATAGACCTCACATATGATCTAACAGCAGCAATTCACTTTCTGCCCTAAATTTTCCAGCAAAAGTTGAATCAAAACCACCGGTAAGACATACAACTACTGGAGCTCATCTAACTACCAACAAAAGTGCCTTAATTAGACCGTGACAATTACTTCATAAACCAATCAAAACAATTTATCATCTTCACAGTACTATTTTTAAAAACAAAATAATCACATAAACAAATCCAGCAACCTTATTTCTCATGTTACCAATTTATAATATATAAAATAAAACGGAGAGAGGGAAAGATAAAAAGGACCTTCTTTTTCTGCTTGCCACCACCAGATTTGGCTGGCTTGGAGGACGGAGGAGGAGCCTTGTCCTTCTTAGGGGCCTATAAAATTAGAAACAACAGAGAAGAATCCATTTAATTCCAATTGATTAGAGAAAAAAATAATAATAAAAGACATCCTTTTCAGATTCAAGAGAGAAAATCGAAAGATGGAATAGTAGAGAAATGTTACCATAAGATCTCGTCACCGGAAGTAGAAGAAGAAAGAGAGAGTGAAACCGGAGGAGCGGCGGCGGAAAGCTTTCAGTGAATAAGCTCTCGAGGAAACTGAAGATTGTGATGTGCAAGAAATTTATCATGGCAATGAAGATTAGGGTTTCGGGAGTCTACAAAGTCCCAACGTTTGTGGGATCATTGGGCTTGAGTTATAATGGGTTGAACGGATTGGGCTTGAGTTATCATAGTAAAAGCTGCAGTAAAATTGGCTGGGTTTAGAATGCGGATTCTGAGTAGATTTTTTTTTTTTTTTGGGAAATTCTGAATACATTTAAATCAAATTAATTTGTTCTTAAATAAAATTTAATTAATGTTTTAAAATTTATTTTTTTAAATTATTTTTATTTTTACAATAAAAATTGAATTTTTATAACCATTCTTAAAATTGAATTTTCATAATAAAAGTTGTATAATAAAGATTAGTGAACATATAGACCTCAAATCTTAAAATTGAATTTCTAAAATTTCCATAAAACCATTTTGCTTTAGATAAAAATGAAAAATAAAAAACAATACTAAGTACAACAAATTCACCTTCATTTAGTGTAGTATTGATAAATAATCAAACATTTAATTTAAATTTGTACATGTGTAATAGTGTAATGTTTGCTAATATGTATAGTGTTAATGGATGAAATAGGGTCTACCATTAAGATATAAAACAAGGATAATTTTTTTGTTTCCTTTATTGTTATTTTCGTAGTATAAAGTTATTATTAAAAATTGTAAAAAGTTACTTCTTTTTCTTTTGTATTGAATACAAGGGCGGTCTTGGCTTTTTAATATACATGATAAATATATCCTTATTAAATTAATTAGAAGTTGATATAAAAGTTAGTTTTATTATTATATATTATTAGATAGAGGGTAAATAGGTAATTTCAAATATAAGATAGAAGTGTCGACTACATAAATCTTTTGGGGTTTTAATAATATAGATATACGTCATATATATTTTATCATTTTTATACGTACAACTAATAACATCCTATCAACCATATTATATGTATATTAAATATCATATTATTCATTAAAAAAGAAATAATGTTTTTTCATGATTATCTCAAAAGATATTGACTTATAAACATTATCTTTTATTATACAACTAGATTAAGTTTCTTTCTTCATTTTTCTCGTAAATCATTGATTAATTAATCTTACTAAAAATAAAATAAGGTTTTTTTTTGAAAAAAACAAATAAATATCTAGGCACCATTCCATTATCCTAAAATTTATTCTTCTAATATTTTTTGGTGTAACGAATTAGAGAAGCTGCAATATAGATACCATTGGTAAGGTAGAGATGAGTAAAAAAGAAATGATGGTAGCCACCTCGCTAATACAACAACATTAGTTACCATTATCCAATATAAACTGTTTGGTAAAAAAAAAAACTTTCCAATGCAACTAATTATGTAGGTGTTATAAATGTAAATATAATGTATTACTACTATAAAATTTAACTATTTCAATAAATTTTAAGCAACAAATTTCAAGTAAGTGGCAATTTTCCTTTTTTTATTAAAGGAATAGGTTGGCAATAATATTTATCAATCACTTTGTAACACATGTTGCCACTTGAAGACATGTGTTGGTGGCAAGTAGCTTACCTACATAAAATTTGGTAATTGACAAATTTTATTACTCATTCAAGAAAAAAAAATTGCAATAGTATTTTTAGCTGCAAGTTTTATTTGCTAGCCACTGTATATTATGTAATAACAAATGCATAGCATTGGTAGAAGTCTTGTGCACGCAAAATTTGTAAGGTATGAATTTTTAATTGGCATCTAGTTAAAAAAAAAAAATTGCCATCATTTTAAGCATACTTTAAAAACAAAAAAGAAATTATGCATTAATCAAAACATGAAAAAAGAAAAAAAAAAACAAGGAAAATGTTATGCACAATTTTTTCCTGACACAAATAATTGAAGATACAAATCTAGCATTATGAAGTACGTATACATAACTTTTTCCTAAACTTTATGCATCTTTATTTTATGTATTGGTGATTGAAATTTCCATACGATCAAGATGGAATTTCAAATTCTATTGCTCATGATGTGTATCATCACTTTTTATTATTACATATTTTTGATAATTTAATATGTAAGCTTTTGTTAGAAAAAAGAAATGTAAGCTTTTGATTTGTGATTAGATGATTTTATTTCTACAAAGGAAATTAGATTTGAATTAAAACATTTGAATAAGAAAATTATTAAAGTAATGCATAAAAAACCTAACTTAATATAAAGTAATTTATGTAATAATTAATGTAACCGTAATATAATATTTATTTATATAACATTTCGAAAATATATTATAATAATAGGTGTACATGCAATTCAACATAATAATTAAATATATATAACATAATTAATATATACATATGTTTACATATTAAAATTTCTCTATAAAAAGACTCTACTATATAAGCTATAATTATATTACAATTAATGATGAAAATAATTTTCTATTAACTTATACAGTAATTTTGCTTACAATGCATATACATATAACCATCATCTTAAGTATAAATTTCAATTTCATATTTTGATATATGATAGCATTACAGTTATTTAAAGTTTATGTAACTATACATATAATTACCTATGATTGGAATGACAGATTTATAATATAACTAAAAATTTTTAGAAGCTATTTAAGAAAACTAACAAGAATAATTTCATAATTGTGAAAACCAATATTATTAAATCTAGTCCAAAATATTAACTTGGAAATGAGAAAGGATTAAAGGTCGAGAGGGTCAATTGAGATCAAACCAAAATCAATAAAAATATTATAATATGATCTATATTTATGTATAAAGTAAGAAAAAGTACTTATATCCTTAAAGTTGAGAGCTTTTTATAGTATCTTTTTTTTTTCTTTGATCTATATATTTTTTAACAAGCTTGTGTACTTTCTAAAAAACAGAAAAGAAAACAATATATTTTAACCGTAAAAAAACCTACTAGGTTCTTATCAAATTTGGGTTGAATTGGTCGGATTAATTGGTTGAACTGAAGTTACTATTGATGAGAGTCAAATAAGTGACTCGAATAAGTTTTATAGAGGAGTTAGGGAGACTAATACTGTTTTAAACCATAAGTTGCACGTATAAATAAATAAATAAATTTAAAGAAAAAATCAAGCTTAATCGAAGCTAACATAATAAATTATGAGTTTAGAACGATAAATATATTTATATTTATACCAGTTTAGGTAATTACAAATCTATCTAATAAGAGAACTTTATTTTTCTACTAGAGATTAGGGTTTGCATTTGTAAAGTTTGGTAAAAGAAAGTGCCGGTGTTTTAAGGATGACTGGCCTTGAGTTATGATAGGCTCAACGAGTTGGATTGGCTTAGAATCATAGTAAAAATTAAGAATGGGTGCAGTTTGATTTGATACAATTTACTCACCCTTACTAAATTGAACTAAACCTAATATTACAATTTGATTTTTTTATAAATCAAACCTAACTATCTAGTTTGATTTATAATTTTTTCGAACTTAAGAAAAAAATACGATTTAGTTTGGTTCATGATTCACCTTACTAGGTCACTTAGGTGAAGCTAAGAAGCGAAGTTATGCTTAGCCGACATTAAACAAACTATTAATGTAGCCCTAAATTGCCAACACGATGTCGTCTTAGTACCCAAACAAAAATTACAGGGTGTGGATGTCTAACATGCTCTCTCCAACCCTAATCGTTTGTCACATTATGATTTATGCTGTTGGCATTTACTTCTTTCAACAAGCATCACGCATAGACATCGTTGTTTTATACTCCCCATGGATATTTAAACAGGCAGAGCTCACCGCCACTAATCAATCATAGCAGTTAGATTCATTAAGGCATTTTATGTTCTGATCTTAACATTCTTCCTCAATTGAATTGGATGTCGCATGTTGCTTCTCACAAGTGTAGGGGATACGATTGCTGCATCATTGATCTTTGCATCATTCTCATTATTATCACCATTCGAAAGGAAAAGTCATGTAGGCTATTGGTTTGAGCTTTGCCATGGTAATGCTATTCTTAGGTTCATTTTCAATGGGACTTATCCAATTGCTTGGGTTTACAACTTTGAGATCTTTTCATTAAGTATTAAGGCTGTGTACGGAAGGAGTGAGTATGGTTGTCGTGGTTAATAAGGCTCTAAGTAGACTTATTGAGATGACATTTATTTTACCGTATAAAGTACCCACCATTGGTGGGGACATTCTTTACCTTTGCAAGAATCATGGTCATTTTGTAGGTGTTTTTCTATACTATGATGTCGAAGACACAAGCTTGTACCATCAAATAGACCAAGTAAGTTTTTGGTCACTAACATAAGTAGAGGTTTGTTACTAGATGTATAGAGAGGGACAAAGGTCCAAGGGTAACAATGGCGATGGTAACAATGATCGTACCGGTAGTTGAAATGACCATGACGATTATGATTGTGTTACTAATATTATGCAAAGAAATAATTTAGTTTGGTTTTTTATTTCTCATGATTTCGATGTTTGGATTGGTGGTAATATGGTGATTATGATGATCAGTTGTGAATTTTTGCAAGGTTGTCATATAAACTCAACCCTAACTTTTATGGGACGATCTTGCTATAGTTTACTTCTCTTGAACAAGGAAAATGTTTCTTTTTTTCCTTTTTTATTTTATTACCATCTCTCTTCCTCAATTTAAATACACCTTCAAAACCAGGGACTTAGTCTTCACATGAAACATAAATGCAAGACCATCACCATCTATATCATAATTTGCAGTTTTTTTAGCTATAACTCTTAAAATCTCATCATTGAACGTAATAATATAAGGATCTAGTTTGCAAAAGAAAGTTGAAACACCATAACAAAGTAAAACCATTATTCTTGTAACTTGATACTTCCAATATCCTTGGTATATATATATATATATATATATATATAGTAGCAATTATATCTATTTATATAGCATTTTGATTCGATCTAACCAATTCGATTTGCTTAGTCAAACAGAATTGTGAATTGGAATACTAAGCCCAAAGTGAACTGTAAATAAACAGATTGCAATAATAATAATAATAAATAAATAATCGATTTTTCAATTTCGTTTAGTTCACTTTGTAGATTAACTCATAGTTTGCCCCTTTTTGCCCAACCCTAATTAAAGCTGCATTGTTTAAAGGGAATTTGTATTTGGAATACATTGAAATTGAATTAATTTGTTCTCAAATGACCATAAATAAATTCAAAATTTATGGACCAAGTAAGCTCAAATTAGTCAAGAGATTAGAGTCATGATTATTTTCCCATCCATAATCTTGTTAAGGCATTATTTCTTTATGTTAGTATCATTAAACAATCTATACACCCAAATTATCATTCATAATAGATGAACAGTTACTTAACCTCATGAATTATAAAATTTGAACATTGCTCCCAGCATATTAAAGAAGTATTGTTCACTCTTTCTATTGAATAAGAATTAAATATTGTAATATTAGATATCAAATATATAGCTTCGTTTAGGTAAGTCTTCATGTAGATAAAATGATTATTGTTTTTAATCTATTATTTGGTTTGATAAAATAGCTTTAAAATATTGGATTAAAACTAAAAAATAATTACTATATATCCAATGGTAAAAAAATCTATTTCAAATAAATGATTGATGAATTATGACTATAATTGAGTAGATCGAGATGGCTTGACAATATATCACAAGTGAAATTAATAACATAGTACGTCTTAAAATTTCTTCTTTTTTAATTATTTTTATTTTTAAAAGAAAAATTAATGATTTTATAAATTAATTCTATTGTTGCATGTGTAATTAGTTCTCTAATCTTTAAAATCTTGCATTTACACCTCAAATCTTGAAATTGAATTTTTAATACTTTCATATAACCATTTTGTTTTTTATAAAAATAAAAATAGAAATAATAAATAATATTAAGTACAACAAATTCACATTCATTTAGTGCAATACTATAGCAAAAAATAATTAAACATTTAAATTAAATTTGTACAGGCATAATAGCATAGTGTCTTGTTAATATATATAATATGAAGGGATTTATTAAGGTCTACCATTAAGATATGAAATAAAGACAATTTTTTAATTTTATCTATCATTATTTTTTCGTAATGCATAATTAATATTGGAAAATGTAAAAGGTTATTTCTTCTTCTTCTTCTTTTTTATTGGATACATGCTAACTCTCTCTCTCTCTCTCTCTCTCTCTCTCTATATATATATATATATATATATATTATCTTTTTTATACATATATAACTAACAACATACTATCAGCCATATTATATGTATATTGCATATTATATTATTCATTTAAAAAAGAATTAGTGTTTTTTCATAATTAGCTGAAAAGATTTTAGCTTATAACTTTCCTTTATCATATAACTAAACCAAGCTTTTTCCTTCATTTTCCTAGTGTAGTTATTGATTAATTTATCTTTCCAAAAAAGGATAAAAATGTTTCTTTGAAAAAACAATTGGCCTCCATTCCATAATATTAAAATTTATCCTTCCAATATTTTACGTGTGACGGACTAAAAACTAGTGATATAAGTACTGTTGGCCAGTTGAAATTTAGCTAAAAAGAAGTAATTGTAACTTTCTCACCAATGCAATAACATTAGCTACCACTACTAACTTAGAGTTCATAAGGCAACTTAATATGGGTGTTTTTATTTCTTGAAATATTATAAATTTAACATATAACTACAACAAAGTATACTTATTGTACTAAATTTTAAGCAATGAATTTTATGTAGTGACGAATTTTATTTCTTGAAACTTATGATATATAAGTTTCATTTTATATCATAAAAGTAGGTTAGCTACAGCATATGTTCATCACTTAGTAGCACATGTCATTACTTAAAGATCGCATGTGTCATTGGTGGGCAACTTACTCCCATAAAATTTGGCAAGCAATAAATTTTGTTGAGCTGATGGATTAAAAAAATTGTCACATTATTGTTAGTGAAAAATTTTGTTTGCTACTTAGTGAAAAGTGTTGCCACTTATGATACAAAGTGTTGGTCAAAATCTTGCGTACTTGAAATTCATGGCATAGCAATTCCTAATTTGCTTTTATGGGAAAAAGAAAAATCACCACAAGTCTAAAAATATGTAAAAAAAAAAAAATCATATTAACCAAAACATGACAAAAGACTCAATATTATACTTTTTGAATAGTTTAATATGTAAGCTTTTAGTATCTCATTAGACGATTTTATATCTACAAAACATAATTGTCGAAGTTTAGAACATTTGGATAAGAAAGTTATTAAGATCATAAGAATGTGTTGAAAACCTAACAATTAATATAAAGTAAACTATGTTATATATATATATATATATATATATATTTAAAGCAATATGTCATAGTTAAATGTAACCATAATGTAATACTTATTAATATCACATTTCAAAAACATGTTATAATAATAAGTATACAAGCAAATTCAAGATAACATTAATATATATATATATATATATATATATATATATATATAGAGAGAGAGAGAGAGAGAGAGAGAGATACACATAATAAAGGTAGAACTATATGAAGTTCGTGAGATAAAAATTACACAATATATTCTAAAGATTGCTTTAGTTGGAGTCTCTTATTTTATTTTGTAAGACTTTTATATCTAATATATTAAGCAAATAATCTCATTTTGGATTTTTATTATAATATAATTTGCTTTTCTTACACTCATGCTACGACTCTAGGTTATGGATTTTCATTAGTCCCATAAAATATCTAATTATAATTTCTATATTACATGTATTTGTTTTTATTACTTTAAAGTACTTTCATGGTTTGAATTATCTTATAGTTCATATATGCTCAATTAATTGCTATTTTTCTTGAATTATAAAATGAAAAATGGGATGAGAAATTCAAAATCAAGAAAAATAAATTTTCACTTTAAAAGTTTTAGAATATGAATAGAATAGAACCAATTTATTTATTATTTTAAAATTTTTATCTTCAAACAAGATCTTTTTTTATCTAATGTTGAAATAGGTTTTTAATTGCAATTATTATAAATTAATTATCTTGATGGGTTTTTTTTTACAATATTGTATGTAGGAATAGAAAAATTATATTCCATAGTGATTAAAAGAAAAAAAAAAACTATGGTGGATTGATTCATTGGCAACTTCACTTAGAAATTCTTTTTTCTAAATAAAGTCTTCATACATATCTTATTCATCGACATACATGGTAATCTTTAATATATTTGTCATTTGCCTTTAAAAGATGCAATTAAAGCACATTCACTTATTTTAAAAAGCTAAATCAAATCTAGAAAAAAGCATTCAAAATTATATAATTTTACTTTTAATTAATCACGAGATAAGGAAGTGTTTTTAGTTTAAAGGGTAATTAAAGGAATACAGGTAGGAAAAAATTATTTCTTAACGTCTAAAGTCCAAAAGGGGAGGTAATTAGGATAGAATAGATATTATAGATTGAAGATTGAAATAAGAGATAAATATGCTAAGGCTATTGTAGTTTAATGGCATGAACATTGGTCCTCCAATAGGATGTACTAGGTTTCGATCCCCTTCCCTTAGTTATAATATTTAATAGTTGAAAAAAAAAAGATATAACAAATAGATATATGGAAACGTAAATTGATATATATACATATATATGACACAACTTGACCAGTATTTTTGTCGTGATAGATCGTCGTACAACGTACTTCGTACAAAGGTCAAAGATTAACCCCCTTTTCAATCATCACCCTTTCATGTAACATATTAGGCTACTTCCACTTTTAGCTACTTTAGGTCTATGGGCAAGTAATACCATATCAAAATAGATAATATTTCCATTCATTCAAATTTGCAATCATAAATCAAGTCTATAAGACATTACATCCCCAAAATAGTAGCAAAATAGATCAAGTAGTCTAATAAGCTACAACTGGTCTAAAAACATAAGTTATTAAAGAAAGTAAAACTTTAGTCATATTCCTTAGCAATCCACTCATTCGCTTTAGTCTTCCTATGGACCCTCCTAAGCTTAAGACTAACCTTGGGCATTCCATGTCTCGGGCCGATAAAGAGGTGTCCCTATAATAAAAGAAATTTCAAGGGCTATAACCTTATGCTTAGTGAGTTAATCCTCCAGTCATGCCTTTCAAGTAGTATAGTTAACAAGCATATGAATACATGTGACAAGTAACATACCATATAAATACATGTAGTAGCTTAGGAAGTGCGTGCAAATTAGAATTATGCCATTTGTAGTCAAGGTTAGAGATTATTAAATGACACGAACCATTAACTGAGTTTCAATACTTGGGTTTTTATCCATAAATGCACTAATGTACAACAAATACACTTAAACATCGATATATATATATAGACATACTTTACTTTCATGAAAAATATAAACTTTTTCAAACCCGAAAATTCCCAGATCTAGCAGTATGGTAGCCTCCACAGTTCGCGTCATACGCTTTAAGTAGAAGTCAGAAGACATGGCTCTTAGTCACATGGTTGGCATCTCCTAGACATTGCCTAATAAGCCTGTAGGCTAAGACAGGGACTCAATAAATATGGCACTATTGTATGCTTAAATTGATCCTTTTAAGAGCTTCTGGTCCTATGAGGTCTTTCCTACTTTCCGCATGAGGTGACGGTTGGTATAGGTATAATGCAATGTCATGCCATGCATGATCCATTTTAATCATATGTCAAATAAGTATTAGGTTCATTTATTTAGGTGATCAAACAATCACCTCTCATGGCTAACAATCCTATAAATGCCCATCATGCAAGTACTTCTGGTTCTCGTAACATCATTAGGTCATTTGATAGCCAAATAATATAACACATGCATATCTCAAATGCTACATGCAACCATTTATCATAATTAAGATATCTAATGCTACTAACTACAAGCAAAATCAAGCATGGAGTTATAGAGAGTTACTTACTCGGTCATAACTGTTAATCATAGTAGTTTGGTGGCAAATTGTCCTTGAAATTGGTGTCTCTTGAACATGTAAATGAGGCCAAATAAGAATTTGCTATTTTATGGCTTCATCTTAATGAGCTTACTAAAGTTATTCCTTCGATTTTACTACTTATTGTTATATTTTTCCTAGTTAGGTCAAATTCTTCGATTGCATATATCTTTTTCATTTCTTGTTTTAAATCTGATTCCTATAATCTTATAGTCAATTTTCCTCGTTTTTCACGTATACTTTCACATGGTGTGATCATATTTGGGAGGTGGGGCCCGCATTTTTATGTATAGGTCAGAATGGTAGCACATCTCTTAAGTATGCTTCCTTTTGGGTTTGTTTGCATCATTGGGTTTTGCTCATTTGCTGAAATCAATTGGTTTTGGGCCTTAGACCATTGTTTAAGCTTCAATATTCACATATAATTTGTTTCTTATTCATTATTTTTAGCTTTGATTCTATCTCTTGTTCTTTAAGCTTTTTAGTGGGCTTTTAAGCCATAAAAGAGCTTGATTCTTACGATAGACTTACTACATACTTTAGTGGGCTTAGGGAACCTATAGTAAGTGTAGCGCCTCATCTCTTTAGGCTTATTCATCTAGAATATGGGTGCCTAGGAGATAGATTTCCACACTGTCCTCAAGTTGAGGATAAGGCTAATTGAAAACCAAGTACAGTTCAAAATTTAAAGTAATGCATAATTATAGAGAATCATGGAAGCGACTTTTAGGATATACAACATAAGGGCACTATAATGCCCATGGCCATCAAGGTCTCACAAATTGAACATAAAATAATTAAGTCCTTCAATATTATTTCATAGTATGATAATATTCAATCCTTGCTCTCAATGTTCCTCATCCCAACCTAAGCTTCAGTGTTATCTCCATCTTGAGTTCATAAGATTAGAACAAAACTAACCCTTCAACATTAAGCCAAGTGAGCAAAAGTATATAATAAATAATGAATAGTAATAAGTGAATTTCAATTTACATTTAATATCAATGTCACAACAATTTTAGCAAATAATAGCACCAATTATAACTGAGCTTACTGTAATTTACTAATTAATAGCTTATGCGTGCAATGTTATGCCATGCTAATGTACGTGACATATATTGGCCAATATCCTAACCGAGTAGATAATGAGCGACACTTAATGACTCTCAAGCAAAATATTTGAGCAGCATTTGGGGGCTCAAAACCGAGCATGCAATTCTATATGTTGAAAATAACCAAGCTTTATAAAACTTGTGACTCGTAGGTCTCTTTATGCAAACTGAGCTTTCAACGTAATCCTTAGGTCATCTTTTCTTAAACCGAATTTTTTAAACATGACCCTTGGATCCTTAAATCAAAACCAAGCTTTATAAAATATGGCTCTTAGGCCATCCTCATGCCATGCCATAAATGTACATGATGTAAATTATTTAATGATAACCGAGCAACAATTTTCAAGCATACACGAGTTAATTTCAATAATAGCCGGGCAATAACCATCCATAAGTAATTTTTGCAATTTAATGTATGTGCCAATTGAAACACTAATCATCAATTTACAATAACTTCACTTCCATTCACAATTCATATAATACTCACTTACAACATGATAGATAATTCCAAGCTCAAGTTATTGTACCTAAACTATGTCCATCATGTACTCTTACTAATAAACCACATGATAATCAATCATCACAATAAACATTTATAAATTCATCAAGTCATATGATTCACTTTAGTGAAATTGAAACATTTTATTTAAAGAACGAGTGGTTGTTTAACTTTTACAGCCACTTTGCATTATGATGAGTAAGAAAGGGGTGCTCATTGTATACTCCTAACATTCTCCATTATTGTCCTTGAGATAGTCCATCATATATGCAATGTCATTAGGATATATATATATATTAAGTAACAAAGTGGGATTTAGAAATAAATCGTTTAACTGAATTCTATTTAAGCTTCCTCATCTTGTTATCAATTCCGTTAGAATCGTTATCCTATATTTTCAATCTTATATACATGAATTTTTCATCATCATTACGTTTAATACGAAATTTTCACAAGTAATGAACCTTAGCTAAGAGCTTCTTTCTAAAAATTATTTCCATATATTTTCTAAGAAGTGATTCATAAAATAATAAGTAATCTCAATTATTAAAGCTTACCCAAAATTTATTTCTTATTAATAATATTGTCTCATCTTTATATATATATATATATATATTAATGGAGAAAAAGAATATATATATATATATGTACAGTGTCTTTTATATATACTTATTCACATACCATCATAGTGAAAAGTAGTCTCCAAAGTATTAGTTACACACATTTCCCTAAAATATATCTTATTTGAATATGTACACTTAAATATTTTTAGTTGCTTCATTAGCTATAAATAAAAAAAAATTATTTTGAGTTGTAGCTACAATACAAAGAACCAAACTAGCCCGAAGGAACCAGACCAAACCATAATAGCATGCAACACCAAGAACAGATGCATAAGTGATAGGGTGCACACTTACAAAGTAAGCCTCTTTGGTGTAGGGCATGCTAATTATAAATTTTTAGAAGTAAACACCAACTGCTTATGACATGTAAGACAATCAAGTCAATGGTTACTTGGTCATGCTATATATAAAGGTCTCTAGTGCACTTGTCATTCTCTTATTATTATTATTATTATTATTATTATTATTCATAATTATATAAGTCCTGCAGTAAAATTACTCATGTAGGACAATTAAGCATTGGCAAAAATCTATGTGGGACATGAAAATAAAATCTGCACATTAGTGCAGAATTTTTATACACTTAAGTGACTTTTGCCATTGGATTAACCATGTTAATCATGATGGTTGTTTAGTGAAACTCGAAATCATACTAAACTAATAATACTAGTATATGGCATGAATTTTTGTTAAAATCTTTCACTTAAACATCATTAAATTGATGGTTAAAGTTGGGGTATTGTTGAGCTTTATTTCAGTTTTCTTTAATTTAACCTAACTAAGCCCAACTTGCTTAATGTAAGTTACTCTACTAAAATTAAGGAAAAATATTTTTTTTTAAATGTTTAAAAAATATTTTTAAAAATAACTTGGAGTTGCTAACCAATTAAGCTAGTAAAAAAAAAATCAAATTAGGGTTTTCAGGTGAAAAAATCCTAATTTCACTACTAGTTTGTGAATTAAAAAAAATAATTTTCAAAAAAATTAAATAGAAAATCTGAATTTAGGAGCTAATATATTAAAACTAAGTTACTATGTAAAAGCTAAAAAAAAAAAACTAATGGCCCTTTATTTTTTATAATTTTTCTAAAATTTCCAAAATATGGAAAAATATACAAAAATGAGATTAACATGGATTTTTTTATAATTATTATTAAGAATTTTCAAAAAGAAAAAAGATTGTTTTTTATATGATTGCTTCGGAGGTGCCTATATACTCATTAGTATGAATCAAACCAACGTACTTCTGCTTTTTTTTTTTTTAGAAAAGATTTAGTGGGTTTATTATTTTTAATTTGAAAATTGAGCTAGATTTATATTCTTTAACAATTTATTATTATTTTTAAAAAAACCTTGAAAGATCTAACTTTATTCTCCAAATTATAAAAGAAACTTAACTAACTAAATCTTTTGAAAAGACTCTACTTAAAATTTTTATTATTTAAAAAAAAAACAACTACATACTAAAAATTTATTTTTTCAGAAGCTTTAAATGCAAGATTTATGCGAATTTACTAAGATATGTAATTTAGATATATATTTTCACTAAAAATATGAATCTTAGAAAAATATGCAACCATATCTAAAAAAGCAATTTTTATAAAAGAGATGCAATTTTTGTAAAAAAAGCATGACATAAATGATGCAATTTTTATGAAAAGGAAGCAATTTATCTAAAAAAAATTGCAAATTTATCTATCAAAAATATGATTTTAATATATGTAATTTATATAGGAATTACTTTGTTAAAAAAGAAAACCTAAGCTAAAAACTTGCATTAAAAGACAGAACAAAGTTAGTAAAATAACTCTATTAACTAAAAAATAATATATATAACAACCTACTCAACTACTTAAGCGAGTTGGATCTAAGGGCATAGGTTGAGTTGAAATCCAATAGAGAAGAACAAGGCAATTTCATCGACTTCCTACATTACAATTGGGGTGCTAATTCTTGTAAGAAATCACACTTTTGTGTGATTCGTATTAAGGAAAGTATGTTTGAGATCAACGCCTTGGAGAATGGTGGTGGTTTTGAGTGTTTGGAGAATGAAGTGGTAATGTTGGTTACAGGTGATGTGATCGGTTACAGTTCAATACGAATTAGATGCATGTTCTGATGTTTTTAAGTATAGGGAAGGCAGTGGTGAGGTTATTTTCGAGTGAAAGTGGTCATCGAGCGATGTTCCATGGGTGACTAAAGTGGTTAGGTCGTTGCGTTGTTGATGGGTAGGTTTGGGTTGACAGTGAAACTTGCATTAGGCATTACTAGGGTGATGGGTGTTGTGTCATCACGTTACGCAAAGATGGAGTAGTTGTGTGAGGATGGAGCAATCACATGAAGACAAGAGTAGTCAGAGTTAGGTGCTATCATGTGAAGATGGATGGAGTAGCTAGGTTCGTTGAGTAATGAGTCTATTGTGCATTGGTGAGGACATAGTTGGAGGTTAAGTGCTGGTCATGGGAGTATGCTTTGAGTCATGAGTGAAAGTTCATAGTAGAGGATGATTCGTAGGCTTAGTAACGTTGATCATGTATTCAAAATAAGATGGGGATTTATTGTGTGTGAGTGATGTTTCAAGTTAGGTTCTATTGTAAAAGTGTGTGTTGTTGCAGGTCGTATAACTAGGTTGTATAGTGGAGTTAGGTTTCTGTTCGTAGGGGTGAAAGAGAGGGTGATCAAGAGTGGGGGGCTACTGTCAATGGGGAATAAAGTTGGGATAAAAAATTATTGGGTCGGTGAAAAAAACCGTGTAGATGAAATAGATGAATTCCCTTTTATAAACAAGTAGTTTAAATCTTTTGGATATCTTTAAATCTTTTGGATAAAGATTCAATCTTGATTAGAGTTTAACAAATCTAATCTTTACACGATTTGATGATATTCGCTTTAGATTTGTTAATTTCTTTAATGATTTAATCATTATTCTATTCAAACCCTAAAAAATATATAAAGATTTGATCTAATCCATTGAAAAAATTAGATTGTAGAAACTCCATGTTTTCTTTCCCTTTCCTACTCTTTCTCAACTAGATTTGAGAAGATGATGATGTGGTCACTTTAAATTAAGTTCTAACTTGATCCTCATTAGCTAAACTCTTAACCTAATGCCATGGGTGTGGATGTAAGGATCTACTTCAGTCTCTCTCACCCCAAAGTGGTAACATTTAAGAAACAATCTCAAACAGTGGGTAGCATTTCTTGATATCACTTAGTTCCTAAAGGATGAGATAATTCATGTTGTACAATTGAATCATTCGCTTATATGTCTTTGATTCATGGCCTAACCTATTATCACATAGATGCTAACGGTCGTCATATTTTAGATGCAATTTCATGTTATGCATAACAGGTTGTTAATTAGTCTAATGTAACTAAGTCCATTTATCATGGTGACCAAATAGATTTTCACAAACACTCCAGGTTCATAAAACACACATACACACACACACACACATATATATATATATGCAACCACTTTTATAATATTTCGATACATAAAGTGTCTTATTCACATAAGTAAGAAAAATCAAGAACATGCATAATCCCAATTGCTCCCCATGTAAACTCATTTTTAGTCATCACATAATATGTTGTTTGCTAATCTACAAGCATAAGCAAATACAGTACCCATAAGGTACTTACTCAGCTATAACTGCTAGTTGTCATAATAATCATCTAGTAAGTCTTTGTCTAGATTAAGGTCTCTTGGTAGTTATAAATACAAAGTAACTTGTCAGTGCCACATGAAAGAACTACTCTATTTAAATGCCTTAAATTCTTTACTTTTCTCGAGTTATTCCAAAATCTTGTTTTAGCCATAATTTCCTTGTTTTAAATCTAATTTCTATGTTCTTATAGTCGATTTTATATGGTTTCAGACAAACTTTCACATGGTGGAGTCTATTTTGGGAGGTAGGACTAGAAATTCTATACAGTAGGCCGGATAAATCATAGAAATTAAGAGTTTGCTTTAATTGTTGCTAGTTTTAGGGCCAATTCATGGGCCAAAGTTACATTATTCTTTTCAGGATATTTCCTATGGCCTAATGGGCCTTTATGTAAGTACTAGGCCCAAAATTCTAGCAAGGCCCAATTGGCTTTACTTCTTCATTTTCCTTCTTTTTCCTTTCATTCAATTATGTGGTTTTCTTACTTTAAGCAAGGGTTTGAGGCTCCAGTTCGTTTTAGACCCCTTTTTAATTCATTTATGGGCTTACTTATATTTTTCTATGACTAAAGTTGCTGACTTAAACCATCTTTAAACCCACCCCCAAACTTCTTCCTTTCTACTATGCATTTACGTCCTTTCCCTTAACTTTACCCTAAGTTTCACATTCTAAGGTCATAGACCAAGGCCTGAGTTGACTTGTTAGACCTTGTTCTACTTTAATAGTGCTTTTATTGATTTTTCCTTGATGAGTCAAATCTACCACCATGCCATTGTAGGCCTTAAATTACTATTTATGGGCTCGATTTGCAAGTTAAATCCATTTCTCGCTATTATGGCTTTATATGTGAACTTAGCTTACTAATTTAGCCATAAATCTTTGATTATCGTCCTCTAACCACTAGTTTATCTTAAAAGTCAGTTAGATTTGTTATGATAAAGATAATGGGCTCATAGTTAAGTTTTTGTAAGCTTAAGCCTATGTTTCACCTCTTTTAGTGATGAGCTGTCTACTTGATCACTAATCTTACTTATTCTATTTGTAATACATCGTTGACTTAATAGATCAGGATTATATAATAATAAATCATTTAGGACCGGATTTAGGCCTTGTATGGTAGCGTTGAGTTTGTCATTTCTTTTGGAGGTTTATGCATGTTTCAAGAGTTAATCCTACATTATTGGTTTATACACCTCTTAGTTAGTGATCCTGGCTCTGATTCCCATGTCATGGTATAAAATACACTATGGTGCATAGCATAAGTCAAGGTTTGTAGAGTTCATGCAAGGATCTTAACTCTTTTCCTTTTGTTTTTTTTTTAACAAGATATATAAAAGATATATTAGGTGGTTAAGCTTATACTATAATCTACTAATACATTAAGCTCCTACGTAATGGTGATTACATGGTATCACTTCTACCTTTAAGCTCCTACAACTAATGTAACATACTTTACATTTAGCAAATAAAATGAAGTAGTGTTGGGCTTACTACCTAATTGATAGTGGCACCCACTAAAGGTGGTGGAGGGAGTGGAGTTTAGGTCTTGTCTTCCTATTGTCCAACCTTACTTGCTCAATAACCTTAATGAACAGTAGGTGGCATGAGGCAGTAACTTTGAATGTGAACAACTTATTGGTGGTGGCAAGTTGAATGATGGAAGTCAAGATAATGGTCGTTGAAACAGTAGAAGGGATAATGACTTGGTAAGAAATGAAAGGGATAGTTGTAAAGCAGTGGTGCTTATGTATCATAGGTAGAAGGGAGAAGAAGTGAAATGTTTGAATCTGGGTCTTTCTCAAGTTGAAGTCTAGTTGGTGCTCAACGTAGAAGTGAAAAAAAAAAAAATGGAAAGGAGATATGGAGATGGGTGTGTGCATGTGTACCTTTGGCAGTAATAAAGGGAGAGAGTGGTGACTGAGTTTGTACTTATATATATATATATATATATTTTGTTTTGGATGTAGCTTGAAGAATAAAGGGTTAAAAAAATTTAATACAACGATAGGGTGTAAGCCCCAAAGTTCAGCCAAGTAACCGTAAGATTGAACCTAGAACCCAAGGTTTAGGGCGATCAGCTAAAGGATCCGATCAAACCCAAATTATAAACTATTTAGCAAAATATCAGTAAAAATGACCTTGTAAACTTAAATTTAAGAAAATGAGTAGTAAAATAGGAGACTATAAAATTTTCAAATTTTAAGCATAATAACTGCTAATTACCGAAAAGGCAAAAAGTGTAATATAATAACTAATAAATTAGTAGGGATAGATTATATGTATACTAAAAATTTTAGAATGACCAAAATAATATTTAGGAATGTTCTCGTGTACCCTACATGTATTTACGTGTAGATAAAAATACGCGTAATTACTAAAATTGGCTGAAAACTAAGTAAATAATTAAAGAAAAATACAAAATAATTATAAAAAAATCAGAAAAAATTAGAAGAGGATAGCTACAACAAGATTAGGTCATGACAGAAAAAGAAAAAAAATAACCAATAGGAATTTGATAAACAAAAAGCCTAAAATCATGGAATTGGGGCAAAATCCCATCAAATTAATGCACATTAAATTCTACAATTGTCTATAAATAAGGAAAAAATTTCCAGAAGTCATTTGGCTAGTTTGTGATCTAAGAAAAATCGAAACACAAAAAAATTCGAGAGAAATTCAAGAAAATAAAAAAAAAAAGAAAACTGTGCAGATTAGCAAGGTGAACTAAAACCACTACCCACCACCACCTGGGATCGAACCACCACCACCACCCTACACTAGGACCAGCGTCTGGACCGGCCAATAGCCTTGGACCGAGTTTGGACGGCCAGAAAGCTTTGAACCGGTGAGTCCAAATTCTAGCCCGATTCTTGTATAATTTTGTAAAATTAGTTATTTTGCCCAGAAAATTATGAAACTTGTTATTATGAGGTTTTATTGTATGTAGATTTAGGGAAAAATATTGATTTAGTTTAATTATGTCCGAAAATATAGGGTCCTTAACAAATTGTTCAAAAACGAGCATGATTAAACCGGAAAACAAATAGACTTAGGAATGTAGTTTGGAGCTCAAAATTTTTCTGTAGGATTCTCACATGATGTAGAACAATGCTATGAAGTCATTTTTATAAAATTAATTTTCGAAATTTTTAAGTTAATTTTTAGCCCTAAAATGATGGTAAAATTAGGTGATTTAGGGTTAATTATATAATTAAATGACTAATTTCTGATTTAGTAAATAATTATATGTTTTAGGATGTGGAAATCTGATGGAGTATGATACATGTAGCATTTAGGGTGTTAGGTGTAATTATTAGGTTAATTATATAGTAAATGAGTAATAGGAAAAAATAATTAATTTTGTAAATTAGGGAAATTTGGAGTAAAATCTGATTTAGGATGGATTTAGACATTTTGAAATAATAATTGATGTTTAGGGATAGTAATTAAAGTGATAGAAATATTAGAAGTACATTATGTACATAATATGCAATAATGCAAATATGTAATTTTTGGAAATATACTAAATAGGAAATATTATAATAAAAATTGATATTGTGTTAATAATAAAAACGTACAATAAATCTGATGGGAAACTTGAATTTAAGTAATTATATGAAAAATGTAAAAATTTCTCACATTAGGAGTAAATTCAGTACACAAATAGGGATTTAAGTGTACTGGATGGAATAAAATACTAATTAGAGTTAATAATGATATTTAAGAGATCGGGAAGTAATGTGATTAATTTCACATTATAGGTTGAAACGGATTTTTAGGATTGGAATCTAAAACATTACTTAAAAATCGAACTAAAAACCTGGTTTAGAAATCGATGCGAAAACTGAACCTGAACGTAACCCCAAACCTAGAATAATTGTAAAAGACTTAATACCTAGATAATTAGGCATATTAAACCTTAAACAAAACCTAACAATAAGCATTATAAGATAAAACGAACCTATAACAGTTATATGAAAAACTGAAACCACGTTTGTGTTATAGGGATAACCGGCGATGGCCTGAGCAAATCGGACCTCGAGTGAGCGAGCGAAGAGTCGAGGTAAGTTGGGATTAATACGATGCTGTATTTTGGAGGCTTAAGATTATGCTTGGTTGTGCTTGTTAGATAGTTGAATGTGTGCATGTGCTTGATTTTGGGTGATGCTATGATTCTGTTTGTTGGTTTGGCACATATTGTATGAATTGTATGTAATGATTGATCACCCTAAACTGGACTTAATCAAATATACGACCAGTAATCATAATCGGACATGCATGCAACCCGTTAGGGGAACTTAGGACTCTCCGGCCAAATACCGACCCCTTCGGAAGGGATAGCGCAGGATTGTAAAATGGTCCCTTCTTCACCTCAGTCGAACTAAGTGACAGGAGAGGAGGTCGCGGCGAGGGTGAAGGCAGTGGTTCGAAGGTAGTCGCGGGAGGAGCAAGGTCTCCATTACACAAGCCTGGGTTTGGTCGTAAGCTGTTGCATTAACGGCAACTCCTCAACCCGGATTAGAGCGGGCGCAATTTCTCTAATCTCACGACGGGTCGGACAACGTCGTGCGATGGCATTTGCTTGCACATGCATTGCACCTAATAAGTGATTGAAAACCTTGTTGTATGTATGGTATAGTTTTAAGTCCTCCGTCCCTACTTACTGAGCTGTGGTTGCTCACATCCCTATAGACGTCGTGCAGGTGTTGGCTAAGAAGCAGTATCAACTACTTGGAAGCTAGCAACTGCTGGATCTTGGGGAGTAAGGAAAAACATGTGAAGAATAAACATATATTTTTAAGGTTTAAGCTTTTACTTTAGAACTTTTCATTTTTGAATAATGTAATAACTAGGAAATATATTACGGAGAAATATTGTAAACCTTAATTGCAGTAATTGTATTATAATATATATATATCTTTCCTCACTTTCTTAGATAAATGATTTATTTAAATTACAAATTGTCTACTTCAAAGCGGGTTAGTCGTGGACGCCTTATGTAGATCAGGTCTAAGATAGCGGTTGTAAGGCCAACTTCTATCTTAGGATGGTTTACACGGCGGGGGCTGTTACGACTCTGCCGCTTCGAGGCGTGACATAGGGTATGGGAATAGGGCCAATCGATGATGGACAAAGGGGAGGGGGTGAGGTCACTTTCTCCCAATCATTCCAACTTATGTAATGTGTCATATTTGCCCACTTCCAAGGAATGTTTTGAAGGGGAACTTAAGTTTAAAGTGGAAATCTTACTCTCCCATGCAACATGCAAAAGTCCCTATCACTATTAAATCATGTGTCTTTGTTTATATTAAAAACTTGGGGATTTGCTTCTTAGCCCCTGCCATCATGCACAATGAGTGAGTGTTGTTCCATCCCTTCATTTTTTTTTTCTTTTATTTTTAAGTCTTTCCTACTTAAGATAATGCCATTATGCATGGCATGGTCTTGTTACTATCTTCTTGGAATTTACTCATGGTGTATTAGTTTGATTGAGATAGTCATAAAGTATTTATTTGATGATGCCACTAAGGGGGTTGATAATAAGAGAAGGGAAAAGAAGAAGAAGAAGAAGAAAAAGAAAATATTTCTCATGTATCTTTCTTAATTTGGGTGAAATGAGGTATACCATGTGATGGTGGTTTATGATATATTAACTTCTAGCTAAATTCGATAGGGTCACGTGTGGTATTGGCTTGATTACACATGGATTGTTATAATGATTAATTAAGTTGGTAACTATTCTAATTTGATCTAACTTGATATATGGTTAGACCTCACACCTTGGAATCCCCCCCTTTCTCTCTCTCTCTCTCTCATGGTGTGCATCTTTCACCATATATGTATATACCTAGTGAATTCTAGGGTAGCAAGCTTAATCCTATCTCTTTTAGCATAATGATGATACTCAAATAACTTTTCAAAACTGATATGGATTCGTAGATGAACATACGAATCCGATATCATGTGTAACTAAAGGGGATGGATCCAAGTTGTGAGATGACTTAAAAAGTAAATTATAGTCAAGGGGTGAGCAGGGGTTCCCGTGCATCGATGATAAATATAACACACCGATGCCTCACATGAGCTCAAGTCATACTTCATATGACACATAAGTATAGCCGGAGGTTACTCGCTACTAGTCTACACTTGAATGGGCTAGATAAGTGTAGCTCAAGAGAAAGCAAAAAGGACACTTAGCTTGAGAGAGAGTAAAGAGTTTAGTGTATTCCTCTATGTATTGATTATGTGGCGATTACATTATATAAGTAATTATAGTACCTAATTAAGGTAAGTCTTAAGCTATAGAAATTATGAAGAATGGGACCTTATTTGCTAAACAAAAGGAGAATAATTTACAGGAAAATGAAATCATGCAAAAGAACATCCTCTGTCAGAAAGGACAATATGAGTGTTAGAAAGGACAATGCGAGCTTTACACAATTTGCGATTCTAATAATATTGTGAGCCGAGCAGGGGTGGTCCTTTGATCAGGTTTGTTTAACATCAACAATTCGACACCTTGATGGTTGAGGCTGTACAGGGGTTAGATCATAGGCAACTCACATTCGAGTCGCCCTCGGCTAGTTAGCTCTTCACAATTATCAGCTTGGCCTTGGCACTATAGAGATGTCCGTTTTCTTGATTTAGTGCTTGGGCTGGGGTACTGGGGAGGGGTTGGCTCCATGTGTCGACTAATCACCTCAGCAGCTTCCTAGATAGTATGGAAAGCAAAGTAGCTTGGTAGATCAGACTGGGGAAAACACATCTCCTCGATGCTTAACTCTCTTCGGATAACTCGATGGACCATATGAGAAAGCCCTTGGGCTCAGGAGCGAGTGATCGATCCTTGACCCCCCATCATTTCCCCTAGGTTGTTTGAGATTTGGGATCAAATCTGGTTCAGCTTCAGGTTGCTCATCCTCAGGAGTGTAAAGTTAGAGATCAGTAATGTTGAAGGAGTTTGAGACTCCATATCATTTAGGTAGTTTAATCTTGTAGGCATTACGATTGATCTTTTCAAGCACTTTGAAAGGTCTATTGGCTTTGGGAGACAACTTGCTTTGCCTCAAGTTTAGAAACCGATCCTTATTGAGATGTATCAAGACCAAATCACCTGGCTGAAATTCTCTCTTCCTCTATCCTCGACTCCACTTTTCGAGCTTAGTGTTAGCTCGGTTTAATTGCTCCACAACCTTCTGGTGCATAGCTCTGATGGCCTCGACTTTTCCCACGGCTGGCCAGTCATCATCATCAGTCCTCGGCTAGGGTATTTGGTCCATTGAAAGCTTAGGGTTGAACCCATAGGCAACCTCGAATGGAGACATGTTTGTTACGCTGTGGGTGGTCCGATTGTCGGCAAATTTGATGATTATTAGATACATATCCTAATCGGCCATGTTTTGTTTGACAATAACCCATAGCAAAGTTCCCACAGTTTAGTTGACAACTTCAGTCTGTCCATTGATTTGTGTAGGACGTATTGTACAATAGCTTAGTTCTCATTTATCTCTAAAGTGTCCTCCAGAAGTGGCTCATGAACTTGGGGTCTCAATTCGAAACAATGGTTCTAGGCACATTGTGAAGCTTGATCACCTCTTATAAGAAAAGAAAAGAAATAGCCAAAGCATCGTTAGTTTTGGAGTAGGGCACGAAACGTGCTATCTTGCTAAATTGAACCATAACTACCATGATGGAGTCCTTCCCTTGGGACGTCCTTGGTAATCCTAACATGAAGTCTATACTTAGTTCGAACTATGGTTTAGTTAGGACAGGCAAGGGTAGATAATGTCCTTGTTCAACTTAGCTCTTTACCTTCCTGTAGGCCGCATACCTTTTTAGCACGGACTATACATCTCTCATTATTCTCGGCCAAAGAATTTCGTAGATAGTACTTCATGGGTTTAGCGCTAACCAAAATGTCCTGTTAATCCTTCTCTATGCGCCTCATACACTAACAATTCTCTTATGGAATAGATTAGGATATATGGCCTTCTTTTTCTGAATAGGTATCTGTCTTCCTGTGATAGTTATCCAATGTTCATTCTTCTTCACATCGAGCATAGATAGGTCCAAAGTATGGGTCCTTAACATACAATTTCTTTATGGTCGAAAAACCAAGTAACCTTGTTTGCAGCTTGGTCAAGGGGGTATGTTGTCTCAATAAGGTGTTGGCCACTACGTTGTTCCTTCCATTCTTATATTTTATGACATAAGAGAAACCTTTCATGAACTCAACCCATTTGGCTTGTCTTTAGGACAACTTCGGCTGGCTCTTAAGATATCTCAAGGATTCATGATCAATGTAGATCATATATTCTTTGGATAGCAGATAATGTTGCCATACCGTGAGGGCTCATATTAAGGAGTAGAACTCCTTGTCATATACAGAGTAGTTGAGAGTAGCTCCTTGAAATAGCAGATAATGTTGCCATACCGTGAGGGCTCATATTAAGGAGTAGAACTCCTTGTCATATACAGAGTAGTTGAGAGTAGCTCCTTGAAGTTTTTCACTGAAGTAGGCAATAGGTCGACTTTCTTGCATCAGTATTGCACCTATGCCTAGTTCGGGTGCATTACACTTTACTTCAAACACCTTGTCAAAGCTTAGCAGAGCTAAGACAGGGGATGTAATTAGCTTCTTTTTAACTTCCTCAAAACTCTTCCGCTCTTTCTCTCTCCATTTGAATTCAACATTCTTCTTTGAGAGTTTAGTGAGTGAGGCTACAATCATACTGAATTCTTTATGAATCTTTGATAAAATGATGCCAAGCCATGGAAACTTTTCACATCTACAAAGCAGGTTGGCTCAAGCCATTCTACAATCGCTTTTATTTTCTCATCATCAACTCGAATGCCACCTTTGCTTACAACAAACCCCAAGAAAATCACCTCGAATAAAAAAAAGTCGCACTTCTTTAGATTGGCGTAGAGTTGTTTAGCTCGAAGTTTCGCAAGTACTCTTTAGAGATGCTATTCGTGTTCGTGAATCTCTAGGTTGGGGCTGTACACTAAAATGTTGTCAAAATAAACTACAACAAATTTCCTTATGAATTCTTAAAGCATATGATTCATTAGGCACATAAATGTGCTTGGTGCGTTAGATAACCCAAATGGCATTACAAGCCATTCATATAAACCATGTCGTGTCTCGAATGCAATCTTTCACTCATCACCTTTACACATTCAGATCTAATGGTATCCAAATTTTAGGTCGATCTTAAAGAACACTCTTACTCCACTTAACTCATCTAACATGTCATCAAGCTTAAGTATGGGATACCTGTACTTGATGGTGATTTGATTGATCACTCAGCTATTAATGCACATTCTCTAAGAACAATCCTTCTTCGGCATTAATAAGGCTGAAATAGCATAAGGGCTAAGGGACTTACGCATCTACCCTTTTTTCATAAGGTCATCTACTTGCCTCTACAACTTGGTAGCTTGTTTGGGGTTTAACCTACAAGTAAACTTGTTTAGAAGTGCAGCTCTTAGCTATAGGTTGATTACATGCTCAACGCCTCAGATTAGGGCTAGACCGTTAGGTAACTCCTCCGGAAATAGGTCGAAAAATTCCTTTAGTAAGGTTTTTACCTCGGCAAGTAACTCCTCCTCGGATCTCAACTCCAGAATTCTTCAAAGTAGCAGATAAGTTGATCTTTCGAGCTCCATCTCTCTCTTCAATTTAGCTTAGGTCAATACTAAAGCCTCCTTCTTTAGGGCTCGACTCAATTGGGACTGCATGACCTTCACTTGTTTAGCGGTCATAGGATTCAATTTCATCCTTCTTCCTTTATGCTCTATAGAGCATGTATTCCTCCTTTCGTCATACATAACTATTTGATCAAACATCCATGGTGGTCCAAGTAGAATGTGGGACGCATTCGTAGGTAGTACATCATAGAGTGCTTCATCTCAATACTAGCCAATGCAGATTGGCACAAACACCTGTTTGTTCACTTGTAGGGCTCCCTACTCACTAAGCTAATGAAGCTTGTAAGGTTTCAAGTGGGGTATGGTTAGCAATTTTAGCTGCTAGGCCATAAATACAGAGGCTGCATTAGTGTAGCTCTCACTATCAACAATCAATACGTATAATGAGTCGTTCACCTTGCATCCGATATAGAAGAGATTTTCTCTTTGTTCGTCTTTGGGTACATAACTAACACTCATTATCCTCCTCAACACTAGAGCGGTCGGCATAAAGTTACCTTCTTCACTATAGATAACTTCCTTCTCAAATAATTTGGTTTGTCCATCCTCTTTTAACTCTTTTACTTCCTCATCAGTATTATTGACCTCAACGATTGGTGCCTTACCTTTGATCGCCATTGTTCACCTGTTTGGATACTGAGCGGCCATGTGTCCAAATCCTTGGCATTTGAAACACTTGATCTTGCTCATCTTCCTCCTTGAACTCTAGCCTTTCTCAAACTTCTTCGGAGATTCCTTCTCCTTTACTTGAGTAGTTTGAATAGGAAGGGTCTCAGTAGTCTTGCTTGGTTCCATCCACACAAGTTTGCTCGGAACAGGTCGGCTACTACCAGGACAGTTGACTGGTGGTCAGAATCTTCTAGTTCAACGACTTTTGATCCTTCAGGTGGCTCGGATTGCATCATCAAGCATATTAACATCCAGGGTTTCCTGGACATCCTCAATCTCATACTTTAACCCACCAATGAATCAAGATACAATTCGGTCTTTTAGCTCTACGACTTCACATCAGATCATTAGAATTTAGAGTTTCTTAACGTAAGCATCCACACTTGATCCTCCTTGTCTTAGTTCTTGTAGTCTTTTGAAGGCATCTTGTAGATAATAGCTTGGCACAAACCTTCTCTACATAACTTTGTTCATTTCATCCCAACTACTAATCTCTCGTTCTCTTTCCCTTTTTCTGATGGCTTGCAAGTTCTTCCACCACAAGACGGCATAACTAGTAAACTTCAACACAGCTAGTCTAACCTTTACATTATCAGGCACTTCATGGCATTCAAACTGTTTTTCAATCTGATCTACCCAATCTAGGTAGTCCCTGGCATCACCACTTCCAGAGAAACCCGAAATCTGCATCCTCAATCCCTTAACTCTATGGGCTTGTACATTTCTTTCCTCAGGCTCATAGTACTCCTCTGCCACGTCATCTCCTTCTGCCTCCTCCTCAATCTCTTCAAGCGTTAGCCTTCGTCGAACATCCCTTCCAACTCCTTCAACTCGAGGTGGTCAAGCTAAGGCATTAACTTAGCCAAATTGACCATTGCTTCGTCTTTGCTACTTGCCTTCCTTAGTGGGGCTATTTTTAGTTCGCTGCCTGTCTTCATGAATAACAGTTACCAGATTAGCTACTAAGTCGGTAAGCTTATCCAAGCAGTCACCCATTGACTGAGGTGAGAAGCTTCCTTCTTGTCCTTAGCCATGTTGAGTATCACTTTCTTGGTTTTCCAAAGTTCCTTAAATACTAGAATCTGACATTGTTGGTTATACTAAACTTCAAAGCTAACAAAAGAACCGTTATCTCAAGGGAGTAGTAATAGACTACTCAAAGAACACAGTAGCAAAATCCACCTTCGAATGTAGCTAAGTTTTAATACCAAGATGATACGGATTCATGGATGAACACATGGACTCAATATTACGCATAACTAAAGGGGGTGGATCCAAGTTGTAAGATGGCTTGAAAAGTAAATGATAGTTGAGGGATAAGTAGTGGTTCCCGTACACCAATGATGAAATGACGCACCAACACCTCACACGAGCTCGGGTCACACTTGATATGATACATAAGAATAACTAGAGGTCACTCGCCACTAGTCTACGCTCAAATGGGCTAGATAAGAGTAGCTCAACAGTAAGTAAAAAGGACACTTAACTCAAGAGAGAGTAAAGAGTTCAGTGTATTCTTCTATGTATTGATTATGTGGCTATTATATTATGCGAGTATTTATAGTACCTAGTTAGGGTAAGTCATAAGTTACAGAAATTACAAAGAATGGGTCTTTATTTGCTAAACAAAAGGAGAATAATTTACAAGAAAATGAAATCATGCAAAAGAACGTCCTTTATCAAAAGGGATAGTACAGGTGTTAGAAAGGACAACGTATGTGCGTTTTACTTAGTTTGCAATTTTGACAATATTGTGACCCGAGCAGGGGAAGTCCTTTGATCGCGTTTGTTCGGCGTTGGTAGTTTAGCACCTTTATGATTGGGGTTGGATAGGGGTTAGATCAAGAGAAATTCACATTTAGGTCACCTTCGGCTGGTCGACTCTTTACAATTGTCAACTCGGCTTCGGCACTATAAAGATAGCTGTTTTCCTGATTTAGTGCTTAGATTAGGGTACTAAGGAGGGGTCAACTCCATGTGTCGGCTAATCACCTCGATAGCTTCCAGGATGGTGTGGAGAGTGAAGTAACTTAGTAGATCAGACTGGGAAAAACACTGTTCCTAGGCGTTTAACTCTCCTCGGATAGCTTGATGGATCATGTGAGAAAGCCTTCAAGCTTAGGAGCGAGTGATCAATCCTTGACCCCCATTAAAAGCACTCTTCCCATTCTAAGTATTCATCAACATTACTACTTAAGAAGCTAAGCATTTGGATTTTTACGTTATCAATACACTTATGAGCTCGAGCAGCATGTCTCTCATATAATAGTCCTCTTTAAATTCCCCATCAACCTCATCAATATCATCTAAATCAATCCTTTGGCGACCTTACCCATCAACTCTCCTCTATAACTATCAAACAAGGAAATATGCATGATTAGATCAGCCTTCATACTATTTACCCTTGGTTACATGCTTTATTCTTTCCTCGTCTTCATATGTTTCTTCTTCACTTTCTTCTTCTTGGGCCAGTTCTAACCTATGATTATCCCTTTGCTCATCCCCTTCAAATTGTGCATGACGAGCTGGGCTGATTTCTCTTTTGCATGGAGTATTATAAGCTTGGCTAATCCCATGATTAGCTTGATTTTCAGTCGGAGTGATCTCGTTAGCTCGGCCATTGATGTATTGAGCTTTGCCTATTTGGATGATCATCACGCCTTACATCAAAATAATCATATTCTCCATTAGTCTAGTAAGACAGTCGACCCACTCATCGATGGTCCTTAGCGCCTAATTAATACATTGGCTTCTTCCTAGAGCATCACTCTCATTGTTACTAACAACAACATTTATGCTTGGGTCCGTCATTACTTTACCTTCAATAACCACTACACTATTACACAACTTCAACAACTAATAATCACTATTCAACACTGCAACAACTAACTCAAATTACAAACTTCAACTCCACCCATTACTTTACGTTACAAATTGGACACAAAACGTAATAGATTCTCTTCAAACACACCAAATTTGTACTTAATCAAAATACTTAGAACTTCAACAATCGATACTCCAAAACATAAGGTATTACACCTTCTTCAAGAATATTGACTTATCTAGTCCAATAATACTCCATAAGACAAAACATAGTACAACAGAACACAAGAACACTATCCAATATACTCACTACAACCAGTAAATAACACAACCAATTCGTACAACCGTATAACACAACCAATACACACACATTACTTAAACTATGAGCCCTATTTAAAACCTTAAGCTTTGATACTAAGATGATGTGCCTTAAAAGAAGTTTTATTTACTTGTGGATGGTTCCTTTAGAGAATAGCTACCAAAGAAAGGAAAAGTATGGGTTCAAATGAGCAAATGAAAGAAAGAGAAAAGATTAAGTCTCACAAGCTACTTATAGATATAACCTATCTGTCAAGCACTTACAAACCAACACTTTATTGGATGTGATGCACTAGTTTAAAATGCTAGATTGTTCACCAGTACAACCTTACTTAAGAGTTGTTATGAGCTGGGAAAGGGAAGAACTTCACACGGAAGAACTCAATGGGAAATTTCATTAATATAAAAAAAGTCTAATTGTAGCTATTATCCATAAATGGGTATTTATACCTAATGATTCTTAGGGTTACTGATAGGAATTAGGCTACTGGGCCTTTGACCCAGAGCTAAGCCCAAGGATTGAAAGGCCTGGCAAGGTAGATTCTCCTTGATGTGCCTAGAAGCTCAGTTATCACTAAGGCTTACAGTAATGAATGTGAACCAATGAGTTCTTTGAGATATTAAAGAAAAATAGGGTGAATTGGTTTGAGAACTAACTAAAATAGCTGACATGAAGCTGTTTGGAGGATATAATACACCAATGAACACAACATGACTTGACACTTCACTTGATATGACTCACAAGTTGATGTTAAGGTCTACCTGCTACTAATCCTGAGTTATTCGACAAGATTAAATAAGAACATATAGTAAAATGGACTTGGAGAGGGTTGTCTCACAAGAACAGTATATTCAATGTATAAGTCTAAGATAAGATGATTTCGGCTTATAAGGAGAATGGACTATTTATAATAAGTCCCTAGGGCAGCATTACAAATAAAGAAATTACAAGAATATATATATAAAAAGGGAAATTCTAATACATACGAAAAGGGTAAAAGGGGCAAAAGACAAAAAGAGAAAAATATTATAATGTCAAATGAAATGGACAAGTGGCAGTGTGACATTAGTTCCGTACCAAGATTCTTTGAGCATAGAAGGTAAGGAGAGTCAAGACGTAAGGAAACAGAGGCTGAGATGTGAAAGAGATGTCGGGAGAGTTAGTAGGAGGCCGAGAGAGAAATACTCGGCTAAGAGCTAGCCACATTTACTCAATAGAAACTCTCGGTAGTTGAAAGTCCGATCATTTGGCACAGAACTCTCGGTTAGAGGAAGGTCGGCATTAGTAGATAACGAACAGAGCATAGTATAACCACCCAAAGCTCCGAGGGAATTCAGCCATCTTCCTTCAGCATATTGTTTCTCATTGTTGGCGAGTTGACAAGAAAGAATCCTTTGAGTGAGGGATTGGAGGCCTTTAAGACGTACGCGAGTGATTGGGCCAGTAGTTGGTAACCCATCACTCTTGCTCTAGCTGACTCCTACTGAGGCAGAGTACTTTTTTACCGAGTTACTTTTTATGTCGAGCTAAATTACTACCCATCTCTCTATAGTATATCGAATTGTAGATTACTCACTCGCACCTAATCCAACCAATGACTCGGCATCTCTCTTGCCAAGAAGTCGAGATAGGGAGACTTCGGATTGACTAAGCCACCCCTATTCAGACAAGCAAGCTAACCGTACTTTTTGTTCGCATCTTTCAACCGCATCACCAATACAACATCACCATGTATACAGAATCATGTGTAAAATCCATTACACCAATTATTATTTTCTTTAAATATTCATTTTTACCCTTTTGTATCTTATACATTGCTTCCTTAGGAGATGCCTTTTTTATCTTTTTCCTTTTAGGCATGTTGCCCTAAATTCTCGGGTATAAATACCCCTTGTACTTGTAGCTGTAAACATCAAATTAAACATTAATACACTTGACATTTCTCTTTCATAAACATTACTTTGTTTATATTCACCTCACTCTTTTCCTAACCCTTAAGCAAGGCTAGGTGGCAAGTAACCTCACCGAACCATCTCGTGCATCATATTGAGTTATGTCGTGAGTCCTCAGAAGTTCAATTGGTGCGTCATATCCATTGGAGATGTTCGTGGGTTTTGCTTACTTTTTCATTCGCATTTGTCCTTTCACACATTCCCCATCATTTCCATTTTAAGTTTTCAGTAAGCTTGGACCCATTTAGTGACCGGTCTTGTCTGTTCTTGGTTATGGTTCATATCACTTATCGTACCTTGTATTTGCTTATGTCTACCTAAACACTCTACATCTATTCAAGAAAACAATCTCTTAATCACTCGTTTCAGAATCATGGTAACTTAGCAAAGCCTTCTAACTTGTGGACTAGGCCTAGTATATTATAATTTGATACACTGTACTGAGGGTTGATAAGGGAGACAGTATCAGGATGGGTCCAAACTTGTAGAAAGCTTGAAAAACAAAGATAGAAAATGCACGAATAGCAATGAAAGTAAACAAGCAAAACCATGAACGAATTCGAGGATATGACGCACCAAGAAAACTTTGTGGATTGACAAAGATAACTCGATATGACACACGAGTAATTTGGTGAGGTCATTTGCCTTCTTGCCTTACTTAAGGGTTAGGATAAAAGTAAAGAGAAGAAAGTAAGTACATGTAGGTCATGAAAGGGGGGAGTATATTCAAATATCAGACATATGATCCTTGCGGCTACATTTTACAAGAGTATTTATACCTAAAATGTTGGGGCATCCTACCTAAAATGGAAAAGACAAAAAGGGTATTGCCCCAAAGAAGTAATGTACAAGGAATAATAAAGGATATAAATGAAAAATAAAAGAAATCAATTATTAGTGTAGTAGAATTCTTTTACGTGGGATAGGACATGTAGCATCAGGTTACTAGAGATGCTTTTGGAAAAAACAGACAAATGGTATGGTTAAGATAAAGGTCGCTGAGCTAACCTAAGAACCTTTCGAGAAGGCGTGGGTGTGGATGTGTGCTGGGTTCTTTGCACCTAGTACCAAGTTGAAGGTCGTTATGATTATGGCTGAGCAAACGCGTGAGGGGTCAGACTGTTGGTGGAGCATATTTAAAGTCAGCACTCGACTACTTAGAGATGAGAAATTACTCGGCTTAACATATGGAGTTAGTCAGTAATGAATATCAGCTTGACTTCGGCAAGAGTTGGTTGGAATAGTAGAAATCGCTTTGTTAGTCTCTCAAGACCTCGTGCTTGGGCTTGAGTTAAAAGTCCAGTAGTTTGATTCTTATCATAGGTCATACCTAAAACTTATTTCCTTTTCCCTAACAAACATCACTCATGACTTTAGATATAACTCTTGGTTCATATCTCCTTCAATGATAGGAATCTGCTAACTAGACCTCTTATCTAAGTAAGAACCTTAGGTCTACTCAGCCTAATCTCCTGAAACTTAAATTATCGAGCAATTTCTATAGATCCTGACTTGAAATGTGAAGAAGCCGACTAGTATGACCTCCCCAATTTTCGAGCCATTTAGTGTGTCACCTTAATAAGCTTAGATTTGCCGAGTTATCAAGAGATCCAGTATCTGAATTTCTAACCTTCCCATCAAGTCATCTTTCATCCTAACTCCTTTGCTCCGAGTTACCTAAGGAGCTTACTAATGCCAACCTTATCCAGACATGTAAAAAATTGTTACTAGTAGGCACTATAACCTCTCCTATAGAGATACGTTTCCTATTTTCCTATGCATACACACCTAATAATTGAAGTTTCTCTTTCTAAAAGGGTTATTTAATCATCCTTTTTCCTTTGTATTATTGTTACTATGTAACGCTTACCCTTTTTAGTAAATTAGCATGTTTGTAAGTGATGCGGACTGTAACCAAGAACAGACAAAGCCAGTCGTTGAATGGGTCCAAGCTTGCCGACGACTTGAAATGGAAACGATGGGGAATGTATGAAAAGACAAATGTGAATGAAAAAGTAAGTAAAACCCGTGAACAGCTCCAATGGATATGACATACCAATAGAACTTCCGAGAACTCATGGTACAACTCGATATGATTGATGAGATGGTTCAGTAAGGTTACTTGCTACCTAGCCTTGCTTAAGGCTTAAGATAAGAGTGAGGTAAATGTAAACAAAGTAGTGTTATTAGAGAGAAATGTCAAGTGTATTAATGTTCAATCTAATGTTTATAGCTATAAGTATAAGGAGTATTTATACTCGAGAATTTAGGGCAATGTGCTTAAAAGGGAAAAAATAAAAAAGGCATCTCTTAAGGAAGAAATGTACAAGATACAAAAGGGTAAAAATATATATTCAAGGAAAATAATAATCGGTGTAATGGGTTCTATACATAATTTTGTATATGTAACGATGCTATATTGGCAATGCCATTAGAAAATGCAGACAAAAAATGCAGACAAAAAATGCGGTTAGTTTGCTTGTTCGAGTAAGGATGGCTTAGTCAGTTCAGAGTCTCCCTATCTCGACTTCTTGATAAGGGAGATGCTGAGTCATTGGTTAGCTTGGGCACGAGTGAGTAATCTATAATTCAGCGTATTATAGAGAGATGGGTAGTTATTTAGCTTCGCATAAAGAGTCACTTGGCAAAGAAGTACTTGGCATTAGCAGGAGTCGGCTGGAGTAGGAGAATTCGCCTTGCCAAGCCTTCCAATCCTTGGGCTCAATTGTAGGTCAAAGACCTAGTAGCCTGATTCCTATCATTGCCTCTGAGTTGATTTGGATTTGGGATCAAATTTAAATGGCCTTTGATCAACTCTTTGTTAAGGTGATATGAACTGAGGTCGGTAATGTTGAAGGTATTAGAAACCCTATAGTCCTCGAGCAGCTCCAATCTATAGACATTATCATTAATCTTCTAGAAGGGTCCTTTAGCTCTTGTAGATGATTTGTTCCTCCTCTTGCTTGGAAACCATTCCTTGCTGAGGTGTAGCCATACTAAGTCTCCTTGCTGGAATTGTTTAGCTGTCCTACCCTTGGCCTTCTTTCGCATTCTTTTAGTAGCTTAGTCGATGTACCGAACGACTTTACCGTAGATGTGCTGAAGGAATTGTGCCCTAGCTCTCACATTAAGGTCTTCTTATGCGGGTACAGGTACAGGGGTGTGATCGAAGGGCAATTCGGGATTAAAACCATATACCACTTTGAATGGAGCTTGTTTAGTGGTGTCATATACTATTTAGTTATAAGCGAATTCAACCATTAGCAAGAAGACGTCCCAAATAGCTAAGTTCTTGCATACTGTAGCTTGGAGTAGTAATCCTAAAGTGCGATTAACCACCTTTGTTTGGTCGTCAATTTAGGGGTAGCAGGAAGTACTGAATAGTAGTTTGGTCCCCAACCGTTGGCACAAGGTCCTCTAAAAATAGCTCAAGAACTTCGAGTTCCTATAGAAGACTACACTTCTCGGCATACCGTATAATCGCACAATCTCTTGCAAAAAAGGAGCAACAATAGTTGAAATATCATTAGTTTTAGAGCAGGGCACAAGGTGTGACATCTTGCTGAACTTATCTACGATAACCATTACAAAATCTTTGCCTCGGGTAGTTCGCGGTAATTCGAGAACAATTTCCGTGCTCAATTTGGTCCATGGCTTCATTGGAACAGGTGGTAGCATTACTTTTCCTTTCTTGGTTCAGTATTTAGCCCTTTTGCATATGGCATAACTTTCAACAACTTGGTATACATCTCGCTTCATTCTTAGCCAAAATAATCGACTACTTAGCAACTCATATGTCCTTTTCTCCCCAAAATGTTTGGACAGTCATTTACTATAGGCTTCCCTGATTAGCAGCTCCCACAGTGAACAAGTCGAAACGCATAATTTCCCCCCTTGAAACAAGTAGCCATCTTCCACATGGTATTCGTCTATTGTTCTCCCATCAACACATCACGTAAATATGGGTCCAAATTGTGGATCTTTAGAGCACTGCTCTTTGATGCTCACAAACTTAAATAATCTGGTCTGTAGTTCACTTAGGAGTGCATGTCTTCTCGAAAGAGCATTTGCAACTACATTACTCTTTCCTTGTTTATATTTTATTATAAAATTGAATCCTTTAAGGAATTCAACCTCTCTCGCCTACTGCTTCGATAACTTGGTCTGACTTCAGAGGTACCTTAGTGACTCATGGTTAGTATATGTGAAAAATTCTCTCGGCAGTAAATAGTATTGCTATACTTGCAGTGCTCAGATCGACACCAAGATTTCTTTGTCATACACGAAGTAATTTAATTGAGGTCCTTTGAGCTTCCCATTGTGGAAGGCAATTGGTCGGCCTTCCTGCATTAGAACAGTGCCTATTCTAGTGCCTAATCTGTCACATTCTAACTCAAATATTTTCTTAAAGTCAAGTAGAACTAACACCAGGGTGGAGGTCAATCTTTCCTTTATCTCGACAAAGCTCCTCTCTTTCCTTTCTCCTTATCGGAAGTCAGTGTTTTTCTTTGTTAGCTTAGTAAGTGGTGTGGCGAAGGTATCAAAATTCTTGATGAATTGTCTATAAAATGAAGCTAGTCTATGGAAACTTCTTATGTCAACATAAGTAGTAGGAGTCATCCACTCGACAATTGCTCGGATCTTCTTATTGTCCACTCATAGGCCTTCTCCACTTACTACATAGCCTAAGAATACCACTTCCTCCTAACAAAAACAACACTTCTAGAGATTATTGAGTAGTCTCTCAGCATGGAAGATATGCAGAATCGCTTGGAGATGTTCATAGTGACTCGACATGTCGGCACTGTAAACCAAGATGTCGTTAAAGTACATAATGACAGACTTCCTTATTAGATGTCTCAGCACATGGTTTATTAGTCTCATAAAAGTGCTTGGGGCATTCGATAAGTTGAAGGGCATAACCATCTATTCGTAAAGTCTATGTCAAGTCTTAAACGTGGTCTTTTACTCATCTCCTAGCCTCATGCAGATTTGATAGTAGCTAAATTTCAGGTCAATCTTGTTGAAAATCTTGGCTTCACTCATTTCATCCAACATGTCTTCCAATCTAGGAATGGGATACCTGTATTTGATTGTGATCTTATTCACAACTCAGTTATCTACACATATCCGCCAGGTTCCATCTTTTTTTGGCACTAGAAGTGTCGGTACCGTACAAGGGCTGAGATTATCTCTGACGTAAACTTTCTCTAGCAACTCATTAACTTAACGTTAGAGCTCAAAAGCTTACTTGAGGCTCATTCGATATACAGGCTTATTCGGCAGTGTGGCGCCGGTTATTAAGTCAATGTAGTGTTTTATACCTCGAATCAAGGGTAACCCCTCTGGTAATTGTTCTGGGAACAAGTTAGTATATTTGTCCAATAACTCTTTAATTATCTACAATAGTTCACCTTACTCCTTCATCTCCAATAGGCGCCTGACCAACATGAGGGTCAATGCATCAGCTTTAAGGGTCTCTTGGAGCTCAGCTTTACTCATCACTAAAGCCTTCTTCGATTCGTAAGCAAGTTTGGTCTACAGTTTCTTAACTTCACTTAGCGGCAATGGGTTCAATGTGATCTTCCAGCCATACTTTTTGAACACATACGTATTCTTACATCCATTAAGGATCACTCTTCTGTCAAACAGCTATGATCGGCCGAACAACACGTGCAAGGCACACATGGGTAGCATATCGTAGAGAATCTCATTAGAATAGTTTCTAATTGTGATTCGTAATAGTACTTGCCGAGTGACATGTAGTGCTCCCTTATTACTCAGCTAATGTAACTCGTACGACTTAGGGTATGCAATGGTCGGCAACTTCAATTGCATGACCATTTCAGCTAATGCTATATTGGTGTAACTTCTACTATCCACAATTAACGCTTGCACCTGATCATTCACCTTACAAGTGATATGAAACAAATTTTCTCTCTACTCCTCTTCCCATGAGGGTTTTAAGTTCATAGCACATTAGATAACCAGGACCAACTGATCCAAGTCTTCGACAAACACATCCTCTTCAATGAGTTCTTTCTTAGCATCTTCTTTCTCGACAGTGATCCCTTCCTCCTTGGGTTCCTCATTTGTACTCTTTACCTTCAGCTTTGTAACGTCTCCCTTGATTACCATAGTCCTTCGGTTTAGGCATTGAGTGGTCATATGTTCGAACCCTTAACACTTAGAGCACTTGATTTGGCTCATCTTCCTATCAGATCCTTACCTCTTCTCATAAGTTCGACTTGGCACTTCACCATCAGGTTAGCCTTTCAGCTGGGTTCGGACATTCATCTTTCTACTCGGCTTGGTACTTGACAAAGCTCGATGACTTCCCTATCCAGGTCAGCTAGTCGACATTCTGGTTGATACTCAGCTTCTTCTTTACCTCTTTACTCATTGGGCCATTCTAATGGCTTCATCTATTATGGTGAATTGTTGGAGCTCTACAATGTCCTGAATATTACCTCTCAATCCTATAATAAACCTAGAGATTGTTCGTACGGGGGGCTGTTCCACTTCACATCGGATCATGAGCATTTGGAATTCCTATACATATTTGCCAACTGTTCGGCCTCCTTATCTCAACTCCTAAAGCTGAGTAAAAGTGTCTTGTAGATAAGTATCTAGCATGAATCTAGCACGAATCTATTCCTTAGTATTCTCTTCATCTCAAGCCAAATATTAATCTCTTAGTAATCTTTTCGCCTCCTCATGACTTGGAAACTCTTTCACTGCATGGTGGCATATCTGGAGAACCCCAACTGTAGCAGCCTCACTTTCTTGTAATCATCGTACTAATAATATTAAAAAACATGCCCCACTCTCTCTTTCCATTCCAAATACTCATCAGCACTCCCAAATCCATTAAAGCTTGAAATTTGAAGCTTCACATGGTCAAATGCTTTGGGGACTCTAGCTTACTCTTCTTCAAAATACTCTTCCTCATCTTCTTCATTTAGTTCCCTCAAGTCTATCCTTCGTCTTACTCATCCACCTATTCCTCTGCCTCAAACTGGTTGAGCTGAGTTTTGACTTCTAACAGGTTGAGTAGCTTGTCGGGTGTTTTGTGCAGCCTCAATCGGTCGGTAAGCTAATGCATGAACAGCTTAGGTTAGATCTACTAAGAGGTTAGCCACCTTATCTAGTTTCTCATCAGTGCTCTTAGGGGTTCCCTAAAACTGTCATCCATGGGGAACAACTCCATTGTTGTCATCTCCAGCACCAATGTTTACACTTGGGTCAATCATTTTCTCCATTGATTCAAAGCTCAAACTCTTTAAATAGGTGATATAGCAAACACTTCCATAAACTAGAAAAAGTAACGGCTAACAAACACAGCAATCAAATGACATAATAACTTGCTCTTTTTCACAAACGCAAAATAACATATTGATAGAACTTCAAACACAAACCACAAACAAAACCTCTGCTCTGATACCAAAATGATGCGGACTATAACTAAGAACAGATAAGGCTGGTTGCTAAATTGGTCTAAGCTTGTGGAAAGCTTGGAATGGAAACGATGGGGAATGTGTGAAAGGACAAATGCTAATAAAAAAGTAAGCAAAACCCACGAACAGCTCCAATGGATATAACACACCAATGGAATGCTGGAGGACTTACGGCACAACTTGATATAACGCACGAGATGATCTGGTGAGGCTACTCACCACCTAGCCTTGCTTAAGGGTTAGGATAAGAGTGAGGTGAATGTAAACAAAGTAGTGTTTACGAGAGAAAAATGTTAAGTGTATTAATGTTCAATCTAATATTCATAACTACAAGTACAAGGGGTATTTATACTTGAGAATTTAGGGCAACATGTCTAAAAGGGAAAAGACAAAAAAGCCATCTCCTAAGAAAGCAATGTACAAAATACAAAAGGGTAAAAATGAATATTCAAGAAAAAACAATCATTGATGTAATGGGTTCTATACATGATTCTGTACACGTGGCGATGCTGTTAGAAGATATGGACAAAAAGTACAGTTAGCTTACTTGTCCAAGTAAGGGTGGCTTAGTTGGTCCAGAGTCTCCTTATCTCAGCTTCTTAGCAAGAGAGATGCCGAATCATTGGTCGGCTCAGGCGCGAGTGAGTAATCTACAATTCGGCGTACTATAGAGAGATGGGCAGTTATTCGGCTCGGCATAAAGAGTAACTTGGTAAAGAAGTACTCGGCCTTGACAAGAGTAAGCTGGAGTAGGAGAATTTGCCTTGCCAAGCCTTCTAATCCTCAGGCTTAGCTGTGGGTCAAAGGCCTAGTAGCCTAATTCCTATCAAATGGTCTCTTACTATCCACGCCTATGCCATTTCTGGGTATAAGAGTTATGTATAGGGACCTATCCCATACTTATACTTGAAAGAGAATTGTCGTACCACCTATCTCACAGGCAGTCTTTGACAAAGAGCTACATAGCTATCTATACAACCATATGAGGCATATGAACCCCTAGCTGTACTATTTAGCTCTCCTGAAGTCTTCTAATGGAGGGAGGACATGGCATGCACCAAGTTACCAATTTTGTTGGCAAATATGAACCCTCCAAAAATTTGTAAGATGTAAGCTTTGGTGTACCTTCTAACCTGCTCATCATTTACCTACTCAAGTAGGGAACTAAAGTGGTCAACTAGCCAGCTCATACATAGGCGCCCTCCTCACAACTCAGCATACTCCTTTGGAACTACCTCAAGGTATGTAGCGCATATCTTTGGCTACGTCTTATAAGTTCTCCCTATCATTGGCAATTTATCCACTCAGAGGCTAAACTAAACCTCAACATCCTAAAGTGTTATCATCAGCTTTCTAGAGGCTACGTAGAACGTATGAGTCTCCCTCTGTCACCTCTTTACCAACGTAGTGATCAGGTAGTGATCTAGCTGAATGTAAGGAAGATGGCTTGGACTTGTGAAGCTTAATTGATCATGGTAAGGCAGCATGCAGTTGTCCAACAGTATCTCTTGGACTTACTGGTTCTACTTGAGTATTCACTCACGTTATTGTACATGTAAAGCCTCCATTTCTTACCAAGGATACAAGTGCATAGTTTCTAGTTAAGTAGAGTAATTTATGTTGGAAAGACAAGTTAGTGCTCTTACATGTCCTACTCGAACTTGTATAGACCTGTACCTGTCCTATTTGGTAAGAATGGATCCATCAATAGGTTTGGGCTCCATCTAGCCTACAAAAGCACAATACAATATGGTTAAATAGTAGAATTGCATAACATGGTTAATAGTTAGTAAATAAACAAAACAAATCATGCATCAGTTAGTACATTCGGTTATAATTACCTTATTGATTCCTCTGAAGGTATGTTATTTTGTTGTGCCCTTACTTCCTATATAACTCGTAAGTCGTTCTATTCGGACGATCTCTGACATTCATCTCCATATGGAAATGTTTCATCCTAGGCTTACTCTTCTTTCGTTCTAACCATGGGTTAGGTCGTATTTCTAGAGGTATGGAATCAATAGCCAACTCGACTCATCCCCAATCGAGAAGAAGTGGGCTCTATACATCTACACCTAATACGTAAACTTGTATTAATCCCCGATATTGGTAATCACATCAAAACACTTGAAACTGGCAGCAAGAATAGCATGTAAGCAAGGAATCTTATATATCTACTAGTTATTGCATGTGTACATGTATCGGTTGAAGTTTACTGTTTGCACATGCTCACTTCCCTTCATCTCATTCCCTACAGGTTTGCTTCCAATCTCAACCTCATATAGTTTGCTACATCGACTGAAATGAACCACTCAATGAGAACTTACTCGCTTGATTCACTCGTCTAACATGTTCGTCGCATATTAGGTGTATGGTCGGTTTGCATCCACCTACTTAAGCACCTCCTCATGTCTCTTATCTTAGTGGAATAAGCAATTATAGAAGATCTTCCTCATAAGTGATGTAATTGGTAGACTATGGGCATGCTTCAATACTAAATTATACGCTTCCATAAGGTTAGATGTTATATACCTAGATTGATAGCCTTTGTCATATGCAATATCCACTAATGCATCAGCAAAGGACGAACCCAATCTAGTGCATCGGGCTTAATACTCATAATCTTCTCTAAGCATTTCTCAAACTTTCAGAGCTGAGCTTGCATAGTTATGAAAGTCACCCACTTCTTGTATGGCTTTTATGGACTTTGTTAAAATTGCTTACGATATGTCGTATGCACCATCACCATACCGCAAAATGAGGTTTCCACCTATTTTCGTTTTTATCTAATGTAGATTGAATCTTCATCCCTTTATCAGATATCAAGTAGATGATTTCATGGCTTACCTTGTCACCACACTTGTGCTACCTCAAATTCCTAAGAAACTAGCCCCATGCATTAACTGTCTCATCATCAACTAATTCAAAAGCAAGCAAGACTATATACAAATTGTTCATATATAGTGTAACTATACGATATTGTAGATACCTAATTTTTGTTCCCCATAGATGTAATTTTTTATTTTTTTAATAGGGACCTAATTCTAAAATAAAAAGTACTAAAAAATAAAAAATAATAAAAATTGAAAATGATGAAAATAATAAAAAAATGTGAAAAGAAAAAATTATGAAAATTTTTAGATTTTTAGAAAATAAATTATTTTAAGGTTAATTAGTTTAGTTTTGGTCCAATTCAAATAAGTTTAGAGAGTCATTTGATTTAAATACAATTTAATTATATTAAAAATTAAGGTGTAGGCCAATCATTTAACAGTAAAACATTTAAGTATTGAATTGGAGTTAGCTTGAAGTCAATGGTTTAAGTCTCGCTAGGCATCTATGTGCTTCTTAGTTTTTTTTTTTTTTTAATTTTTACAAAAAATGAGTTGTACGTACAAGATCCAGATCTAATTAAAATTTTTTAGTCTAATTTGATTGGATTTGAATTATTATAAAAAATTTAAATATAGTTTTATTTTTATTAAATTAGATTTAAATTAATATAAATGATTCAGATCTAATTTAATTTTTATGAAATTAGATTAAAATCAATATAAAAAATTCAATTCGATACTATTCATTTTGGGCTTTATAAATATAAAATGTACGGTATAAGATAAAAAAAAATTACACACATTTGAAAAGAATTGAAGTTCTCCCTCTCCATCCTTCATATTTATGACTGTCCACACCATAACAATTCAAAACACGCTAATCACATGTAAACTACCCACTATTCATTCTCTCAATTGCCAAACACACAACATTGTCATAAACCTTAGCCACAGCCTACACTCTTCTTCGACCATACATGACCTCCACTGTCTATTGAATGGTTTTTCTCTCGCACAATTGGAATCGAACACAACCTCTTACGAACAGTAGCTGCACGATGCTCTATGGCAAATCACGTGACACATTGCAATCCATAAAGCATAGCGTTAATCTTCGTCCAAATAGCTCCCTTACACTGCCACAACGAATCTACGACTCCATCGATCACTCTATCGTCCTTCACACAATACTGAACACAGTAGCCACAATACTAAACACAGCAGTCTTCTTTCTCCCTTGCATACATCCGCTGCAGTACCACATTCCAACAAGAAGCCACATTCGTAGCAGTGAGCGCTACACCTGAGTAAACGCACAATTGCACTTGACACGACTGTGAGATTTGTGAACCATACGAGACCCAGCAACTGCGCAGTACCCCAATCATCTAACGTCACCCCATAAGTTGCGCTTCACAACAAGTTGACGATAGTAACAGCAACTGAACTCCATCCTTCTTCATTACAATTCATTAACCATCAGTACAGTCTACACGCGCCCATCCTCGCGATGGCACTACATTCCCACGTAATGTTCATATACTTACACATCCAGCTCATCGCTTGTATGCTACACCACACAAGAGCAGCACCGAGCACGCCGTCCACAATTGTAGTAGCTGCACAACTCAACTACACAACCATTGCTGTTGCTACACTATATTGTCCAGATCCGCGTATCGTTGCACAGTTCACGCCCGATCGACCAAGCACTCACATAACTACGGCCTGTTTAACGCCTAACCACTGACGATCTGACCACGTAGTAGCACCCAATTCTCTTTCATGCAGTTGCATTTCACTATCCTCTACACAAGCCATGTCTTACGATAACTTGAGCACGCACTACCACATGCACAACGTCGATCACAGCCGAACAGGGAATCAAAACAACAGCAAGACTCCACTATTTTCACCGTGCAATGAACAACAAGCAAGGTTTGATTCTTTATTTATTTATTTTATTTATTTGTTTCTTTATTTATTTAGTTATTATTTTTATTATTATTATATTATCATTTTGTTAGTTAACCAGTTAAGTTTATAACATATATATATATATATATATATATATATATATGTTAGTGTAGTTTTATTTAACATTAAGTTTTTCTAGGATTCTTCACATAAAAAAACTTTTTTTTAAAATAAAAAATAATAAATAATAAAAATCCCTTTTAAAAAATTTTAGAACTTTTAAATATTAAAAAAAAAAAAAAATCACTAAAGAGATAGGACAGTCTTAGACTTTTGAATAAATTGAATAAATTAAAACGTAAATCCGATCAGTTTTTAAAATTAAAATCAATCAACATATTAAATTTTCAGAAAGAACTATGGTCGTCTGATCCCAATTAGTGAGTACATAAGCATATTCGGGATGATAATAAAATATGTAGAAACTTCGGTTTTTTTTTTTAGTTTTTATTTTTTCTTAAAAAATATTACAATTTGAAAAATAAACCTAATTTTGATTGTAAACACCTAATTTCTGCCTCTCTGTAGTCCTAATTTTTATTTTTACAAAAATGGTCCTAATTCAAAAATAAAAATAACAAAAAAATTAATAAAAGATAAAAATAATAAAAAACTTAACAAATGATGAAAATACAAAAAAAAAAAAATAAGAAAAGGAAATTTTTTTTTTAAAAAGATTTTTGTAGATTTTTAGGAAGTAATTTTTTTTTAGAACAAATAGTTTTAATTTAGTTAAAAAATTTTATTTTAGGGAATCAGATAGTTTAAATATAATTTAATTGTACTAAATGTCAAGACACAGGTTAACAGCCTAACGGATAAATATTGGAGTATTTGGAATGGATGTAGTTTGAGGCCTTAGGTTCGAGTCTCAGCAAGCACCTATGTCTTTATTTTTCTATCTTTGCAGAAGTGAGACGAAAATTGGTCATATCTAACTAAATAATTTAGGGCTTTCTATTTGATTGTATCGAAAGGACCAATGAATTGGGATTTCCCTATTGGACCAGGTCATTTCGGGGCAAACGGATCATTTATGATGAAAAGGATGAGCTTTAAGAGAATGATTCGGAGTTCTTGCAGAGTGGAACCATGTAGTACTAGACACGAGATAGATCTTCCAAAGAACAAGGCTTTTTTCGAATAAGCCAATTCATTTGGGACCCTGCAGATCCACTCTTTTTCCTAAACACACACTCAAATTGAAAAAAGGGAAGTCAACATTCTAAATCCAACTTCGAAATCCTAACATCGACACAACTCTATTCGCTGCCACAACGCCTCCGAAGTACCATAGTAGCCGCACGCTCCAATCTGCAATCCGACGACATTCCACATGTCCGTCTAGCTACTGCACTGACCCTTCACTGAACAGAACATTCCAGCATGGTTGCTGCCCACAATCCACATACTAGACACGCACTCCGGTCATACTTCACGCCATGCAGACCATGCGAGCACTTGGCAACACAAGTCGATAGTCTGATTTACGCCTGATCTAAGCTTCATTGACTGAACAGCATAACGGTCGCGTCCTTTGCCGAATACGCTGCTCGCTTGTCCACGATCAGTACACATATTGTCTACCAATCACTCAGGCCAACTGCTAACCAAATACACACGCACGGCTGTTACACCAGCAATCAACTCACCACGTCCCCTGCCACGTACGCCCACAGAAGCAACATGGCCACACTATCCACACTGTTACACACAAAGAAATACCAATGCCAGCCCCATGCTTCATCCACGTTCATCAGCAGCTCCCACCATCGACAGTACGCAATCCCTCCATTGTCACACCTCTCCATCCTCGCCCATGCTCCAACGCTCAATCAACAACCAACCAAACTCAACCTCCAGTAGCCCTGCACGCTCTTACTCTTGAATCATAAAGCACCCTGCACAAACACGCGAGCCCCACTGTTCGATTCCAACCTTAACTAAACCTACTGTTGTGCGCCTTCAAACATCCTAAACGCAGCTACATAGTAAATCCTTGATGAACCCCAGACTGTGTACCCATTCTCTGGCGACCCCAACTGAACTAACCCATACTCCATCGATCGTGTCAAAGCTCCATCGAAACATCCATAACCGCTGTAACCAAGTGCCACCACCTCCAATCATCTCCGAAAACCACCAAACTCTCCACTAAATACCACACAATCATCACTAAACCTATTTTTATCAATAAAAGTCACATGAAAGTATGATTCCCCGCATGTTTTGTTGCTTAAAAACGTCCGAATCACATTGAAATAGATGCTGCAAGTTTTCACCAGGTGCGACCTGAATTTCAGGCTTCGAACCAACCCAACTCAGTCTAGATTTGGATCCAAACCGAGACCCGTCGACCTATACCACCTGACCTGATCTAGGCTTCATTCAATCTATGCCCTCAATCCATCTACAGGAGGAGGAGACAGTAGAGAAAAGAGAGAATTCATCATCAACTACCAAACAACAGCCGAACCCACTCTTTCCTCACACAACCCGACAGCAGAATACTGCAGAACGCAACCCCAAACTATACAAAACTTCACTACACACCACTGTAGCAACCTGACTTAATCTAACGCTGTTGACATACGCCTGCAACACACGATCCAACTTCAATCGCAATAAGGCTCTCCCGAATACTCCATAGCAAAAGTAAGCAATTCGTTCACCAAACAAACATCAGGTTTAGTCTTCGTCAGATTTTTATTATTTAATTAATTATTTATTTATTATTATTATTATGTTATATTATTATTATTATTTGGGTTTTTAGTCATTTAACATAATATATTTGTGAATATTTTAGTGTAGGTCATTCTCTTGGGTGTTGGTTTTTATAGGTTAAGAATGTTATATTTTAATATAGGTAGTTATGTAATAATAATATAGATATACATTTTAACTTAGGTGTTTTCCTTAGTATTAAGTTTCTAGGAATCCCCACTTAGAAAATTCGTTTTTTTTTTTTGAAATAAAAGTCAATAAACATCTTTTTTAAATTTTAGGACTTTTAACAAAATTTTTTTTTTAAAACAATAACACTCGAGAGTTAGGGCCTTTTAGATTTTTTTAAAATAAATCGAATAAATTAAAAACGTAAACTCGGGCAGTTTTTTAAAAATTAAAATAAATCAACACATTAAAGATTTTTTGAAAGAACTACGATCGTCTGATTCTGGCTAGTAGGTACATAGGCACTTTCGGGGCGACGATAAAATATGTTAAACTTAGGTTCTTTTTCTTTTGATTTTTTTTTGTTTATTTATCTATTTATTTTTTAGATATTATAATTAGAAAAATAATCCTAATTTCGGTAAATAGATAGTGATACCCGTTAAGGGTTTAATAGGTTAGCCGTCGAACTTAGAACCCTCTGGTTCTTCATTTAAAATTGAAATCAAAGACCGTTAGCTAAATCGTGATCAATCCACCCAATTGATTATAGTTTCTTTTTCTTTTCCCGACTTCGGTCGGGTGGTGACTCCAAAAAATTATTTTCAATAAAAAACCGGAATTTCTCAATTTCTTTAGTGGAGAATTAATATTAAACGGGTTAGGATTTAGTATTAATCGGAAATGAAAAATTAATTTTAAATAAAGGAAACCGAAAAATCAGATTCGATATTGATGAATAGATAGTGGTACCTATTTGGGTTTAATAGGTTAGTCCTTGAATTTGAAACCCTTTGGTTTTTTCAGTTAAATTGAAATTAAAAACCGGTAGCTAAATCGTAGTCAATCCATTCAATTGATTATGGTTTTTTTTTTCCTAACTTCGATTGGGTGGCGACTCTAAAAATTTTTTCTAAATAAAAAACCAGAATTTTTCAATTCTTTAGTCGATGATTAATATTAAATGAGTTTAGATTTAGTATTAATTAGAAAATGAAAAATTAAATTAAAATAAGAAAACAAAAAATTCAGGCTTGATAGGTATACAACACATATTGACATACAAACACAACATTTAAGCAAACTAAATAAGTCAAATATACCCATCTAATCTTAAGGTTCCAAATTAGGGAAGTAGAAAAACAACCAAAATTGATACATGAAATTTATGAAAATGTAGTAGATTTAGTGTATAAGATGCTTACCTTTGATTGTTGGATGAGATTTTGCAAAAGAAAGAAAGAAAAAAAAATCGTTGAAAGAGATGATTTGAGGATGTGTATGCATTGTAGCCGAAAGAGAAGAGAGAAAGGATATGTTTGAAATGAGGAGCGTGCTATTTTGTTCGTGTTGGGTTTGGTTTTATATGCATGAAAGGCGCTTTCAGTTATAATATCAAACCAAAAGCGCTTTCTTCCTACAAAAAATACAATGAATGTGCCTTTTGAAAAGACGCTTTAGGTGCTAAATTCGTAAAAACTAAAGGCACCTTCATAGCTCTTCATATGTAACATTTTTCTCCACGACCCCTTTTTTTTATTTTTATTTTTTTCAAGGAACACCTTTTAGGTGCATTATTGTACTGCATTATTTTACTTAGTGAAACAACAATTAGAGAAAATTCAAGGGAACTTAAGGACTTTCACTAAATTGAAATTTAAGGAAATATGCCTTACACCATTTTTTTTCCCAATTCACTGTATTTTTACCTTCTATGAGTATATGTGAACAAATCTTTATATGGATTAACTAAAATGGGAACAACATCCCATTTGAAAATGACATGAGTATTATATTAATTTGATTAATCGAATATTTCATATTGTAATTTGAGTGTAACATGCATTAGTTGGTAATTTTTGTACCTCCTTTTTACTTATGAGTCAAAGTTAAGGATTATTTTGATATGCGATTCATCACATTTTCAAGTTACCAGTTATATCATTCTTTTTTCCATCTCCTCCAATATTCGGTGCTCTCATATGCATTATATAATTCTTTTTCCTTACAAATGAGAAACAAGAAGGTTCAGTCTCTTTTTTATTATAAAAATATATTTCGCAATCAATACTATAAAGGTCTAAGTAGACCTTAACTTTACACTATCAGGCAAGAAGATAAGATTTTGTATTTTACTATAATATTATTATATAATAAAATATTCTTTTTGTTTTATGTTTCCCTTATTCTTTTCCGTGCGAATATGCTCATATGGAAAATGGATCGTCGACATTGATAGATGGGTGATGTAAATCCCAACAAATGGTGGTATTGCTTGTTGAAGAAGTAGCGAGTTTGATTTCGACGAAGCTGTAGCCACAATTCCTCTCTATTGATATATTTTTTTTCTTCCAATGAAAGTTGATATTAAATATTTTTTATTTTTAATTTCATCTATGTTTCTTTTACATAGATATTTTATAGATATATTCAAAATTAATATCTGTTATCTATTCTATATTATATTATTATCTATTATTATTAGAGAAACAGGAGACCATTTGACTTCAATTTTTTGAAATATAATTGTACATCATTTGTTTCCATCTATAACTATTTGACATTAATTGTTTTCATATATTATATTATTATCTATTCTATATTATATTATATTATACTATTATCAATTATTATGTTAATATTTTCTTAGTCCAGAAATAAATTGATTTCTTCCTTTTCTTTTCTATAGGGGACTTTTCATACCCTTTATGGTTTTTTTTTTCAATGTGCATATAGTTTGATTCTATTATTTAATATATTATGAATTCTATTCTATACTTTATCTATTTTTTTGTACACACATTGCATCATGGATGTATAATTGGCTAGTTTTAATTATATATATATATATATATATATATATTTAGGATTATAGAGTCAAAATAAATTTAATTAAGTTGAGTTTGAACATATTGAGTATAACTTCCAAACGAGTTTAAGCTTAGAATTATAAATACGAACTTTGATCTCGAGTTTTAAAATTCTATTTGGAGCTCAAGTTAGACTTATCATCTTGACTCTATTTATTTACGGTCTCAATCAAAAGTCAACGACGAAAAATTACTTTTACAATGTACTCCCCTTTGGAGAAAATAAAGGCCCTTGAGTTAGGTTGCAAATGGAATCCATGGGCTTATCAATTCAAAAATGCTGTCCAGGAGGAACATTTCTCGAATATGGATTTCGGTTGTGGCAAGCCGGTTTTTGGGTCATGTCATTTTCCATGGGATGGGAATGTTGGGTTTGTGATGCGAATGCCCAGTCCTGTGACTCCTGTCTAAAATGATGATTGGATTGTTGCCATGTTTGGTAAACTTAATGAAAATAGAAATCAATCAAAATAAATGGGAAAGAAAAGAAGAGAAATCAAAGGAAAAGAAATGAGTGAAAATATATCTTATTTAGATTCGTAAGATGGAAATCGAAGAACATGAAAGAAAATGTTTTCTTTCTATTTTAGTAATAGATGAAAATGTTCATAACTGAAGGTTTAATTTTACTTTTAGGGGCATCTTTACAATTTTATAAGATTTCTATTTATTTTTGGAGAGAAACTAATTCGTCTTAAAAGTAAAAACATTTTCATTGACTTGTCTTCAATTCTGCCTATAATCGTCCTTATTTTTTTATAGCCAAATACAATATTTTTGCTGGTTTCCTCTCATTTTCACGTATTTCAGCCATGACAAACACAGTATGTAAATATAGAAATCCTCAAAGGACAAACGAAAATCCATTGAGATTTAAGCTGATGGTGTATCTCATACCCTTGGAAAAATTTTAACTAAACTATCACTACATAGAGAAATTATGTCACCAAATAAATTCAAGCTTTTATCAACGTTGTTAGACTAGTACACGAATTAAGTTAAATCAAAATCAAATTGAGGTCAATAAATATATAAAGATATAATTTATTTTTTATAATTTACTTTTTGTTTTTCTTAGATTTATTTATTTTTATCTTTTTTGGTAAATTGATACATTCCTTAACAAAAATAAAAAGAAAAAGAAAAAAGAAAGAAGGGTACATTCCAACTCAAAAAACTCGACCAAGTTCAATAGAAACTAGGGTGAATTGGCTAGGTTAATTAGGTCATTTTTTGCTGTTAATAAAGGTTAAGGAAATGATTTAGACTAGTTTTATGGTTAGTTTAGGTTGATCAGATCATATCTTAATCTGACAAGACTGATTTTTACTTCATTTTCCTATTAACTGCATTCTTAATATCATGCATTTTGCCCATTCTTGATTAACAACGTCAAATTGAAATATTATTTACATGCTACGTGTACCATTAGGGGTTCAGCTATCATTCAACGACGTTCTACTTACAAAAATTATAGAAATATATATATAATCTGTAATCAATCAGACAGACAAATGATTACACTTTCTTCAGGTCGGCCATTTGCTAATTCGTGTGGGCTAACGAGCTCCCGTCACTCTCATGATTCATTATCTAGCTAGCTATCTATTTTGTTTTTATGGCTTAATCAAGTGTGCTCAATGATTGATGCTTATCGTCCTACGACCTTGGTTTGCGTTTTGTGCATGGAATTATACTGCTTACGAACTAAAATTGAAGTCAAGGGATCGGATTGACAAAGGAGATAAAAACTTAATTTCGTTAATGTTGTGCAACGAAATTTTTATGATTATTACGATGGAGAGACCAACGCTTGGGAGAAGTTTAAATATAAAATCAATATTTTAAAAATTTTAAATAAAAAATTAATATTTTATAAAATGGTTTAAATAAGTGATTCAGTTATTATAAAACTATAATTTAATAGCCATTCTGTGAAATTATTTGAATCGCTTTATGAAATATTGATCCTTTATTCATATTTTCAAAGCGTGGATCTTTTATTTAAATCACTTTGTGAAATGTTGATTTTTTATTAAAATTTTTCAAAATGTTGATATTTTATCTGAATTTATTCTCAAATATTGATTTCTTTTATTGTAATTCTTTTGAAAAAAATTTCAAGATCAAGTGTTTTAAACTTTTAGATATATTGGTTCCATATAAAATGGTACTAGATCCGTAGATTTAAAGGTTTAAAGCATATAATTTATATAGTGTATAAACTTACTTCTGCATGCGTGTTTCGTAAAGTTATATAATTTCAGACCAACAAGGAAAATACTCATGCTACACAATAATATGTGTGTACGAGATAAAAAAAAGATGCTCGAGTTAATGCTGTGTTACTTAGTATATGCATTAGGTACCATGTTAGCTAGAATAGCTGCTTGCTTAGCCAAGCTATCATTTGTCTATTTTGGCTGTTTTTACATGCCTTTCCGTCATAATGACTTACCTCAAAACACTTTTTTTTATTCTTCATCAACACACCGACCACAAATCAACTTATAATAGGTAACCATAGTTATCCAACAATCACAAATATTTTATTTTCCTAAACGACCATCAACCCAACAATCTCAAATATTCCAACTTAACTCATCGACAACGGACAACCAAAATCATTTTTCTCTTTGTTTTTTTTTTGAGATAGAAACAGAAACTATAGATTAATTTAGAATTGGATAATATTAGAAAGAACTAATAGGAACTCGATTTTAGTGCAAAAGCTATATGCCAAATGATACGAATCCCGCAAATCGATTTTGACAACTTAAAAAAACGATTAAGAAATCATTCTCAAGCAAGTTAAAATCAAACTAGATCTTTGACTAGTTGTCTTGATCGTAGTTGGACTAACTATGGTGCACAAATTCAGGTAGAGTCCAACTTAAATGAGCTTAGACTTCGCCTCTTACTTCTCGATACCTGCAAAAAGCTCTTTGTATACGTGACCACAAGGGTCCTCTAATGCTCAAGTTAGCAACGAAGACTGAGCAAAGTGAAAATGAGCACTAAGGACCTAATGGACCATTCTCGCCTAGGATGTGTGTGTAGTGTATTGAACTTTTGTTCTAGAAAGAAGGAGAAGGGAAAAGTTTCTAGAGAGTGAGAAGGGTCTCCCCTTACTACTTGGCCCCTATGCCTTTTTTGTAGGTTGTTTGGACACGTAGTGATCAGGGATTTACTTGTACTGGCTACCGACAGTCAATGCGCTCTACGGTAGAGACTAAGTTTCATTGCGGGTGGCATGTCGTGGTCGACTAAGTCACCAAATTTGCAGCTTAGTGATCTAGTAGGAGTAGGGGTGTTGGGTGTGCCGACGGTACTATAGATGTCAAGCGCTTATTAATGAGTTGTAGTGAAATATAAGCGCTAAAGACAAAAATTGGGTTAAGATGTTGAGGAAAGGGTCAGTTGATGCACAATGTAGATGAGTTAAGCCTCAAGCTTACACTAGATGGTTGATGATCGCTAGCTTGATGGTCGAGGGTGACATGCTCAAACAGTTATTATTTGGTTCACCAGGTAGGTTATGATGTTGGGACAAGCTCGCCATCAACTCGCATCTTCATATGCATGAGCTCATGGCCTTGCAGGAGGGTCATAGTGTGACATGTAAGCCCGCTGTTCACTTGGGCGCCTCTCAATGTCCCTCGTAATGGGCTTTATCCGTTAGGTCTTGGTTTAGGCGAGAATTGGGTATCAACACTTGTCTTCCCACTCTTCTCAACATTTAAGGCACGAGGATTGACCGAACCAAGGCTATGCCTCCAAGTGAGGGACCAGTTTTGCTACTTAGGGTATGTGGATGGTTGAGATTTAGAATACGTCCCATCGTGGGTTTATGCTCTGAGAGTGGTGAGACCATTCACCTTCTCCCCTTGTTTGTCCATATAAAGGGAGGCTTGGATGTTCACTTTTCACTTTGCTCTATTCCTTTAGAGGAAACAATGCCAAAATTTTAACTTGCGAGCTAACTACTTTTTGTCTTGTACTTCTAATCTTTGTTGATCACTTGTTGTGATGGCTGATCAAAGCACAATCGATAGTTAGAGTGAGTCCTCCCGTTCTTCTATTTTGTAGGAAGTAGATGAAGGTTGTGAGAGCTCCTCCCGAGTAGGGGGTGGTAACCCTACTCCCCTTGAAACAGTAGTGGTGGCAAGAGAAGAAGATCGAGTAATACTATCTTAGGAAGAGAGAGGGGGAGCATGCAATGACGTCCCTGCGACGTGTTCCTACTAGATAGCAAAGAGGACAACATTGGGTAATTGTTGTAAACGATTGTCATGAATGAGCACGCATGTGCTTATGTTCCTTACGTAGTGAGTAAGAAGAAGTTAAGGTTAGTTCACCGGGTAATGGAAGTAATGCTTGGGTAGTGAGAAGGGCTTATCACATAAGGGATGACTGATCATTCGCTATTTACACAAAGTCGTTTGAGCTCAGTCTTCACTTCCCTTTTTCAAAATTGTTGCTGGAGTTCTTCTAATACTTTCAAGCTGCACTGGGCAATCTTAATGTAAATGTATGAATTTATCTACTTGCTTTTGAGGCGCTATGCATTTGGGAGTTGTAGTGGTTGACTGTACAACTGTTTAGGCACTTCTTCTTTGTAAGGAAGGTAGCTAATGGATGGGTTTACATTGCTACTTGAGGCATAAGTATGAGTATTATTGATAAGTCACCAAATGAGGTAAAAGGGTAGAAGGAGTTCTTTTATTGTGTTTGTAAGTCCTATAACCAGCCATTTGAGGTTTTGATCGGTTGAAAGATCCGATCGAGCCTAAATTATAAAGTAAAGCTAGAAATATTAGTAAAAATGACCCCGTAAATTCGAATTTAAGAAAATAAGTAATAAAATAGGAGACTATAAAATTTTCAAATTTTAAGTATAATAATTGTTAATTATCAAAAAGGCGAAAAGTGTAATCTAATAACTAATAAATTACTAAAGATAGATTATATGTATACTAAAAATTATAGAATGATCTAAATAATAATTAGGAATGTTCACATGTACCCAAAATATATTTACGTGTAGATAAAAATACGCGAAATTACTTAAATTAGCTAAAAACTTATTAAATAATTAAAGAAAATTCATAATTAAATAAGGAAAAATAAAGAAAAATCAGAAAAAATAAGGAATGATCTAGATATAGGTTGTGGAAGCTAGGGAAAATAAGAAAAAAATTAGCCAATTAAATTAGAACAACACAAAAGGCAAATTAAAAGAAGATAAGGTAGTTGTCTAATCAAATTAATGCACAATAATTTCCCTAAAGCTTTATAAATAGTAAGAAAATTTTAGAAGCTCATTTGGTTAGTTTAGAGAGAGAGAAAAATAGAGAGAGGTGAAATTGAGAGAAAATTAGGGTTAGAAAAAAAAAATAAGAAAATTGTACAATTAAGGCCTTAGAGGGGAACCTATACCAGATGAGCACCTGGGAGTGAATGGCCACCATCACCACACGGCGGTAACAGTGCGTAGACCGGTCGATAAGGCCACGGCGACCGATAGTGGCTGGAGCCACCTAGATTGGTGAGTTCGATTTCTAGCCTGATTTTGTGTAATTTTGTAAAAATAGTAAATATTTTTAGAAAATTATGAATTTTTTTATTCTGGAATATTTTTGTATGTAGTTTTTAGGAAAAAATATTATTTTGATGAAAATATGTCTCATGATATATGGTCTTTAAGAAATCATACAAAACCAAGCATGTTTTAGTTTAGAAATAAATGACCTTAAGAGTGTAATTTTGAGCCTAAAATTTTTGTGTAGACTACTTAGATGATATAGAAAAGTGTTATGAAGCCGTTTTAAAAAATTAACTTTCGAAATTTTTAGATAATTTTTAGGCCTTAAAATGAGATATAAAATGGGTAATTTATGGTTAATTAAATAATTAAATAGATAATTATTGATTTAGTGAATAATTATATGTTTTAGGATGTTGAAATTTGATGAAGTATAATACTTGTAGCATTTAGGGTGTTAGATGTAATTATTAGGTTAATTATATAGTAAATAAGTAATAGGGAAAAATAGTAAATTTTAAGTTAATTTTATAAATTAGGGTAATTAGGTGTAAAATCTGATTTAGGATAAATTTAGACATTTTGAAATGATAATTGATGTTGGGAGATGATAATTAGAGTGATAGAAATATTAGATGTGTATTATATACATAATAGATGATAATGCATAATATGTAATTATTGGAAATATAATAAATAGAAGATATTAGAATAAAAAATTGATATTATATAAATAATAGGGATATATAATAAATCTGATAAAAATCTTGAATTTATGTAATTATATGAAAAATATAAAAATTTCTCATATTAGGAGTAAATTTGGTATACTATTAAGGATTTAAGTGTACCAGGTATAATAAAATACTAACTAGGGGTAATTATGGTATTTAGGATATCTAGAAGTAAGGTGATTAATTTCATATTATGAGTTAAAACAAGTTTCTAGAGTTCGAGTATAAAACAATATTAAGAAATTAAACTAAAACCAAATTTAGAAATTGATGTAGAAATTGAACCTGAACCTGGTCCCAAACCTAAAATAATTGTAAAAGACTTAAGACTTAGATAATTAGATATATTAAACCCTAAACAAAACATAACAATAAACGTTATAAGATAAAACGAACCTATAATAGTTATATGAAAAACTGAAACCATGTTTATGTTATAGGGATAATTGGCGATGGCCTGAGCGAGTCGGACCTCGAGTGAGTGAGCGAAGAGTTGAGGTAAGTTGAAATTAATACGATACTATATTTTGGAGGCTTTAGATTATGCTTGGTTATACTTGTTAAATAGTTGATTGTGTGCATATGCTTGATTATGAGTGATACTATAATTCTATTTGTAGTTTTGACTTGTATTGTATGATTTGTATGAAATGATTGATCACCCTAAACTGGACCTAATCAAATATATAACCCGTAATCATAATCAGACTTGCATGATAACCCATTAAGGGAAACCTAGGATTCTCCGGCCAAATACCGACCCCTCCAGAAGGGATAGCATAGGATTGCATAATGGTCCCTTCTTCATCCTTAGTTGAACTAAGTGACAAGTGAGGAGGTCACAGCAAAGGTGAAGTCAATGGTTCAAAGGTAGTTGCGGGAGGAGCAATGTCTCTATTGCACAAGCTTGGGTTTGGTCGTGAGCTGTTGTTTTAACGGCAACTCCTCAACCCGGATTAGAGTAAGTGCAATTTCTCTAATCTCACGACGGGCCGGATAACGTCGTACGATAGCATTTGCTTAAACATGCATTATACCTAATAAGTTGGTTGATAACCTTGTTATGTTTATGGTATAGTTTTAAGTCCTCCATCCTAGCTTACTGAGCTATGGTTGCTCATATCCCTATAGACGTCGTGTAGGTGTTAGCTGAGAAGCGGCATACAATTACTCTGAAGTTAGCAACTACTGGATCTTGAGGAGTGAGGAAAAACATTTGAAGAATAAACATATATTTTTAAGGTCTAAGCTTTTATTTTAGAATTTTTCATTTCTGAATAATGTAATAACTAGGAAATATATTACGGAGAAATATTGTAAACATTAATTGTAATAACAAAATTTTAGTGTATATGTATATTTTCTCACTTTCTTAGGTAAACGATATATTTAAATTACAAACTGTTTACTTCAAAACGGGTTAGTTGTGGACGCCTTATGTAGATTAGGTCTAGGATAGCAGTTGTAAGGCCAACTTCTATTTTAGAATGGTTTACATGGCGGGGCTGTTACGACTCTGTCGCTTCGGGGCATGACAATGTTCATGGTCCCAAAACCCTTAATTTTCCAACTGAGTGGAGATGGCCCATTTAGGGTAGGAAATTGAAGGTTTTGGGGGATAAGTTCATGATGGCTAACATCGAGCTCTTAAATCTGGTAGGTTGGAGAAAGCTCAAACCTTTGTTGATATGTGAGAATTATAAGTGTAGAGCGCTGTTGTTTGCGATTGAGATAGGTATTTGTTGTACTTGGCCGAGGGGGAGCAGTTGGTTGTCTACTATGCCTCATTGTCTTGTCGTTGTAATAGGGGACATCGCGCTCCTTGTCTTTGGCTTAGTAAGTGCCTTATCTTAACTTTAGTTTGTTTTCTTAAGTTGTTCGTTTGTTCTTTTGCAGCTTCGGAATTGACTATAGAGAAGTTGAAGGCAAAACTGTTGGTTATGTAGAGCAGGTGGCTTGAAAGTGCTTGGAGGCTTGAGAAGAGAAGGTAGCTTGAGTTGGAAGAGGAGGCGGAGATTTTGCATTACCCCTCAAAAAAGTTGAAGAAGAAGAGTGAAAGGAAACAAACACTTCCTAAGGTTATCTAGCAAGGTAGTGGGAATGTGTTGATAGGGTTGTTGTTAAGGACTTCAGTGGTAGGCCAGGTTGCATTTGGTGGGGGTGTGACTTTGGAGGTTTTGACTGGGGTTAAGTCATTGATCAGGGCCTTGAGGCAGTAGGTGCTTAAGTGGATGTAGAGTGGGTAAGTTTAGAGCGAGCCCTTGATGTTGTTACTTTAGATGCCGTTGAGATTCCTAACGACAAGAATGTTGAACCTTTAATCTGTCGTGGTAAGCAAGGCAGCCCTTATGCAACTTGATAACTCTGATTTTAAACATATTTCACATGGTGATTTTATAGTATTTCCCTTATATTTTTGGTTTTCTTTAAAGAAATTGATACTTAATTAAGTAAAATTTTGATTTCAAGGTTTAAACGCGTTCTTGGATCGAAAACGAAGAAAAGGAATCAAGTTTCACTCAATTCGGAGTTCAAATGAAGAAGTTATGAAGTTTTGAAGTTTTGAAGTTTTGAAGTTACACAGTCTGGGACATGGCCATGTCCCCAAGCTGTGTCCATGCAGAAAAATTTACCAGGGTCAGAAAGTTACACGACCTAGGGACACGGCCATGTCCTAGGCCGTGTCTAGTGACGAAAACAGAATCCTTATGATACATATATAAAAAGACATTAGAGAAGACGGAGGAGACACGAGAGAAGAGAAGAGACTTAGGGAGAAGGAGAAGAAAAAGGCGAAAGCAAAATCAACTTCAAGATTGGAGAAATTTTTCATCAATCAAAGGGGTTTTTCATGTTTTATTTTATGTTTTTGATGGAACTCGTTTTTAGTTTCATTATGATAGCTTAGAATTTGTGTATTTAGGATTATGGAACCTAGGGTTTCATGTGACTCTTGGGTTGAATTATAATTTTCAATAAAGTTTCTATTTTTGCTTGATTCAATTATGTCGTTCAATTGTTAATTGATATTTCTAGAATATCAATATATGATATTATGCATGTTGATTGAGAAATTACATGTATAATTAGATTTTTACATAATTGGAGAGAATTACATATATACTTAGAGATAAGATACATGTTTCTTCCGGAAAGTTAATTATTTGTGTGGGAATTCATTATACATTAATGCAATTCTAAATTATATTACTAAGTGAAGAGATTCCGGTAAATAATTTAAGATTAGGGTTAATATGCTTGAGAAAGGTATTAACTTTAATTGTGAATCTCTCCGGTCAAGAATAATAGAAATTGAATCGAATATATTTTAAGCGGTCACATGTTAAACACTAGGGGAAATAATTCCTAAATACGTTATTGCATTCTTGAAGTCGTTCTTAGTTTTATTGCTTTCTAAATTGCTTAATCAAGTCTCATAATTAGTTTAGTTTGTTAATTTTAGTATTTTTAATTCATTCAACTCATCATAATTTTCCGGTTAGATAATAGAGCTAAGATTAATATTAGTACTCGAAATCTCTGAGGGATCGACTCGGACTCACATCCGCTATATTAAAACTGATAGGTGCACTTGCCTAATATCATAACTCGTAGATCATCCTGCTTAGAGGTTGGAGTAACTACAAGGGTGGTTCAGGCAATTGGTGGTGGGTAGGAACAAAGTGGAGGTCTTAGTGGAGTTGTTAAAGAGGCATAACGAGGTAATCTGATCACATGTTTCTATCAAAGTGCTCGGTCTTAGTTTAAGTACTAACTATGTATTTTGCTCACAACTGTATGACTTGGTGGATTTCATCCTCGCATACAATTGGTTAGTCCTTTAGTCGAAGGGTAGCTAGGTAAGGGCTGAGGTTGAGAGGCTCTGAAAGGCGCTAAAAGAGGAGAAGAAGGTACATGACGACTTAGTCGTCACCTTTAGTAACTTGGAGTGCCAATATAGGGTGGGTAAGCTGAAGGATAACCTAAAGCTAGTTGAGGAATTCGGAAAAAGTATTGAGGATAAACTGACAGCTAAGTTGAAGGTAAGAGGACAAAAGCTAGAGAAGCACCCAACTGACTTTGTCAAGAGGGAGTTTAAGCTCTTGAAAGGCGATGGGTTGTCAAACAAGGTCAAACGTAATCTCTTCATAGAGACCTTGGATGACCCCATGATTGAGAAAGCCATCACCACAATTGAATATGCAATGGTAAAAGAGGTGTGGAAATGAGTTCGATAGAGGATGCCTGATGCAGAGTTATCCTTCTTGCATTGGCTGAATAAACCCAAGGTTGTTGCTGGAGGTGGGTTGAGTGGTGAGTCTTCTAGTGACTCGTTAGGAACTTCCAATAGTGGCTCGAATGCAGGCTTCAAGGAGGGAGGTGGTGATGGTGAGGTTGGGCAGGAGAAGTAGAAGAAATAGCAAGAGGTCGAAGATGCTTAGGAACTCTATTGGAGTTTGTTCTTTTTAGTGGTTGGTGTAGGCAATGTGTGCCCATTTTTGGTTTCATCTTCTACAATCTTATTTTTATAAAGGTTGGGACACCATCCTCCCTTCATGTAATGGAGATCTCCCTTAATGGGCTCTGATTTCCTTTATGTTTCCCTTAGTTGCTGCTTCTTGTGTTTTTATTGTGGCTACATACATGAACTTCATTCATTTTTTGTCTAAGCCTTTTGTATTGAAGAGGATGTTTCCTAAGCAAACTATGTACCCTATTTCCTTGCGAGATTAGGTAAATTCTTTATCCCTAAGTAGGTGGTCTACACCCACTCGTTGATATCTCTTTGTATGCTTGCTTGCTTATTTGTGTGCTATCACTTCATACTTGTTCTTAGTTCTTATCTTAGTGTTTTTATCTTACGACGATGTTTACTTATAAGTTGACGCATCTTATCTCCCAAGCATATTACGATTCTCAGGGTTCTTGTACAAGCTTAGTGCCATGGATTGAAGGGCCTGCCAAAATGTATTTGTGATGATGTTACAGGATCTCCTTAGCAGGGCAATTTTAGCAGGGTAAATCTTTTACTAACATGCACTATCTTCTCTATGGAGTTTATTTCGGGTAGCGTGCATTTCTAACAAGTGGAACGCCTTAAGCAAGGTGCCTTCCAGAAGATATTTCATATGCGTACGGTACATTATTAATTCCTCAAGCATTGCTTGGGTTCACAATATGTTGAGGCTGTGCAATGGTCAACACGTGTATGGTTGGGAACATCTTATGGCCCCTATATAAAAGATGCATGGGTCCTTGCTTTGCCATGTGAATCACCCAAATAACTTTAGAAGGGTATAAGTAAGAGTCGACATAAGTGTATTCGAGGCAACCATGTTGGGGATGTTGTGCTCGAGCTAAGGAAGGGGTTGCCTTTGACCTCTTCCTTCAGGTTGTAATAGTGAGGCATGGATAGCTGCTCGGTAGCAGTGGTTGGATCTCGAGCTACGATTAGGAGGCATACGTAGCCTTTGGATCCTCCTCTCTTTGTGTCCCAATAATACTAGGTAAAAGAGGGAAGCTAAGGTATAGCCATTGCTTAATCATAGCAGCCTCACCGTAGGGGTACTTGTTTGCATGAGGTTCTGGGTAGCTTTTATACATGCTATTCTAGATGACTCTGAGTAGATGATGGTGACCACGGTGACTACGACGATATAGGAGGTCTTTTCTCTACCCTTACTTGATGATTGAGGTGCTTGTGGGGAATCCTCTAGTTCACTCTAGGTGAAGCATTGACCTTCCTTTATCGTCAGTAGGTCCCCAGGAGCATAGTGCCTTGAGTGGAGTAACTAAATTAGTTGTCCCCATTGTCATTTCTATGGAAGAGAGGCTTTAGAAGGTAGAGTGGGGACCTTCACTTAGAAGCTGAGTATCATTAGGACCTCTATAGTTTGGGGCTTGGCCATGCAGAAATCTAAGGATGTAGTCACAACATGAGAGTGGGATGAGTTGAAGTTGAGAGGAGTTCCTCTTGGAGAATAGTGTCTAAAGCGAGGAGCTAAGTCGAAAATGAGAGCAATATTTCAAGTAAGGCATATAGCCATAGTATAAGAGGCAGTTATATGCCTTTGTATTGTTTAGTTTTCTATCTTGATGTAATTAGGCTTAGTATGTTGACCCGTTAATCCTTTTACTTCATTTAATTAGTGAAATAAAACTTTTTTGTTTTGATCATTGCTTTTTATCATCTAGTTTACTTCCATTTGGCTCTCGCTATTCAATTTGACTTAGAGTTGTATTTAATAACTATTATAACAGCATTCTTACTTAGATGAGTGTTTAGGGATGGAAAATTGACTCACATTTGGGGGCACAATGCAAATCAATGCTTGAGTGGAGTACATACATCACTAGTATAGGAACTAACTTAGGCAAAAACTTGGGGGATGAAAATCGACCCAAGTTTAGAGGCCTAATGTAAATCCATGCCTAAGAGAGGTGCTCGCATTATTAGTGTAAGGTCTAACTTAGGCAAAGCTTGAGGATGAAAATCAACCTAAGGTTAGGGGTTTAATGGGCCAAATGTAAATTGATGCTTGAGAGAGATGCCTATGTCGTTTAGTATAAGGACTAACTTGGGTAAAACTTGGGAATGAAAATCAACCCAAGGTTAAGGGTTTAATGTAAATCAATGCCCATGTAACTCAAAGCTGTAAGGCATAGGAGAAGAAGAGAGGTACATGCAGGAAACTTCATTAATTCATTGCATTTAACCATGGTTACAAAGGCTTTTAATTCTCATCACTATACTTAAGAAAATAAGGTCTTAGATTCTAGGCATTCCATACCTTAGGGATAGGTCATCCTTCTAATGTCTCGAGCTTATAAGCACTTTTCCCACATTACCGACTACTCGTATAGGGTCTTCTTAGTTAGGGGTAAGCTTGCCCTGACCTTCTTTCGAGCTAATAGCCTGTAACTTTCTACACACTAAGTTTTCGAAGCAGAAAACCCTATATCGGACATTACGGTTATAGTATTGGGTAGCTTGTTACTAATAAGCTGCTGTGCATACTCGTACAACATCATGAACTTCATTGATGGTGTCAATGCTTGCTTGTAGGGCCATGCAATTAGCATTTACATCAAAGTGTTGTATCCTGCTGGTAAGTAATTCCAACTCAATAAGAAGGACAACTTCTATTCTAAATGTGAGACAGAATGCGGTTTCTCCTATCTAATTTCTATGTGTTGTGCGGTATCCCCAAAGTATGTTGGCAAGCTCATTAGCCTACCCACCTCCTATTTGCTCCACCCCCTTCTTTGGACTATTGAGGTTTATCTTATCAACAGCCTTAACTTAGTTGTTAGTTTGAGGATAGGCTATCGAGGTGTAGTGTAGCTTGATATTATGCTAATTGCATAAATCTCTAAAGCAATCGCTATCAAATTGCCTTCCATTGTTAGTGATCAACCTATATGGTACTCCAAAACAGGACAATATGTGGGTCAGCGTGGACTCTAATAGTGGCTACCGTTAGTGCCTCTACCTACTTGGTGAAGTAGTTCATTGTTACTAGAATGAATTGTCAGCCTGCTAAGGCTTTTAGGAAGGGGCTGAGGATGTCTAATCCTTATTGTGAAAATTGCTAGGGGCTTGTTAAAGGGTGCAACTCTGAACTGGGGGTACGAGTGATTGGTACATGCTTTTGGCAAGAGTGGCATTTCTAAACTATGGTCTTAGCGTCTTCTTTCATTGTGGGCTAATAATACCTCAGCCTGAGTGCTCAAAGGTATAGTGCTTGGGACAATATGTGATTGCTAAAAATTCCCACATGGAACTACTAAAGGACACGAGAACCCTCTTCTGTTCAGAAGCATTTAAGGAGAGGGATGCTGTGTCCCATCAGTAGAGTACATCATTGATTAATATATAGTTGGTTATGGTGTAGGCTAGTTTGTTTGCCTTTGCTCGGTCCTCGAGTAACACTCCGTTGTTGAAGTACTATATAAGAAGGCCCATCTAAGAGGGCTTTGGGGTTACTTATGTCGTCTCTGCAACTTACTGTTGTTATACCTCCATGCTTTGCTTGAGGAGGTATTGTATGAAGAATTGCATATCACAGTTGTGCGATGTAGGAATGGTGGATGAGGCTATCCTAGATAGTCTATGATAGGGATCAAGGACCAATTACATGCTCCCAAGCCTGAAGGCTCTCTTAGATGGTCCGTCGAGTTATCTAAGGTAAGTTAAGCGCCAAGGAGCAATGCTTGCCGTAATCTGATTTGCCTAGCTACTTTGCTCTCCATACCATCCAAGATGTTGCAAAGGTAATCAACTAGCATACTAAGCCGAATCCTCTACTAAACCGTAGTCCAAGCACCAAATCTGAATGCAACAATCTCTACTATGCTGAGGCCAAGCAGAATTGTCAAGAGCCAACCATGTGAGATTAACCCCAATGTGAGCCATCCCTAAACCAACCACTATCTAGTCCTTTTTGATGCCGAACAAGCTTGAACCAAGGTTCACCCCTACTCGAACCACAATATTGTCAAAATCACAGTAAAAATGTGTGCGCACTATCCTTTACCGACATTTGTACTATCCTTTTTGACAAAGGACATTCGCATTTCTTCTTTTGCACAATTTCATATTTTCCTTGTAAATAATTTTTTTTGTTTTTAGCAAATAAGGACCATTCTTTTGTAATTTCTATAACTTAGGATTTTCCCTAATGGGATGATATAAATACCGTCATATTGTAAAAGTAAAGATGAATACATAGAGAATATATTGAACTTTTTTTAATTCTTGAGCTAAGTGTTCTCCTTATTCTTGAGCTACTCTTATATGGCTTATTCGAGTGTGAACTAGTGGCGAGTAACTTTCGGCCATACTTATGTATCATATCAAGTGTGACTTGAGCTCATGTGAGGCGTTGGTACATTATATCCTTCGTCGGTACACGGGAACCCCTTGCTTAATCTTTGACTATCATTTACCTTTCAAGCCATCTTGGGGCTTAGACCCACCCCTTTGGTTACATGTAATATCGGATTTGTGTATTCGTCTACGAATCCGTATCATCTTGGTATTAGAGCTTGGCTACGTTTGAAGCTGGATTTTGCTATTGTATTCTTTTAATAGTTTGTCATTGCTTTTGTATGATAGTGATTCTATTGTTAGCTTTGAAATTTAGTAGTGAGAAGCGTTTTATACTTTGTTTTCTCCTATTTTCGATACATCGGAATAGAGTGTGGTTAACTGTGTATTTGTTGAGAAATTATCATTGTGAAGTAAACATCAATGTCGGATTTAAGTGTACAAGGGACTTTTTGAAACCAAGAAAGTGGTACTTGACATGGCCAAGGGCAAGAAGAAAGCTTTTCATCTCAATCAGTGGGTGACTACTTGGTAGTTAGCCTGGTGATTGTTGTCTAAGAAGACAAACAACGAGCTAGAAATAGCCCCACTAGAGAACGTAAGCAATAACAGTGAGGCAATGGTCAGTTTGGTCGAGTTAATGCCTCAGCTTGCCCACCCCGAGCTGAAGGAGTTAGTAGGGATGCTAGACGAAGGTTAGCGCTAGAAGAGATTGACGAGGAAGTAGAAGGAGTTGTTGGGGTAGAGGAGTACAACGAGCCTAAGAAAAGAAATGTACAAGCTCTTAGAGTCGAAGGACTTAGGATGCGTATCCCAGGTTTTTCTAAAAGTTGTGATTCCAAAGACTACTTAGATTGGGTAAATAAGATTGAAAAGCAGTTTAAATGCCACAAAGTACCTGACAATGCAAAGGTTAGACTTATTGTGTTGGAGTTCACTGGTTATGTCGCCTTATGGTGGAGGAACTTGTATGCTACTAGACTAAGGGAAGGAGAATGAGAGATTTAGAGTTGGGATAAAAGGAAGAGAGTCATGTGGAGGAGGTTTGTATCGAGTTATTATTTGCACGAATTGAGATAAGGAGCATTAAGTGTGGACGCTTACGTCAAAGAATTCCAGATGCTAATGATCTGATGCAAAGTCTTAAAGCTCGAAGACCGAATTGTCTCTTAATTCATTAGCGGATTGAAGTATGAGATTGGAGATGTCCTGGAAACCCTGGATGTTAGAACGCTTGATGATGCAATCTGAGTCACCTAGAGGATAGAAAGGCGCCGAATAGGAAGATTTTGACCACTTGTTTACTGTCCTAGTAGTAGCCGACCAGTTCCGAGCAAACCTATGCGAATGGAACTGAGCAAGGTCACTGAGACTTGACCTGCTTAGATTACCCAAGTAGAGGAGAAGGAACCCCTGAGGAAGTTTGAGAAAGGCTAGAGTTTGGGGAGGTAGATGAGTGAGATCAAGTGTTTCAAATGCTAAGGATTTGGATACATAGCCGCTTAGTGTCCAAACAGGCGAACAATGGTGATCAAAGGTGAGGCACCGACCGTAGTGGTTGACAGTATGGATGAAGAAGTAGAGGAGCTAAGAGAGGATGGACAAGTTGAGCTGTCTGATAAGGAAGTCATTTACAGCGAGGAAGGCAACTTCATGTTGACCGCTCTAGTATTGAGGAGGACGATGAGTGTCAGTCCTGTACCTGAAGATAAATAAAGAGAAAATCTCTTCCATATTGGGTGCAAGGTGAATGAATCACTATACGTGTTGATTGTAGATAGTAGGAGCTGCACCAATGCAGCCTCTACATTTATAGTCTAGTAGTTGAAATTGCCGACCATGCCTCACTCGAAGCTTTACAAGCTTCATTAGTTTAGTGATAAGGGAGCCTTACAAGTGAACAAGCAGGTGTTTGTATCAATTTGCATTGGAAAGTATCGAGATGAAGTGCTCTATGATGTACTGCCTATGAGTGTATCCTACATTCTACTTAGACGACCATGAATGTTTAGTCAAGTAGTTATGTATAATGGCAGGAGGAATACATGTTTTATGGAGCATGAAGGAAAAAGGATGAAATTGAGCTCTATGACTGCTGAGCAAGTAAAAATCATGTAGTCCCAGCTTAGCCAAACCCTAAAGAAGGAGACTTTGGTACTAAATTGAGTCGAACTAATAAGAGAAATGGAGCTAGAGGGACTTACCTATCTACTTGTCAGGAGGTTTCTAGAGATTAGACTTAGGGAGGAAGAGTTGTCGATCGAGGTAAAAACCTTAATGGAGGACTTTGTCGACCTGTTTCCAGAGGAGCTACTAGAGGGTCTTCCCCTAATCCAAGGCATCGAGCATGTGATTGACCTGTAGCCAAGGGCTACCTTGTCGAATATGCCTGCCTATAGACTGAACCCTAAACAGGCTGTCGAGCTGTAAAGGTAAGTAGATAACCTCATGGAGAAAGGGTACGCACATGAGTCCTTGAGCCCTTGCACTGTATCGGTCTTATTAATGCCGAAGAAAGATGGGTCTTGGAGGATGTGTGTGGATAGCCGAGCCATCAATCAAATCACCATCAAGTACGGGTATCCTATACCTAGGCTTAATGACATGCTAGATAAGTTAAATGGAGTAAGAGTGTTCTCCAAAATTGATTTGAAATCTGGATACCATCAGATTCAAATGCGTGAAAGCGATGAATGGAAGATCACCTTCAAGACATGACATGGTTTGTATGAATGTCTTGTAATGCCATTTAGGCTATCCAATGCGCTGAGCACATTTATGCGACTTATGAATCACGTGCTCTGAGAATTACTGGGAAGGTTTGTCATGGTTGATTTTGACGACATTTTAATATACAGTCCTAACCTAAAGATGCATCGAGAGCATCTTCGACAAGTGCTTGCAAAACTTTGAGTTGAATAGTTCTACGCCAATTTGAAAAAGTGCGATTTCTGTTGATCTGAAGTGATCTTCTTGAGATTTGTTGTGAGTAGAGGTAGCATTCGAGTTGATGAGGAGAAGGTAAGAGCAATTATAGAATGGCTTGAGTCGACCTATTCTGCTGACATGAGAAGTTTCCATGATTTGGCATCATTCTATCATCGATTCATAAAGAATTTTAGTACGATTATGGCCCCACGCACTGAACTCTCAAAGAAGAATGTTGAATTTAGATGAGGTGAGAAAGAGAAGAGGAGCTTTGAAGATGTGAAGAAGAAGCTAACTACAACCCCTATCTTAGCTCTGCTGAGCTTTGACAAGGTATTTGAGATAGAGTATGATGTGCCCGGACGAGGCATAGGTGTTGTGCTGATGCAGGAAAGCTAACCTATTGCTAATTTCAGTGAGAAACTTCAAGAAGCTACACTCAACTACTCCGTCTGCGACAAGGAGTTCTACTCCTTAATCCGAGCCCTAACGATGTGGCAACACTACCTATTACCCAAGGAATTTGTGATCTACACCGATCATGAATACTTGAGATATCTAAAGAGCCAACCGAAGTTATTCTGGAGACAAGCCAAGTGGGTTGAGTTTATGGAGGGTTTTTCTTATGTCATAAAATACAAGAGTAGAAAGAATAATGTAGTGGCCGATACCTTATCGAGACAGCATACCCTCTTGATCAAACTGCAGACAAAGTTATTTAGGTTTTCAACCATCAAGAATTTGCATGCCGAAGACCTACACTTTGGTCTTATATATGTCTGATGTGAGGAGGACAGACGCTGGACGATTATTATAAGGATGATGGATACGTATTTAGGAAGACGAGGCTATGTATCTTGACTTGTTCCACGTGAGAACTGCTAGTGTGTGAAGAGCATGGAGGGGGATTAACAGGACACTTTGGCCAGCGTCGAACTTATGAGGTATTATCCTCTAGATTCTTTTGGCCAAAGATGAAGAGAGATCTTTGATCCATGCTAGAAAGATGTGCGACCTGTTGAAAAGCAAAGAGTTGCACCGAACAAGGACATTATCAACCCTTACTGATCTCGACCAAACCATGGTCCGAGCTAAGTATAGACTTCATGTTAGGATTATTGAAGATGTCCTGAGGAAAGGACTCCATCATGGTGGTTGTGGATCAATTTACCAAGATGGCACATTTTGTGCCCTATTCCAAGACTAACGATGCTTCAACTATCTCTTTTCTTTTCTCACAGGAGGTGATTAAGCTTCGACGTGCCTAGAACCATAGTTTCGAATCAAGACCTCAAGTTCATGAGCTACTTTTGGAGGATACTTTGGAGGCGATTGGGAACCAAGTTATTCTATAGCACGTCTTGCCATCCACAGATCGATGGGCAGACCAAAGTTGTTAACTGAATTGTAGAAACTTTGTTATGGGTTGCTGTTGGACAAAACATAGCTGATTGGGATATACGCCTACCACTCGTCGAATTCGCCTACAATCGGACTGCCCACAGCGTCACAAGTATATCTCCATTCCAAGTCGCCTATGGGTTCAATCCTGAACTACCATTGGATTAAGTACCCCAGTTAAAGCTTGATGAAGACTGGCCAGCCGTCAAGAGAGTTAAGGCCGTCAAGGCCATGCACTAGAAGGTTGTAGAGCAATTGGGTTGAGCTGCTATTAAGCTTGAGAAATGAAGTCGAGGATGGAAGAAGAGAGAATTTCGACTAGGCAATTTGGTTTGGATATACCTTAGCAAGGAACGATTCCCAAACTTGAGGAAGAGCAAGTTGTCTCCTAAAGCCGATGGACCTTTCAGAGCGTTTGAAAAGATCAATCCTAATGCTTATAAGATCGAATTACCTGAAGGATATGGAGTCTCAAGCTCTTTTAACATTATTAACTTTTAACCTTACACTCCCAAAGACGAGCAAACTGGACCTGACCAAGATTTGATCCCAAATCTCAAACAACTGAGAGGGAATGATAGGGATCAAGGACTGATTACACACTCTCGAGCTCGAGGGTTCTCTTAGATGGTCCGTTGAGCTGTCCAAGGTGAGTTAAGCACCGAGGAGCAATGCTTACCCCAGTCTAATCTGCCGAGCTACTTTGCTCTCCATGCCATCTTAGATGTTGTCAAGGTGATCAACCAACATATCGAGCCGAACCCTCCACTAAACTGTAGTCCAAGCGCCAAATCTGAATGTAGCAATCTCTACTGTATTGAGGCCAAGCAGAATTGTCAAGAGCTGACCATCTAAGGTTAACCCCAATGTGATCCGCCCCTAAACCAACTATTGTCCAACCCCTTCTAAACAAGCCTAAACTGAGGTCTACCCTTGCCAGGACCACAATACTGTCAGAATCATAGTAAAAATGCATACGCATTATCATTTACTAACATCCGTACTGTCCTTTCTGACAAAGGACGTCCGCGTTCCTTCTTTTGTACGAGTTCATATTTTCCTTGTAAATTATTCTTTTTGTTTTTTTGCAAATAAGGACCATTCTTTTGTAATTTCTATAACCTAGGATTTGTCTTATCGGGATGATATAAATACCATCATATTGTAAAAGTAAAGATGAATATGTAGAGAATACACTGAACTTTTTTTTACTCTTGAGCTAAGTGTTCCCCTGACTCTTGAGCTACTCTTATCTAACCCATTTGAGCGTGAATTAGTAGCGAGTAACCTCCAGCTATACTTGTATGTCATATCAAGTGTGACCTGAGCTCGTGTAAGGCATTGGTGCATTATATCCTTTGTCGGTACATGGGAACCCCTTGCTCAACCTTCAACTATCATTTACCTTTCAAGCCATCTTGTGGCTTTGACCTACTCCTTTGGTTACGTATGATATCGGGTTCGTATGTCATCTATGAATCCGTATCAATCTATCCACCTTTGCATTTTCTATTTGCAGGATCTTTTTGACTTCCTAAGAAGTAAACTTCGTAGGAAGTTCCCATACTAAATATAAGTACTTAGCCATTATTTTGCCTTTAGTCTTGTATTCTCCTTTGACTTGTTGTACAATCAACATGGAGTTCAAGTGTATGCTGAGCTTTTCTACCTTGATGTCCTTGGCAATTCTCAGGTCGATGATGAGGGCCTTGTATTCAGCTTCATTGTTACTTGTTGGAAAGCCAAACTTTAGGGAATAGAGGATCTTTGTACCATATGGGCCTTGTAATGTGATATTGGCCTTATTCCCCCCTTTAGTGGAGGAGCCATTGTTGTAGCGCGTCTAGACAGGTCTGGTGAGCTCGAGTAGGCTCTACTGTGTTTTCTTATAAAGTTTGCGAAGACCTGTACCTTGATTGCCTGCTTGAGGCAAAACTGGACTCCATAGGTGCTGAGTTCAAGAGAGTACGTCATCATTTAGCCTAAAGTATCGGGCCTCTACAGTATAGTTCTGAGTGGTACGTCTATTAGTATAATGATTAGATGTGATTGGAAGTAAGGCCTTAGCTTCTAGGCTGCGATGACCACCACGAGGGTAAACTTTTCTAAGTGTATCTAAGTTTTAGCCATTAGAGGATGTGACTAACATTATAGATTGGCCGGTAGTCATAGCCGTTGGCTCAAATGAGTAATAAAGATAATGCCTTATCACTGATTGTAAGGTATAAGTATAATTCCTCTTTAGATATTGGTTTAGAGAGTATGGGTGAGGTCGCTAGGAAGCTCTTCAACTCTTGGAAAGCTCATTGACATTTTGGTGTCCACTTGAACTCAGCAGGGTGTTAAGCAAATAAAAAAAATTATGCACATTCATTAAAGCTTCGGGATACAAACTGATTGAGTACGACTACCCTTCTTATTAGTTGTTAGACTTCCTTGATTTTGGTCAAAGCCTACATGTCTTAGATTGCTTTGATTTTGTTTGGGTTAGCTTTTATTCCTTGCTTTGTGACCATAATGCTAAGAAACTTGCCTAAAGTGACTCTAATGATACACTTCTAAGGGTTAAGCTTCATTTAGAATCGGTAAAGATTTTGGAAGATCTCATAGAGGTTATAGATATGGTCTTTTCTAGTTTTGCTCTTGGTAATCATGTCGTCAATGTAAACGTCCATGTTCTTACCTATTTATGGCTTAAAGATGTAAGTGATTAGCCTTTTGTATGTAGCTTTAATGTTTTTTAAACCGAAGAGCATTACTTTGTAGCAATAGGTCCTAAAGTCTTTGACTAAGGACATATGGACTTTATCCTCATGAGCCATTCGAATCGCTTAACCGGACGTCAAATCATCGAGCTGGTCCATACATGATAGGGGGAAGAATCCTTAAGGCATGCCTTATTGAGGTAAGTGTAGTTAACACACATGTGCCACTTTCCATTTGCTTTTTTGACAAGTATGGTATTGGCAAGCAAGGTTAGATATTTCTCCTATCAAATGAAACCTGCTTGCAAGAGCTTCTGCACTTCTTCCTTGATTGTGATCTAACGTTCTAAGGCGACATACCATTTTTTTTGCTTAATAGGTCGAATGACCAGATTGACACTAAGGTGATGAGTAGCTTTAGGGATGATGATTCCTGGCATGTCCTCTAGGGTTGATGCTATTAGTGATTATGCTTTGGGCAAATCTTTGGATATTATCATTATTATATTTTATAAATTAAGAGGCATTCATTATTATATTGTTTACATGTTTACTCTATAATAATATTCTTAAATAATCATATAGTTATTCTAAATGTGTCTATATGCTCATTATTGTAGGAACAATGGTGAATTAAATCTAGTATGAGGTTTGATTATAATAATGGGATGTTTATTTGTATAGAGATACAAATCAAACTCATAGGTACATGTTAGAGAACTATGTATTAGACCGACCCCCTATGAGGTCACTACATGGATTAATGTCATAAGTGATTCTCATTATAACAATGTCATTGCATCTTTAGACCTGAAGTCACCATGAATTCCAACACGAAGAACATTATGATTCAACTCAATTATACATTATCTTTAACTGGATAATTATAAAGGTTGTGATTGGGCATAATATGAATCATGTAGAGGGAGATGAGTGAGCAAGATGGGATTTGTCCGTCTCATTATGAGATAGATATCTCTAGGCCGCTCGACAATTGAGATTGAGAAATGCATTGCTATGCTCAAATGAATTGATAGTATGATCAATGTCATTTTTCATATCAGTCTACTTAGAGATTGAGAAATGATAGGGTTAAACAATATAAGGGTGATACTATTCATGCCTTATGTTTAATCAAGATATCGTGTGGCAAAAGAATCATGACATAAGTTATGGATTAGGTAAAGTCGGGTTGCTAATCTTCGCTTAATTTCAATAGACATAACATCTTGCTAGAGGCCACTTATGTCTTTTAGGCTTGAGAGGAGTTTTTAGGCTTATTGCCAACATTAAGTGAACCTACAAGGTCACATATAAAGAACGAACAAAATAAGCTATGGGTTTATTTTGGTTAAATCTAGCAAGAAGTATTTATTATTCTTAATTATTTAAGAATGATAAATAACTATGTTTATTATTTTCTGTGAAAAATAGTAAATAATGTATTTAATATTATTAATATCCTTTGATATCTCACCAATCTCATAATATCTTATAGAAGATATTTTTGCTGGTCTATATATAGATATAGGTAACTTTCTATTAGGGTTACGCTGACTTTATATCATCAACATTAGACTTACAAAGAAACTTTGCAAACTAAAAATAGAGAGTGAAGTGTGAGAAATTAGGAGGGTTTCTAGCATCCATTTTGGTGCTAACACACTACAATCTATTTTTAGTATGTTCGTTCGAGTATGGATACCATAGAGGGGGCTCATGAAATTGTAGCGCCTACAGATCCACATCACCGACACTTCTAAGATTTGAATAAGGTAATAGAATTTCTCTTGTATCAATTTAATTTACTGCGTGAATCCACTGATGTTTTAAGGATTCAGTTTTTCTTTAGAAAAAAAATTTTCTACTGCAAATAGAGTTTTTCGGATCCTTAAATTCCAACAGATGCAAAGAAGTTTGGGTTTTCCTTGAGGAAATCTGGGAGCTCAGCTTTGTCACTATTTAATAGCATGACTCCTATTTTGGTTATCATGCCAGGGGCGTTGGATATCTTGATTTCTAAGGTCTCTTTGACAGGCTCTCCTTACGTTGGGGAAGTAGAGGAGTTGGTGGATTCAATGTTCATGACATTGTTTCTAGATTGGGCTTTGAGATAGAGAGTCCTAAAGAGAGCCTAGTTGCCTTTAGCCTCACCCACACTAATGGGTGTCATGAACTTTGCTTTGAGGCATCCTTAGCTAATGAGTATGTTGAATTTTGTGATGCTTGGTCTACTAAGGATGGCATTATACGATGACTATATATTGACACTGACAAAGTTTATTAACTGTATGGCAGTATGTTTATCGTCGCCTAGTTGAGCCAATAGGGTGATAATTCCCTTAACAAGGATTGGTCTGCTACCTCCAAACCCTATTAAGCCATGTTTGTATGATTGAAGTGGTTTGTCAAGTTGTTCTTTCATTTGCTCAAAGGTGCTATAAAAGAGTATGTCTACAAACTTCTACTATCAATGAATATTTTGGGGATGTTGAAGTACCTGATTTCAACATTTGTGATGAGAGAGTCGCTATTGGGTAGGTTAATTCCCTACTTGTCTACGTTGGTAAAAATGATTGCGATGTCAATCTTTAGCTTCTTATTTCTTATGATGTAAACCTCGTGTTTGGCTTTTATGGTTATGTCGCTTAATGGGAGCTTGGGATCATTGAATATGGTGTTGATCTGGTCTCATCATTCCTTATGGTTCTGTTCGTCTATTGGGGCATTAGAATGTTGATCGTACTGTTGCTGTTGGTTATCTACTCAATGGCGCTTGGTTAGCCACTAGATTTGGTTTTTCTTGTTTGCCATGAGGTGGTTGATGCGGCATTTATGGACTAAGCCTTCAATTGCATTGTTGAGATGGCAACACTAGTCAGTGTCGTGCCCATGTACTCTGTAGTAGTCATAGTATTTTCTTGAGTTCATTACATCTAGCATTTCATGAATGCTTGGTGGTCTTGGTAATTGTACTTAGACCTTGAACATGATTTTGCTAAGTGGTTGGGTTAGGGGGGATGTACAAGGCGTAGTCTTGGAATTTATGCCTTTTCTTGTCATTCTTTTCTCATACTAGGGGTTGTGGTTTAGGATAGTAAGGTCTTAGGTGATCCTTTGTTGAGATGCGTATGCTATTTTCCACTTTAAAACAACCTCTAATGGCATCTTCTAAGGCTACATACTTCTCGATGACTTTCATGAAGTCGTCCAAGGATTCAGGCTTATCTAAGGATATTGCATTAAAAAGGCTTCCATTAGGGTCTATGCTAGTGATGAGCACTTGAAGGGCGGTTCCCGTGTCTAACTTGGAAACTTGCAACTTTATTTGGTTAAAGCACTTGAGGTATGCTCATAGGATTTTGTTAGGGCACTACTTGACATTGTATAGGATGGAGGGGTCTCTTCGTAGGACTTAGGAAATGAGGAAGTGTTGTTAGAATCTACTTCCTAAGTCATTGAATGAAGTGATAGATGTCTTGGGGAGGGTGTTAAACTATAGCAAAGCAACTTTCGCTAGTGTATTGGGGAAGGCTTTACAAATGATGGCATTTGATAACTTGTGAAGGTTCGTTATTGTTCGGAAGTGTATAAGGTGATCATCTGGATTGATAAAGCTATTGTAAGTGTTACGATGGGGTAGCCTTACGTCAGTAGGGAGGGTCTCCTTAAGGATTGGTTTTTTGTCAATATAGAGTGCGATGCTCATGTAGATAATTCAACTTTCTTCTCATCGCGCATGTTAGAGGCAAGGTGGATGTGTTCATTAAGCTCATCTATATTCATGTCTTCATAGTCTTTTGGCGATGGCCTTGGTGACAGGCTATCTACCGGCTTGCTTATCACTATGTACTTACCTTCAACATATGTTTTGCTACAGTTGTAGTTCAACCGATCTGGCAAGTTTTCGTACAATTAGTGATCGTGTTAAATCCGATCGTATGAATGCATAATGCTTGTGTTGTATGGGTCATCATTCTTGCTCGACTATGAGGAGGAGTTGATGGATGCCTCCTTGTTTAGACGCTTTTGAGATGCACTTTTGAGTAATGTCACATCTTTGTGCAAAGCTGCAATAGATTCATGGTATTTTCTGTTTTTTTCCAGCACTTGCTAGACGAGTAACTTAAGCTGTTAGACTATAGTACTTTCATTTTGAGGTGGGAGTGTTTGATCGCCTTCTCCTTGTTGGGAGGTATTGATATCCTTCGTATGGGAAGCTTACAAGTTATGGTTCTTGCTCTTAGCCATCATCATCATAGTGGCCTAAAATGGTGGGCTCTAAAATGTTGATCATGGTTAGACCAACTAGGGTATGCGAACTAAAATAGAGTCCAACTTGAATAGGCTTGGGCTTTGCCTCTTACTCCTTGATACCTGCAAAATGCCCCTTATAGGCATGACCATGGGGGCCCTCTAATGCTCAAGTTAGCAAGGAGGACTGGGCAAAGCGGAGACTAACATTAGAGACCTAATGGGTCGTGCTCGCTTAGGATGTGTGTACAGTGTATTGAACTTCTATTTTGGAGAGAAAGGGAAGGGAAAAGTTTCTAGAGAGTGAGAAGGGTCTCCCTTTACTTCCTAGCGCTTGGTGCCTTTTATGTAGATTACTTAGATGTGTGGTGATGAGGGATTTGCTTGTACTGGCTGCTAGTAGTCGGTGTACTCTATAGTAGAGATTGAGTTTCACTACAGGCGGCATGTTGTAGCTTACCAAGCCATCAAATCTGCAACACAATGATCTAGTAGGAGTAGGTGTACGGGCTATACTACAGATGTTGGGTGCTCATTAATGAGTTGTAGTGGAGTGTAGGCACTAAAGAAAAAAGTGGGGTTGAGATGTCGAGGAAGCGATTGGCTAATGCTTAATGGGGTTGAGTTGAGCCCCAAGCTTATGCTACATGATCTATGATCACTAGCTCGACAGTCGTTGGTAACTTACTCGGATATTTGTTATTTATTTTGCTAGGTAAGCTGTAATGTAAGGACGAGCTCGCCATCGACTCGCATCTTCATATGTGTGAACTCATGGCCTCTTAGGAGGGTCACGGTATGACATGAGCACGCTATTCACTTGGGCACCTCTCGGTGTCCCTTGTGATGAGCCTTACCCATTAGGCCTTAGTTCAAGTAAGAATTGGGTGTTAACAAGTTGATTGCGAAGAACCTAGAACAATGAATATATATAAAAGGAAGTTCTTGATAAGGAGTAAGGAGATTTTATCAACTCGTAATAATCTTATTAATCAACTCACACTATTTTATATTTACTTAAGTTTCATTTATGCACTATATTCCTTTTTATTCATTCATTCATTTCTATATATATATTTATTTATTTATTATCTTTTTTTAAATAAAATATCATAAGAAATAAAAATGATAGATCTAAGACTACCACCGAGGTATCGTTAGTTTTGGTAAGGAATGTAGTACAGTTTTGTCACGTGGTATAGTAACTTCCTAAGAGGACACCCATCATAAGATTGACCTAGCCTAAGCATGCTTAATTTTAAAGTTCCGACGTACTCCAAGTCACTATACCAAAATACACCTTAATGATTAGAGTTTCATCACTTTATATTTAAGGGATATTATAACCCACCCCCTTATAAAATTGATGCCTTTGTCAGTTTCATTACATATATTTAGGACTACCACCAGGCAAGGACTTTGCTCTACTTATTAGTTGACTGCTTTGATACCACATTTAATTACTCGAATAGAACTCCTCCTATTGAGGTATTGTCTGCTCGTAGAACGCTATACAATTTTGTCCATTTGTGTAACAACTTTTTAAGTCACCCATCCTAAGATTGACCTAGCCTGAACATGCTTAACTTTAGAATTTTGGTATGCTTTAAGTTGCTATACCAAAAGGCTCCTCAATGATTTACCTAATATTTAAGAGGCATTACAAATGATATTAATAAGAATAATGATAATGTGTGTGAATGTTTGTGTATAATGTTTTGAAATATTTATGTATATATAGATGGCGTATTGATATATATATATATCTTTCACATGGTTAATAAGGATATGATTGAGTGACATATGACTCATTTATTTAATGGAAGACTCTGAATTATAACATTTAGCATTAAAAACAAAAATTATGAAGAGACACTAATGTATTGATACAAATACACATTTCTTTTAAGCTTATTGTTTTCGATTTCAAACAAAGGTCTAAAATACTGTATAAAAATTAATTACTACAATAGGTGATTTCATTAGACTTTTTGAGCTTTTTGATAATGAAACCAAAGTGCATAGGAAAAGCTAAAAAATGCTACTTATTGTGTTTTGTTGGATTGAATGCATAAGTGAATAATCTTCATAGAACTTGAAGATGTTTGACTAATATTTTGAATTATGAATGGTAGTATATAAGTAGAACTAATATGCTGTATGAACTTGTTATATAGTGATTGCTTGCCTTAAATGAGTGTAGCTCTCTATATAGTTACTTTGCTATCTAGTTAGTTATCACAAACCTAACTAAATAGAAAAACTTTAATTTTAATTAAAACCTTATATGCACTTCATGACCCTTAATGTTGTTGAACCTCATTACTTCTACAAGATAGAGCATGTAGGTTCAAGAGTGACCTAACTCCACTGTGCACCAAATAAGTAGCTTGGGAGTTATTTTGTGTCATATGATGAAGCAATAAACTACATCATTGTTCTTATTGGCTCAATGGATGATTGTAGACCATTGTTGACTATCGTAGCTTATGGTTAACTATTATAAATTATTTAGTGCAAGCGGTCTTGAAACCATTGCATAGATGTAAATTCCCAACCCAAGATTGAGGGGTGGGGGTGTTGTTACATCCCAGTCATATTGGCTATAGAAAGACTAGTGTGATGTTCACATTTATGTGATTGCTCATGTATTATAGCATATGCTTAACAACTTGTTAAAAATTTATATTTGTATATAATGTTTAAGAGCATATACTACTTTACTGAGCCATTGTGTGTTCACCTATTACTAGATTGATTTTGTAGATAAAATCATAATAGCATGGGATAGGTTGGAATCCTATGTGAAAGAGAGCTACCTTTGGCTACGTTGTTAGGAGTAAATCTATTTTTGTACATTGGGCTTAGAAAAATTCAAGGCTTTTGATTCATTTATTAATAGGAGATTTAGATTCTTTATATTCCTAAAAGGCTGTGAGATATTGGAATTCATAGTTATCATTATATCATGTGATTATATTTGTATGATTAGATGTAATAATAGATAAATCAATAGAATCTTACAGTTTCTGACTTATAAGGCAATTATCATGTTATGGGTACACATGTGACTTGACAAATAGATAAATTAATAGAGGCTCTTTCTACAAGACCCCATAGGGTCATGATGCAGACCATATTGAACCATACCATTACCTAATTTGATTGATTAGGATGGAGCATAAATTGAACAAAATGCTTACATTTATATCGCAACTTTGGGGGGTTTTTTGGGCAAAGCCATCAAATTTTTGTAAAAATTATAACCACTTATCTCTTTGAAACATTTTAGTAATTAAATGAAAATAACGGGTTTGAGAAATGAAATTCATTTACTAATAGTAGGTCATTTATCTTTTTATTTTAAACTAATTTTTTTGCAAAAAAAAAAATAAATAAAGAAAGAAATTGAGTGACATGAAACCATTTTAGGATAATGAGAAAACATCAACTAAATAAAGTGATCGCTAGATGGGGGCTAAAAATACAATCCATAATGGACACATTTCTTTTACTAATTAGGAGTAGAAACATCCTTTCGTAGAAAAAATTCTTCTATCAGAATGAAAAGCTACTACTTTGATGGAAGAAAAAATAGTCATAAGGGTGAAAATTAAAATAAAAGAAGGAATGACAAATAACCTACACTATTGATGGAAATGGAAGATGTGATAGTGTCATGTGTAGAGACCTCTTAGCTTTGAGATGATGAGCATGATGTGTGTTAATGTTGAAGATGGTAAATAGATGGAGGTGGCCATGCTAGAGATGGTAGATAGATGGAGATAGTGACTATGGAGATAGTAAATAGATGAAGGTGGAGGCAATGGAGATGATAGACAAAGAGAGACTTTATTGGGTCTATTGATAGTGGATATAAGAGTGGAGAAAAGGGGATGGAGTAGCAAGTAAGGGATGATTGTCCTTAAGGGACTTTTAATTTAGTAGGTTTTTTGGGTTGTTATATGGAAAAAGAGAAAGATGGTGAATCTAATTATTTGGAATTCATACCTATTCACCTTAGCAATTGGTTTAATATCTTCTCTGATGGCCTGTTCACTTCATTGGGTAGAATAAGTGGAAAATGGAATGACAATTACTTGAGAATGGAATGAAGGTGTAATGTATAGTGAATAGATAATCGTCACTTCTTGGCTTAGCACATAATGCATCATAACACAGGAATACCTGTTGAAAACTTAACTTAATCTGTTCATTCATCAAAAAACAACTTTGTTTACATGATAAAGGGGTTGCTATATTAGAGTTCAGTTGGATATTTAGTTACAACTTATGTGTATAGCATAATATTTACATCAAAACATAAACCGGCTTTTTCTTTGTCACCTTTACAATAGTAGGATTCTTAACTTAGTACAGGTTTCATACAAAAGTCGCTGACTTCGACTTACGCTCTCAACATACATTTCCCCTAGTGTTGGGCCCTTCACGACGGTGTTAACCTAAGGATAAAAAATTTTATCTCCTTAGCTATTGAAGCTGAGTGAGAATGGATAACAAACAACATAATATAGATAATATGATAGACAATATTGTATGTCACAACTGAAATATTTCAACCATAACCCATAGGTTCAACTTTACATATGCATTTGCCTAACTAAGCATTTATTGCTAACAATGTAGCATACTATGCTCATGCACGTGATATGCATCGGTACTAATATCCCATGCTTTCCAATTTTCATCCAATTAATCGACATAACCAAGTATTTGGATACAACATCTAGGAACCTATGGGTAATGAGGAGTTGCTTGAGAGTAGGGACCCTACTAAATTAGACTACATACTGTAGTCTACCAATGTCAAATAAGGCAACAAGGAGCTCCCTAGGAGTAGGACTCCCAACTTTAATTTACAAAATTAGATTACATACTGTAGTTTACAAAATCAAAGAGGCAATAATACCAAATTAAACCACACACTATAGTCTACCAAATCTGACTATCAAAATAGTCATAATGTTTGGGCAATGCAATCTATATGCTTCTAAAAACTAAGTTCATAAAACCATCTTTTTCTATAATCACCTAGAAGCCTCATTCTGAAAGTTCTAACCCGTATGTCCTTTTTATGACATGTCATGTTATGATATGCAATAACAACTTAAGTATATTACTCAACACAACCAATCTTTCACTTTTATTCAACCTAGTGATTTGATTTTAGTTTTCAAACTCTCTCTAGTAGAATTTTAGTATCTCACTTAGGGTTCATTTAGGTAAACACCTAAAGAATTGAGTTAGCAATCCCTTAACTCTCCGAGTTAGCAATCCCTTAACTCTCCAAGTTAGCATAATCATTCATAAACACCACATCAACACCCAAGATAGTAGCATAACAGTTTAACTAAAATACAATTACTGTCATTTAAAATCACCACATCAACATCTACTATAGTATCGTACCAGTTCACTTAAGATATACCCATATTCAATCAACATAGCATTAAACAGTATGTAGCGTTATGAATAGTAATATATCTACTCCAAGAATGAGTTAGATTCACTTACTTAGGCTTAGTAATAGTGCAGAATCCTAAACTTGATGACGTGATACTTCCTTACTTATCACACCTAAGAAAATATAAACACAGTCTTCAAGTCAACTATGGGTTGAATTCAAACTCTTATAAGCTTTCATTATTAAGTTTTTAAACTTCATTTGACCGTATCTTATTTATTCCTTATCACATTTCAATAAACTTTATATCATCACGATCATTATTTTAAGTCCATTAGTATATCTTAAGAAACAAGATTGATCAATATTTTCAGAAACCCAAAAATACCCTTTCATATTACCGATTCAATTGTACATTATTGTAACTCTATAATAAACCCAATTAAGTTTTAATACTAAACTAAAACCCTAAAAATCACATTTTCCTAACTTATCCAGTAACCCTTAATATACCCCAATATATTCATTTTACATGAATTTGACAAGTATTTTACTAGTATTAATTATTATATTACATATTAAGTCAATATATAAGCTTATATTAGGAAAATATGTGATAAATAGTATATGAGCATGATTAATTTCACAAAAAATCCTATAGACTCACAAAAATATAGAGTTTAATTATTGACCATGAATTACACTAAATTGTCCATTATTTAATTGTATGAAAATAGTGGTTTTAACTCAAATTACTGGAAAATTAGGGAAAATAAATGAATTCATGTGTGATATAAAAATTAAGTGTTCCAAACATTATTATGAACTTCCAAAAGTCAAAACATGTAGGGCTCATTAATAATTTCATAAAAAAACTAATTATTTTAACAATTTCGTAAAACTAACAATTTTATTCAAAATAATTATAAAAAATAGTAAAAATACTCAATTTTGAAAATTCTTGTTACCAAAATTAAATATATATATTAAGTGTATTATATAAAAAAATTAAGCTTGAAACAACATAATCTAATATTTATGAAAATTAGTTTATTTTTTTCCCAAATAAGGCATTTTCTTAAGGACCCTATATTCTCAATCATTATTTAACTAAAATAAAATTACTATATTAATAGATGCATAAAATAAATCTAGAAAACCAAATTTCATAATTAACTAGCATCATTTAATATTTTTAAAAAATTAAATAAATTATAGGCAGAATTTTGGTTCATCCAAACTAACCGCCTATGACTACTCTCTGGCTACTCAACCTTATTGGAACACTTCTCCTAGTGGTCCTTTCTTTAACCCCAAATGGCCACAACTACAGAATTTCTACAACCATTTGAACTGGCCTAATCAAATTTCGTCCTTAATTTTCCCATGTTTTTCTTTTTCTTTTTTTATTTTTTCCTAATTTTCTTATCTAATTTTTCTAGTGTTTCTAAATTTCTAAAATAATGAAAGGAAGTATAGAAAGCCTATTTATAGTAGTAGATATGATAACATGTTAAAAATGGGTGCCATGTGTCAAAAATCTAATAATCTTTGGTGTCTAACTTTGCTAGATGTCATTTCCTTATTTTTTTAAGCTTTTGACTCATCATCCCAATTGATCCTAGGCTGCCACATAGGTTTGATGACTCATCCATTTATTTATTTTATTAATTTTCTATTATTTTATATTATTTTACCATATTTTAATAATTTTTTTTATTATATGTATATATTTAATACATATAATGCATATCAAATGTAAATATATGTATACTACATATAATTCAACTTCATTTATTATTTTTGAAAGTTAATTAACTTATCTCTAATATCTTGCTATATTTAAATGCTCAAATTTCACATTTTTTATATTTATTGGCTTTATCAATAAATTGACGTTTTTCTTAAATTAATATTTTTATGTAGCTTATTTTGAGAAATTGAATTTTTTTGAATTATTTCGTCTAAATTTTCTAACCTTACTATAAAGTTTGAAATAAAACGGACAATATAGCTGGACGTCCTAAATTTAGGGGCTTAGATCTTAGGGTGATTGAACTAGTTGGAAAACCCATGGTATTACAATAATACATTTTTTAGATGAGTGTGATCGAGTCGATATTACTTTGTTCACTTTCATGAAATCTTATGGGGAATAACACATGAATAAGAATAGAAATACCTAAAATGGCCTTATATGAATAAATAGTAAAATAATAAGAACTTGAGAATCACATGCTGTAAAGTGCGAGGACTTAATGGGTCAACAAATGAACATCACCAACAACCTTAATATTGCCAAGAATTAATAGAATGTTTGTCTAAGAATGCCACCACAAAGCATGTCAAAGTGATTAGGTATGAACCAACCTTTTTCCTTACATATAAGTTCAGTTGCATCGTAATTTTCATGCTATTCTTTTTACATGTCCCGTTTGCGCGTGATTTGAAAATGAAAGAACCTTGATGCATGATATACATTTCAAGGGGTGTTTTTCTTGAGATTTCCCTTCTTTTTCACAGTATGATATATGTTTCCTCTATTGAGGCTTTAATTTTGTTGACAAGAGACAAATTATTCATGCTGGTTTCTAAACTATAAAATATTGGTTATCAGAATATAATGATTTTGTAATCTATGTGATTCTCAAGTTGAATTTCATCCATCTGAATTTAGAAAAAAAAAATTGATTATTACTCAAAAACACTTCCTATTTAATATGGTGATATATATTTTTTTCCTTTATTTATTTATATTCTTGTTTCCTTCTTTATCTTCTATGATTAATATTTTATTAATGTTAGTTCCAAAATTTAACCCAAAAATTAGATGAATTGTTGCATTTCTATAGCAAATGTTCATGTTTTCTAGGTTTATATGTGTTCCTAGTCAAATACAAATCTTATTATTATATTTGGTTGTCATGCATGTGCTGCCCATTTTTGGTTGTCAAATAGGTTTTCTCAATTGTAGAAAGCATTTTTTTATTACATGTGAACATGTGATGGATGCAAAAGTAAAATAAACTCTTTAAAAGCATTAATAATATATCTTAATGGAGTAGACCATAAATTACTTGAAGCACCCATTGCAAATCATAATATCATTTAGCTTATAAAAAAAAATGAAGGACACCATGTCCTTTTATAAGGCTGATAGACTAAAGACTTAAAAGGAAAAAGAGGAAAAAAAAATAGTAAATCTTGGTGGCTTATATCATGGTCAAAGGGTATGTGTAATGCTCAATTCCTTTCTATTCTCAACAACATTATTATGTGATTTTGTTTTTCTTTGCTATTAGTTCTCCAACTTTAGTTCCGTCGCCAGTCTTTCAAAAGTACAAAAGGATGGATATTGAATTCTTAGTAATTTGGTTCTTCATGTAGACTTTTATTGAATTTGAACGATTTTATTTTGTGTTTATCTTATTTTTCTAAAGGTTAGTAGTTTTCTTCTACTAAACTTTGAATATGAATATGCTTTTAGAAGATTTTCTATTTGTTTTACGAAAAATATTTGCTTTTACAATGGAATGACTATTGTATTGAGATTAGATGTTGTGAGAATTTGAAATTCATGGAAAGTGATAGTAAGCATTGTAATGTTTTAGTGAGATAAGGAATTAACTATACAGTCTTTATAAATGCCAAAATAGGCAAAATTTTGGTGTTGCCATGGGATAAAAGAGAGCATTAGGATGGCAATATGAACATGTCTTTTTCATATTTGAACGATGACTCTTTCTTTGTTTACCTAATAATGAGTCTTTATTTTTAGATAGGAAGAGACTTGACATTTTTAATTCTATTACCAATCTCTTCAAGTATGCCAATATTCACAACATGCTCAATTTTTTGCATCATAATGACATGTACACATATTATTTAATGCTTGGTTCATTTGTTTTCCATTTATGATTGAGTAATGGAATATAAAACCTTAAATTGTGTTGATTGAAGAGTTGAATTCAATCTCTTCCAATTGTTCTTATCTACTTAGAATCAAACACCAGATATAAAACCTTAATTGATGTTAATACTTGTTTTTTATTTTTCCTAATAAAGATGTTAATATTTGTTTATGCATGCAAATTATCCTTTTAAATTAATTTATCCAGTGATAAGAATTTTGGTTGTTTTGCAGTACGTCATCATGTTGAGCAACTTGAAGTCAATTATTACTTTCGATTCTAAGGAGAAAAACATATTTTGCAAGTGTGGGGAACAATCCACGGTCTCATCATTGTAGAAGGCAATATCATTTAGAAGAAAATTTCGTAGATATCTAAAGTTTTGCCTACGGGCCCATTCATAATCTTCACGGTGGTGCGAACATAAAATATTATTTCTTTTATTTATTTATAGTTTTTAGGGAATGATTCTTACTTTGATGTATCATGTAGATGGGGGATGATTTCAATTTCTTTCAATAGATAGATCCTCTAATGTGTCAACATGGATTAGAATTTAGAAGGAAGGTTGTAGGTCGATTGGAGAAGCTAGAGACAACTAAAGCGAGGCATGAGTATGAATTACAATTGGTACTGGAAAGAGAACATGCTTTCTACTTAATTATTGAAGGCTTCAAATGTAGGGAAATGGTGTATCAAAGAGTAACTTGTTTGTTGCTGCTTCTTGTGACAATTATGGTGATATCATACATCTTAGTCGAAAGAAGAGATGGCTACAATGAGCACTATCAGTGCATAATATGATGATGTTGATGGTAGTGGTGGCAAATGGGGAAAAACACAAAATAGTGGTTTAACTGAAATGTTTCACGAAGATGAATTTACCAAAATTATTCTATAATGATGCTTTTTACTACTATTAGCTTCATTTTAGTGCCGTGATGTGATCTCCAACTTGGCACTTTATAACTATATATGGTATAGGATGAAGTGGAGCTTTAGGTCTTTGAATATTATCTATCTTTACAGTGTATTATTTTGTCTATTGGTTAGAAATGTATGTAAAATTCTTACCTTGTAAAAGAGGATCCTTTTATTAGAGCATATGTACTGTTGTATTGTCTTTTAATACAATGAAATATTGAAAAGCAACTGCAATGGAACTTTGAAAAAGTCTCTCTCTTATTCCTTACTCCTTAATAATTTTATATTGTGTTGCATCAACTTAATAATCTTACTAAGTAGATAATTCCAATAACTTTCTTTAGACGTTATTCTTGTGTTGCATGTTCAATCTTGACCAAAACAACACTATGAAAAATATCTCTTATCCAATTCATTAAGCTTTTGCTATAATGCAGGCTTTAACTCCTCTAACTCAGTCAATGCATTTAACAATTGCATGGTAGGGCTGCTGTAATAGGCTGGTTACATACAACAAACATGCCAGTTGACTCAAGAGATGTCTTGAGCTGATGATACATAGAGAGATATTGTTATGAAGAGGCATAGGAGGAAGAAATGGGAAAAATCAATATTCTAAATGCGCGTGTAACAGTAGATCAACCTTAGTGTTCTTAGTTACTCTTAAAGTATTCATGATGAATTGTCTATTTGATCTTCTCTAAAGTGATTTTAGTATACCTCTAGTGTTTGTCTCAAGCTTGCTAATGTTATGAATGAATTAAATGAGAAGAGAAGCTTCCTATTTATAGAATTCCGGGGTCAACCTTATCTGTCAGATTACTTTAAGATGAATGGTTGAGATTGAGACTTGTTATTGAAAGCTTATCCTTTCTTTTAACCTTTATGGGCTTGGACATGGTCCTAAGTATGCTTAAGGCTTTTGTTAGCTAAAGAAAGCCTATCATCATTATTATTAAGATTAAAGACCAATTGAGCATCTTTAAGGTACAATAAGACTAAATGAAGCCCAAATACAGCTTAAATAGGCAAAAAAAAAAAAAAAAACTATTTCTAAGATTATTTTTCATGCGTGAAATAATTTAGCAAGGCTAAGAGTGGAATATCCGATCAGGCGATTCTCGTTCTGAGTCTACCAAGCCCGATCTTCCTAAAACATCCCTAAACGAGCTGATTTCCTAAGCCTTTTCACTTACATAAGATATTGGTCCATGGTGTTAAATTAGGTTAAAGGTTCAATTATCGAAATGACCCTCTACAACAATTTATGCAAGAAAATGAAAAACTAAGTGCAACACTCAACTAATGACCAGTAAATAATTCCATGAGAAGGCATTGCACCTTGCCTTTTTTAGTAAACTCTTGTTATTTTGTGAAGCTATCCTATAGTCTCAATGACATTGTATGGTTTCGAATACTAAACTAAAGTAGAAAAATGAAAGCAAGAAAAAAGAATTTAGTAAATATTTTAGGTAGGACATTAGCACTTATGCATCCTATTTTGAAAATTAACCATCCATAAAATCAGTCCAAGAACAATATATATTAATGATCCAACTACAAGGATAAGTCAAATCAAGGGAAAAAAATCAAACAAAACAGAACTAAAAAATTGAAAGTAAATAAGGGCTACTTATTGTTATTATGAAATTCATTTTGGTGAATTTATCACAACATTTTCACTCTTTTTGCTTCTTGCTATGTTAGCTAGAAAATCTATTATTATATTAGCTTCTCTATAGATATGAGAGATTCGGGCTTTTAAATTTGACGTCTTGCTTTGTATTCTCTTTACTTAATAGAAAACAACCCATCTTCGATTAACAAGATTTTTTAGCCAAAGAACCTACAACAAGGAATCCACTTTAATGTCTATACTTGATATGTTGTATTGTAAACAAAGATCTAATCCCCATTCAACTGAGTTAACTCCACTACCTTCAATATATAAATATACTCTTCCCATAAGAAAAAACAATTCCTCTATATTCATTCCTCACAAAGCCACCACTTGTTGGTCTAAATCCGTCCATAGTTCCATTAAAGTTCATCTTGATTCAACCAACTTTGAGTTTTAAATAGTTGACAGCTCTTAAAGATCTACAAAATGTAATATAGTATAGCTATTAATTTGTTAATAGATCATGACAATCCTTCTAATCTATATGTATAGGGAAGAGCTTACAACTACTTTAAATTAGGACTAGACTTTTAATAATTTAGTTTAGTCTATTGTAAACAACAACGAACTAGGATAATTTAATTTGTGCTTTAACAAAAGAGGGACCTATCCTAATCAATTGCCATCTTATAAGGAGTGCTACTTTGCATGATACTCTTGTTTTCAAAGTAGTTGCTAAAATAACACTATGCTCGATACAAAGTTACATACCTAGAACAGGTGAAGTAACTTACTTCTAATGAGATGCTAACATGTTACAAAGGCTAACACTTGAGTTTAGAAACTTACCTAGCGTAGCTACTTTGAAATTATGGAGGATGAAAGTCTAGCAAATTAACTCAAAACCTATTTATCCTTAATAGTATAGATTCCAATAGCTTTTCACTTACATGATAATATATACTAATGAACTTAGGTAGCAACGATGCTAATAAACATAATTATATCAACATGTCTTAAAATTAATACACACGAGGTTCATTAGTACACAACTTTAGATTTACATAATAGCACACCACTATACTCAACCTACTTGTTAATACATCACTTCACAGCTATAATATCATTTCATCAGGACCATCATCTGTTAAAAAGAAACCCATCATAATAATAAGTTAAGCAATCCCATAATAACATAATGCATGGTAAGGAACCACAAAAAGTTAATTAAAGCAGCTAAACCCTTACAACAAAAAGCATCTTGTTGCATTAGAAATGTTGTAGAATCATTCTAATATATGTTAAACATTCCTCATGTTGTACTTAGTAAAACATGCCTACGTTGTATGGCTTTTCGGGAAGTTTCATCAATGCCTCGTATACTTTAATCTTAGATAAACCTTTGATGCTTCAAAGGAAGCTACACAATGTCTCTACATTTGTCATGGCTTTTTTAGTAGTCAATTGATGCACCATTTCTTAAATTGTGTCATGCATATTATTTATTCATGCTTTGAAACATTTAAAGGCATTTATCAATTGAGACGTTTATTCATCACCATACATGGACCTTTCCCACTTTGAGCTGGGGTGAGTAACACTATGTTGGATGGATTGCTCATCCACTTCCTTTCGATTTGGTAGCTCATCTTCAGTATGTTGTACAAGGGCTTCCTCCTAAGTGGGGGCATGCTTTCTTTTAATTTCCTCTATGACATCCTCATCCATTTAGGCATGTTGGCCTATAGCTCAATCTTTTGCATAGATGATTGATAATTCGGTGAAGTAGGGAAAGCTCTTGATCATCTATTGAGTGGAGCCGTTGTGGCTCTATAAATAGGGAGTGGTGACTTATTAAAACATGTAATCCATCTACTTATAAATAAATAGTTTTTCCATATGAAAGAAAACTAGCACAACATTAATAAATCAACTTGCATGCATTCTCATCCATTGCATGCTTTATTTTCATTCTTACCAAGTGAAATTACGGGGTTTCCATTATTACCAAGTCAAATTATGAGCAATATACCTTAATAGTAACATACATGTTAGTTAGGTTGATAATAGCATAAAATCGTTATTCATAAACCTCCACGTATCTCAAACTTCCTTCTTAACTGTTACCATATTCTTATTGTTATCCTATTTGAATTCATTAGTTGATTTTCTAAGCATCATGCCATAAACAATACTCTAATCTCTCTTTGGGATCCTGATGCATGACTCTATGTGTGGCTTATGTTGTAAACCATGCTTAGGTAACTTTATAGCTAGCATCTCCACTAGCTCCTTTAGGTACCTACCTCAAAATCCACAATTAGCATCATGTGTCCTCCTTTAATATAACTTAAGTATAGATGTATTAGGGACATTATCCTCTTAAACGGTCCATTTAGCTTCACTTGTTTGGTGATCTTACCATCAAATTGTGTTGATTGCACCTCTTCCGTAACCTACAATTGCAAAGAAAATGATATACATCCATATGAGTGTAATTTGTAAAGAACTAACACACTAAAAAATGAGAAAAATAGTCAAAAGGAATAATGATGCAAATGAACCCATCACTTGTAACGCAAAATATAGTTGACATTCATAATGAAGGATCCTATAAACATTGTCTAACCCATGGGCTATAACCATAACCATACGTCTTAAAAATTGAAAGAACACATAATCCTACAAAACCAAGTTATAATAACAATCTAGCACTTGATACGTAACGTAGAAAATTCAATTACTCTTACATCTTGACGCATTTTACCCATTAAACATTTGTTGGGCTATCTACGTTCTTTAAGTGGACCATGAGTCATTTTTTCCTAATGTAGCAATTAGATCATCACTTGTCTTCACACTTCTCTCCACCATAGCATCTACTTGATCCTCGAGAGAATCAAAGCTCATTTTAGTCCTTATGAAGTTATGCAATAGATAACATGCCAAAATGATTCAATTGTGAATCTTTACTAGATAAAAGAATGGACTTCTCAAAATATCCCACCTCATTTTGAGAAGTAAGTCCAAAGCACCTCTCTATTATATTTTGAGCAAAGGCATGTCTTAAATTGAACAACTCTTCTAGAGTTCTTAGTTGACAAATTCGACGCCATTCATTATCGTTAGCCTCTAAAAGGTGTAAGAAATCCCTTGCAGTTGGGTAACTTCTGTCTATAAGATAATAGCATCCTATAAGAAATAAGTATGATGGTTTATATACAATATAAATGGGTATGTAATTGAAACAAACTTGTTTTAAATGAGAAGGTAAGGAGAAGATATCATATATAAGTTTTAGACCATTTCTCCTTATTATTGCATCTCCAAGTACTCTTGTATCGGCTGTAGACCCTTCCTATGCAGGCGAGATATAGACAAATTGCATATAGGTGTGTAAATGCCCAATACATTAGTCACAATCTCATTCTTTCGTATTCTATACTATGTCTCATCCTTCAAGGGTACCCTAATAGTGATAAGAGTTCTGCTTAGAGCACCCAAATAATTCTACATAAAGAGTAAAGAATAAGGAAGTTAAGTAATTTAAGATGTGCCTAATATGAGAAAGATAATAAAATTGTAATAATGTTGTAGGTATAGCTTGAAATGTTTCTAATGATTGTTCAAACAATTTTTAATAATGGGTTTAGGCTACTTGAATAGTTGATGACTCAATCATAAAGTTCCATGCAACATACTATGAAAGTATTGGCCAACTGTCACTCTAAACCTCCTAAAATTGCGCTTCATAACTATGTTCTTGATATGGTGGGTATAAGATAGTTATTGCCTAATAACGTATGGGATGGATTACATTAAGAGGGATTAAAGACTTCTTGTTTGCATTTCCCATTGTTTTTGAGTACTTCTTGAGGTTTTAAAATAATAGGCCGTATTTTAAAACCTCGACATATGATGTGTTTACCTCATGATATAATAATCTTTCATTACATTATGGAGATAGAAAAAAAAATTAATTTTTATTTCAACTAAGCAATTGTTATTTATTACAGCATGATCTATTGTAAAACTACAATTTATATTTGTACAATAAGGAGAAGAATTCTTCCATAGTATTAATAGCATAGAAACAATTGATTTGAAGCATATTTGGGTAGAAGTATCTTATAATGTCTTATATAATAGGAAAATCTGTGCATAGATGATACTACATGGATGCTAATTACAGTGTGGTGATCTAAAATGCAATTATACTAAGGAATGGGGAAAACATAATGGCTTCAAATGAGGTCAAACAATGCAAATAATTTTAACCATAAAAAATTGCTTTGGATGAGGTAAGAAAAAGCTAAAAAATTTAACCATCCTATTCTTATCGCATCATAAAACATCTTGCACATATACAATAAAAAAGTAACCAGAAAAAATAAAAATTATAGAGGACAAATACAAAATATGTAACATTACCTTTTCATGGCAAATAGGGAAGCAAAGATAACATGATAAAAGATGTGGCTTCAACTCATTGACACCTGCAAAGAAAAGTTTGAAATGTTTTTGTCATACATGAACATGGATTAAAAACCAACTGTAAAATGGAGTAGGAAATGGGCATGCATATAAACCTATAGAGAATAAACAACGTTGGTACAACTCATTCTCTCTATTTTTAGATGATTGCTGAGCAAAACTCTCTTTATGAGACATTGATTTTAACTATCAACATCTTTTCAGTTGAAAATATGAAGAAAAATAACAGAAAAATAAGGTTGTCAAACAACCTTACAACTTCGTTGAAAATTTCTATAGCAAAAATTGACTCATCAACCATAGAGAAGGATGCGGAGTTTGTCATTTTACTCACCAACAATCAATTGTAAAGAACCTTAGTTGCGTGTAGTGTCCCTAAACATCCTCTTCATTCAAGCTCTCAAAGCATAATTGAAACCATTGTGATAATAGGATTTGTGGTGGAGTTAAGGTTTTTTTGAAAAGGTCGTAGCATGGGATTAAGGAAAGGAAAGTATCAAAGATCAAGGTATTGACTAGTAGCTATGGATATGTGGGTTTTGATTTTTTGTTAAAGGGAAAAAAGTTGTCATTAGTGAAATTGGATGAACGCAAAATTGGAAGAAAATGTGTAGATTGGATAAGGATATTAGTGAATCATGATTTCCAGGTAATTTGAATCATGAGAAGAGTGGGTGCCATTGAGATGGACTTAGTAAACATTGTAATGAGGGAAACATAAGTAATGAGGGGGAAATGGCCATTCCATTCCCCCTAAGTAAACATATTGTGAATGTTCAAACTTGTTATACAACAAGAGAAAAGAGAAGCTAAAATAAAAGGGTGATTTGCATTGTCCCAAGGATTCTAAAATAGAATAAGAGAAAGTTTGTGCTTGAATTAAAATTTTAAAATTGCTTCAGCTTGACTTAAATGTTACTTCATAAGCTTAGGTCTTGCTCAATTAAGTTTGTTCAAACGATTTTAAGAAATATACGTTCATTTTAATTGAAATTATATCTAAATTTAAATTTGACATGAGGTTGATGAAACTTAACATATATTTAAGTTTGACATAAGCTCAACCCACCTTGACAAACTACATAAGAAGATGAATCTGAGCTTCGCTTAACTTGAAATCCAACTTAATTGGATTATAGTCAAAATGTACAAGAATATCGAATTAAACTCGAATAGTTTCCCTATTTACTACTACATTTATGCCTTTAATGAGGAAGATGAAGATGAAACAAATAATAAATGGGTGACAGCAATATGAAAGAGCCAATCAGAGAGTGATTCAAATTGATATAATTTTTTTTTTTTGGGCATAACGAATTGATATAATTTTAATAAACTAATGCAATATTTAATTGATTTTATATATTTCTTATCTTTACAAGTATAGAATTTACATGAAATGAGAGACTTGCTTATGATAAGACAACCGAAATTTCCTCTCTTGGTCAAGGCATCTTCTATAATTATCAAAGGAAAAGAATATATAGATTGTTCGATTATCCGATGGGAAAATGCTGAGACCACTACGACTTATACGACATACATTTAGGTCCTTTTATTATATGCACTCAGTTTACATATATAATATAGATACAATTTCCCAAATGCATTCTATTGGTGGCGTTAAACAATGACAGTCGGTTGATACTCATCTTTCAAAAATTTAAAAACTTCATCACATGGATGGCGTGAAAAATCCATGACACGTCATCATTAAATCTAACAATCTCGTCTAGGAATCAACGGTCTGCAAAATAAACATGATCCGTCAAAATAGTCGCCACTGTACTTACTTATATATATATAAATCATTAATGATGTGTTAAAAACGTTTATTAAGATACCAAATAAAATAATTTTGAACTTTCAACGTTTTATTTTTATAAATTATGTAATTAATATTGTAGAAACATAAAAAGTTACTCTTTAATACTCTAACTTTAACAAATGATTTAAACACTTTTTTTACTCGAAATTAACATGTAAACTACGTTTTAAATAATTGTTATACGATCATTTTTGTACATGTACTACCAATAAGATCCTATCAGCCATATTATAATTATATGCGTCTCAAATTATTCATTACAAAAACAGTGTCTTCTAAGGTTAGCTAAGAAGACTTTGGCCTATAAGTACAACCATTTCTTGTCAATTGGAGCACACTACTTTTAATACCTTTTGGTGTGGCGGACAAACACCACGATATGGGTGCGGTTGGCGATCACTTCACGGTGGAGGTGAGCAAGAAAGAAGTGGTGGCAGCCGCCTTACCGATACAAGAGCACTGGCTGCCATTCTCCAACCTAGACTTGCTACTGCAACCTGTTGAAGTGGGCGTTTTCTTTTGTTATGACACTTCGAATTCAAATATAATATATGGTTCCATGATAAGTGTCCTTAAAGCTGCCTTGGCCAGAGCACTAGTGCCTTATTATGCTTTTGCGGGCGAAGTGATAAAAAACCCAATAGGTGAACCTGAGCTTCTATGCAATAATCGTGGGGTTGATTTTATTGAAGCTTTTGCAAACATTGAGCTTTACGAACTTAACTTGTATAACCCAGACGAATCTGTTGAAGGCAAACTGGTGCCTAAGAAAGGACCAGGCGTCCTTGCTGTACAGGTAACATGTAGTCCATGCACATCAATATTTTGTGTGTTTACTCTGTGAATTTTTTTTTCCTTAAACATTTTTTTCCCGATATTTATTGGAGAAAAGTTTTACACTTGCTAAATATTATAGTGATGGTCTCTAAAGGTTGTAGATGCCACTAACTTATGGTAATAAATGGCGATAGAAGTCCAAGATAATGACTCACAAGTAGTATGGTGTGTTTTAACAATAGAAAATGCAAATAAAAAAAAAAAAAAAAGAAGAAGAAGACAAAAAACGATTTCCTTCTTCCTGAAAATGGAAATCATATTCCCTTTTCTTTCATTGGCACTCTCCAATCTCGGTTATGATTAATTGTTACTATTGACCATTAATTGCGAACCTCGTATCTTACTAATAATTAACATGAAAAATCACTAATAACCGTAGTCCCTTAAGAGTATTATTCATTTTTGACAATTTCAAAACTTCAATTACAACATATGTCAACAAAAATCCCGAAAACATGTTCTATGAAACAAACACAACTTAGACTTTTAAAAAATGCTTATTATAGTCTAATCTTTTAATAGAATGAAGCAGGTTCAATTTTCTCTCCGTCTAATCATAATTCTCAATTGTTAATAAAAAAAATAAATTTACACATCACGAAATTAGTGTTCCTTTGTATTGTGCTTGTCGTTACATATATGTATTCATATTATCTTTCATTTTTAAGAATAATTATTTGATAATGTATCTTATATTGCTCATTTTATGTTATATTTGAAAGCCACCATATTTGTATATATGCTAATACTCAATTGTTAATTAAAAAAAAAAAAAAATTTACACATCATGAAATCAGTGTTGTTTATATTGTGCTTGTCGCTTTCATATATGTACTCATGTTATCTTTCATTTTGAAGAATAATTATTTGATAATGTATCTTATATTGCATGTTATATTCTATTTGAAAGCGACGATAGTTGTATATGTGCGTTGCTTCTAGCTTAGCATCATTTCAAGTCAAATTACAACCTTTTTTAAATTTGTACTTATATTATGCTTGTTGAACAGGCTACTAAACTCAAGTGTGGGGGCGTGGTGGTGGCATGTACGTTCGACCATCGGATTGCTGATGCCTACTCTACCAACATGTTTCTTGTATCATGGGCAGAGATTGCTAACAATTGCAAGGCATCATTTTCTATGTTACCATCCTATCGTCGTTCATTGCTTAACCCAAGACGTCCGATCCATGCCGATTCATCTTTTGATCAAATATATGTTCCGGTGTCAGCATTAATACCTGCCAAACAGCAATCCGATCCAACACGAACTATGAATTACTATATAAGTCGCATATATCGCGTGAAAGTGAGCCCAATTTGCGAACTTCAACGACAAGCTAGTGAAAATGGACATGTAAGGACCAAACTTGAGTCCTTCAGTGCCTTCTTATGGAAGATGGTGTGTAAGTATGCTTGTAGTCATGAGAATAGTGATCTTGTATCGAAAATTGGCATTGTGGTGGATGGAAGGGCTAGGTTAGGTGACAAAAAGTCATTGATGAAAAATTACTTTGGAAATGTATTGTCCCTTCCCTTCGGAGAGAATAAGGTAACTGAAATAGCCCAAATGCCCTTGAGTTGGGTTGCAAATGAAATTCATGGGTTTCTCCAAAGTGCTGCCACAGAGGACCATTTTCTAGGGTTGATTGATTGGATCGAGGCCCATCGGCCTACCCCCTGTTGGGCTAAGATATATTGCAATGGTTCTCTAGATGGGCCGGCTCTCGTGGTATCATCGGGGCAACGGTTTCCTGTCTGGGATGTGGATTTCGGTTGGGGCAAGCCGGTTTTTGGGTCGTATCATTTTCCATGGGGTGGCAATGCTGGATATGTAATGCCAATGCCCAGTCCTGTCCAGAATGGTGACTGGATTGTATATATGAACCTTCTCCAAGGACAGTTGAAATTCCTAGAGACCGAGGCAGGCGATGTATTCGTGCCCTTTGATTGGAAAAATTTTAACTAGCCTTTCCTATAAAAAGGAAATTATGTATTTTATGTGCTTATATATTTTTATGGTAATTTAATGTGCAGTCTATCCATATAAATTATCATCCCTATTTGAATCTCAATTGCTATTACTTTAAATTTCATGGGTCACTTATGCTTCATTTATGATGTCAAATCGAAATTTTACCTATATGTTATTATATACTATTATTGAGTTAAAGTTTTCTTTCCACACCTCCTACTTACATAAATTATAGAAAGAACATAATCCAAATACTCAATCAGATAAATAAATGAATAACATAACCTTCAGGTTGGTGCCTTTGCTAATCCGTGTGGGCAAACTAGCTTCCATCACTCTCATGAATCATTGTTAAAATATCTTCCCCCCACCCAAACGCCTGCCCCCCAAACAAAGAAAAAAAAAAAAAAAACCTTCTTTTTAATGAATCATATAACAAGAATTGTCAATATTTTTTTCCTTGAAAAAAAGAGAAATCTATATTGGACATTTATTCTCATCATCCTACAGATGACCTTGTTTTATGTTATGTAACATGAAATTATACTGCTTATAAACTCAAATGCTGAACTAAAAGAAAATTCAAAGCCAAGGGACTTCAAGAAGGTTAAAGGCATTATTATTTACTTCAAGTTGCTCTAGGGCCAACAGAAAAATTTTTGTGGAGATCATGTATCTTAAGCTTTTAAACATGTAGGATGTATATAAAGTGATAGTAGGCACCGCGAATTTAAGGCTTCAAAACGTATAGACTATATAGATTGGATATATATAAATAAATTACATAGTCTTAATAAACAATTTGCTAGTGTACAAGTTAGAAAGCGATTTAGTTTTCAAATAGAGGAAAAATACTTATAAAGTATCTCATAGTGGAAAACAATAAAATAAAACATTGACTTGTTAAAATATAGAATAAAAAGAAACGATCAACTTTAAGGAATAAAAGATATACCCCAAAAAAAGGAATAAAATATATGTTTCAAATATTTGAGGTGAGTATATTAGGAAGCACATTAATTGACATAAGACAAATAACAATAGTGTAATTTAAAAAGGGAACATAATTTAAAATTACTAAGAGAAGTCTACTTTAAAACTTAGCCAATACTCTCTAAATAGACTTTCACTCTCTATTCATAACAACTTTTTTATGTCATGATTGATATGTAGGAATAGAATCATGATTCTAAGCTCGATAACTTTTTTAATTTTTGAAAGTATTTTTAGAATATAAAATCACTATAGAGTTATTCCAATGTTTAGTTGGCAAATTAGTTACTTCATGAAATCACTACAGCTAAAAAATGAGGAATTGCAACTCCTTTTCAAGCCCAAAGAATAGCTATTCTCTGTTCTATTCGTTAAAACTTGTAATTCTATTTCTATCTTATTCAATTCCACAAACTAAATATGTCATTTAATTTTTTGCATGTTGTGCATACTCCATCATATCCAATTTGGCTAAACTAATAAGCTCCCTAGTACTAAGGCTAAATATCAGCAAATCTATTTATTTTTTTCCCAATTTTCCTTAATACACTTTTAGATCATTACAACCAAACTACCACTAGCCACCATCTATAACTATTACCTTTTAGCTTATAATTTCTTTTTTTTTTTTTTAGCAATAAATGTGCATTGCATTAGTATTAAAAGAAATATTGGTTTGTGATATGCTTCGCCAAGTATAAACTAAAGCATCATGCTTCAAATAAAGTCTTAAGAAATGAGCATTGCTAGCTTTCATAGTTGACATGAATTAAACTTAAAAGTCTAATAATATTTATAGACAATTCATCACAAACTTTTTCATCTTCTACTTCCTTGCATTTACTTTGCAATGTGAACCACAACCTCATTCATACTTCTTAGAGCATAGCTAAGCTTAAACTCCTTCAATTGGAACAATTTTTCCCTACAAGCCACCACAACGTTATGATACTTATGTTTTGAGTTATAATTGCAAGTAACTAAAAATATAGTAGTTTTTGAATCTACAAATAGTTCAGCTCTCAAGAAATTTCTTTGTAAGCGAAAAGTTAGACCCTAGTAGATTACCTAAAGTTTTGTAGAATGTATGCCCTTGGTCCCTAACTTTTTCTCATAAATTATTCTCCACTTGTTTTTGTCACTCCTTACTATTACCCTATAATTGCTTGCCCTGTTGCAAGGACTAAAGTCTCTAAATTTAGTATTACTCATCCCTCTTGTCTAGAAACATGTGCATTAACGACACTCTTCCAAGTTTTATACACTTGCTTCTCTTTTTTGTTTAGTTTCCAAATTTCATGTGTAATGAGACAAATTCACTACAAAAGATATCATATGGTTTACTTTAGTTGAAGAAGCTTATGATTTCTAACATTTCTTACTTTCCAGAGTATGATTCCAAAAATAAAGGCTTTAGGTAAGTGAGCATTATTAACATACTTTATCTTTATTTGACAATTTATCTTCATCCAGTTCTCAAAGTTATTACTATTACCTAAGCAACTTGGTTCAAAGGTTTCCTAAGTTTTGCAAATGTCTTTAATTGCCTTATTATCACACTTTGAATATGAAAAGTCATAATAGTTCACCATGTAAACTAATATAAGATAAAAATTAACCTCATAATTGCTATAGTAGATGTAGTCTATACAAGGCATACCTGACTCAACTAGGTTATGCTCTTAACAAGAGGAGTCATAATAGTCTCATTGTATAAACTAATCTAGGATAGAAATTGACATCACAATTGCTATTATAGGAGCAGCTTATATAAGGTGAATTCAACTCAATCAGTTTGAAGCATCTAGTTTTGCGCTTGTTATTAATAAAACCTGTAGTATAGCTTTTCAAAACAACTGCTCGAGATCATTTATAGTACAATTCTTAATAACATAATAGTGTTTACATAAGTATTTACAACAAAAAATTTTGGTTTTTCATAAGAGTTTACAAAAATCACAGGTTCTAACGTTTACATACAGACAAAAGTTGGAAACTAATAGGCTACCTAAGGTATCCCAGTTAATTTCTACAAAGGACAAAAGAAAACTAAAATAAAAGACATGAACTTGCTGTAAGCCCTAAAGTTAAGCCAAGTAACCGTAGGTTTAAGCTTAGAACTCAAGGTTTAGGGCGATCGGCTAAAAGATCCGATCAAACCCAAATTATAAACTATTGAGAGAAATACTAGTAAAAATGACCTTGTAAACTTAAATTTAAGAAAATAAATAGTAAAATAGGAGACTATAAAATTTTCAAATTTTAAGCATAATAATTGCTGATTACCGAATAGGCAAAAAGTGTAATCTAATAACTAATAAATTATTAGAGATAGATTATATGTATACTAAAAATTTTAGAATGACCAAAATAATAATTAGGAATGTTCACGTATACCCCACATGTATTTACGTGTAGATAAAAATACGCGTAATTACCTAAATTGGCCGAAAACTAAGCAAATAATTAAAGAAAAATATAAAATAATTATGGAAAAATCAGAAAAAATTAGAAGAGGATAAACTGAAGCAAGATCAGGTCGTGGTCAGAAAAAGAAAAATTAGCCAATAAAAATTGAATAACTTAAAAGCCAAAAATCAAGGAATTTGGACAAAGTCTTGTCAAATTAATGCATATTAATTACTACAATTGTCTATAAATAGGAAAAAAATTTCCAGAAGTCATTTGGTTAGTTTAGGATCTGAGAAAAATCGAAACACTGAAAAAATTGAGAGAGAATCCAGAAAAAACAAAAAGAAAACTGTGCAGATTAGGCAAGTGAACTAAAACCACCACTCACTACCACTTGGGATCGAACCACCATCACCATCCTACACTAGAACCACCGCCTGGACCGACCGACAACATTGGACCAGGTTTGGACGGCTAAAAAGCTTCGAACCGGTTAGTCATTTATTCACCCGATTTTTGTATAATTTTGTAAAATTAGTTATTTTGTCCAGAAAATTATGAAACTTATTATTTTGAGGTTTTATTGTATGTAGATTTAGGGAAAAATATTGATTTAGTTTAATTATGTCTGGAAATATAGGTTCCTTAACAAATTGTTCAAAACCGAGCATGATTAAACCGGAAAATAAATAGGCTTAGGAGTGTAGTTTGGAGCTCAAAATTTTTCTGTGAGATGCTCATATGATGTAGAACAGTGCTATGAAGCCATTTTTTTAAAATTAATTTTCGAAATTTTTAAGTTAATTTTTAGCCCTAAAATGATGGAAAAATTGAGTGATTTAGGATTAATTAGGTGATTAGGATGTTAATTACTGATTTGGATCTTAATTAGATGTTTAGAGATGTTAATATCTGAAGTGGAACCTTAATCCTAGCCTTTGGGTATTAAGTATGGTTAATTAGGGAAATTAGGTAAGTAGTATAGGAAATTAGTAATATGTGAAAGTGTAAATTAATAAAACTAAAAAAATAGGGTTATTTAGATAATATTATAATAGAAATTAGAAAAATAATAAATCTGAAATAATATTTAATTTTAAGTAAATATCTCAAAATGTAACATTTTTACACATCGGGAATAAATCCGATACCTCAATTAGGGTTAGCGTGTACCGAATAGTTTAGAATATCAAATTATGATCCAATAGGATATTTAAATACCCGAGCGTAATGTGATTAATGTCACATTGGGATTCGAGCCTATTTAAGACTTCGGAATTAAAACTAGAATTTAGTTTAAGAGTCGAACCCCGAAATAGAGTACAACGAATCATTAGAGCATTATAGGTATACATGGGGAAAATAAGTTACATTTTGAATTAGAATAAGAATCCATAAAATATGAGTACTAAAAAGACCTATTTGTATTATAGGATACCCAGATACAAATCAGCTCGCGACTAAAGGATCGAACGATCGAGCAATTTCAAGGAAGTTGGGTTATTGCTTATTGTAATAAAGTACTAGTTTTGTAGTGCTCGAAGACTTTGGCTTGTATATGCTTGTGATTGTAAGTAGTTTACGCATGTGTTTGTAAGTAGTTTACGTATGTGTTTGATGTTTCTGAATTCGTGCTAAAACTTGCTTTGTGAGTGATTTGTGACTGATTGAATTGGTATGAAATTGTTTGAATACCTTAAACGGAATATAATCTTAGTCGACCCTAATAACAAAAAATGTCATGCATTGCAACCCGTTAGGGGATTATAGGACTCTCTAACCAAATACCGACCCCTTCGAAAGGAATAGTGCAGGATTGCAAAATAGTCCCTTCTTCATCCTCAATCGAACTAAGTGACAGGAGAGGAGGTCGCGGTGGGGGTGAAGTCAATGGTTCGAAGGCAGTCGCGGGAGGAGCAAGGTCTCCACTGCACAAGCCTGAGTTTGGTTGTGAGCTGCTGCATAACATGGAACTCCTCAACCCGGATTGGAGCGGGTGAAATTTCTCTGATTTCACAACGAACTGGACTACGTTGTGCGATGATACTTGATTGTTGCATTGCATGAAAATAATTGTTTGATAACCCTGTTTATGCTTGTATGCATTCATGAGTCTCCAATTCAACTTACTGAGCTGTAGTTGCTTATACCCTTATAGATCCTTTTGCAGGTTCTGATTTGTGATCACTTCAAGTACTATGCCGCCCTACAATTACTCAGAGGTTAGTCCTTTTGAAGCCAGGGGTGTGAGGATCAAGTTACTTAGTATAATGTGTAACGAGACTGACCTTGTAGTTAAAGGTTAAAGACTAATAGTTATTCTGTAAATTAGTAGACTGTGGTGATTATGTAAAACTTTCTGGGAAACTCTGTGGACTTACTTATAATTATCTATGTTTATTAGAAATTGTAGTGCTTATCATAATTGTAGTATAATTATTAATCGAATTGTTTACTTCAAATCGAGGAGTCGTTGACGCCTTGTGTAGATCATGTCTATGATAGGCACTGTGAGGCCAGTTACTATCATAGAATGGTTTATACTGCGGGACTGTTGCGACTCTACGACTTCGGGGCGTAACACTTGCAGGTCTTCAAATTTCACCACTCTTGAGCCCATCATACACTAACCTAAGGATGGTTATAGTGCTGCATCTTTAGTCTTTAGTTAACACCTGCAAATGAGTCTATAAAGACATAAATACAACTAGCTTAGTAAGTGGAATAGAGGCAAAAGAGTACAATAAATACAAATAGGGTTTTCAATTACTAATGAAATACAATACAAATAACCAAATGAAACATCGAACAATATTATCTAGTTCATTGTAAGGTTAAAGAAATTATGTATACTCTAACCCTTTAGAGTTTTGACGTGACTTAAATTAGACCAAACTTAGGCATATGCAATAGAGAGCACTCTTTTTCTAAGAGTACCTTTAAACCATTGTCCCTAACCTTACTGCAATCTCTTTTCTTATCACTTAGTTCAATTCAAGGTAGGAAAGGGATCATTTCAGCTATCTTCCTCGAAGGAGTTGGTATTTAGGCCGACACAGCTAATCGTGTATCTTGTAGGTTGTTATGCATGTCCAACCTTGCCTTTGAGCAATACATTCCTTGATTAGAGCATAAAAAGATTAGATTGTAGGTCTATCCTTAGTTAATTCCAGTAAGGGGTGATCAACAAATTATTAAGTTAGAGCAAATCATACAAGTCATGCAAAACAACGCTCTAAGTCCACAAGTCAACAAAGCAATCACACACGAGGCAAGCACATACTTAACTAAGTTACAATCGCAATCAAATGCACTTTCAGGCCTCCAAGTACTCTAATACAGTACTTCAATATGTGGCGATGCACAGATCCCAACTTATATAAACTTTACTAATTCACAACTCTTGTTCATTACTCTTGTGATCTTCAATTATCCTTATACATATATAATAAATTAGTTTTAATCCATGTCTGAGCCTTGAATTAATAATAACCAATTCATTTTATATTAATTAAGTTGTTTTGCCATTAGTTTTATATGTTATTTTTGCTTACGTATTAGTATTTCTTAATCGACTCGCTAATTTTTATAAGTTATTTTAGTTTATAAGATCCTATGAGTTGAGTTTTGAGTCATTTTATAGTAAGTTTCTTAAGCTAAAATCCTATAAGTAACTCTTTAAGCTATGTAGGGTCCATTTATTATGTCAATTTTCCCCTTTGAGTTTACTTCATTTTGAGTCCCTTGACAAGATACCTTCTGAGCTATCCTATGAGTTCAACTAATTTCATAGTTTTAAGAAATTGTTTGATTTAACTTCTAAGCTCCTTTGTGATTATATTTCATAAATATGTTTCCCTTTAACTTAACTTCTAAGTATATTACTTGGTATAGTATTGACCTAAAATCTTCTGAGTTATCTTCTTTCTTTAACCTACTTCCTAAAGTTATTTGATTTGTTCACTTTTTTACTAAATTTTAATTATAGGGACCAATTTAGCACTTCATTCAACACTTCTCAACTTCTTTATTTCTCAAATTTCTCATGTAATACATCATCATTCACCAATTTGTCAAGTTTATATACTACTAAATCACACATTTAAGGGGTATATTCTTGATTTAAAACTTCTTCAAATAACACTCAATTCAACAACTCTATTATACTACAAATACACCACTAATCAATTAAACTTAGAATCCAAGTGAGGTTCTTAGGAAAAATTTACTAAAAATAATATTTTAATCATAATTTAAGGTCAAAAAATTCATGAAAATTATAGAAAATAGTTTCATTGGAAAACTTTTCATAACTTTTTTAATATAAGTATGGAATAGTTTACATAAAAATTTTGGGTTTGAAAGTACATCATTAAGAAAAAATAAATAAACATCAAAATCAACTTAATCTTGACGATTCTTAAGGACATAATATATATCAACTAAATTTATACAAAATAATATTCTTCTTTGATTTTACATGTCAAAATACTTAGAAATAATTTTTTTTTTTAAGAATTATCTAGGTAAAATTTATACTTTTAATAATTTAATGAAATTCAGCTAATTTTGGACACTCATTGAAAGTGGTAGCTCCAACTACCAATAGTGACCACCTCCATGTCGATAGGGCTAGGCATGGCTTACTCCTTGTGGTGGTAGGGCTAGTTCACTTTCAATTGATGCTCCAGCCTCTGAACATCCTATACCTCACTTATTTCCCTTTAATTTTCTTAGAATTTCCTCTTGAATATTCACAACCTAACCTTATTTTTCCCAGATTTTACATGTAGGATATTGTAGAGATGATTTCTAGAATTTTTAGAGCTTATGGAAGTACAAAATGAATTTTTTTTTTCTCTCTTCATGCAAAATTCCCCTATATATTAAGCCTTAAGTGACACTTTACATAAGCTTTTTCCCCAAAACCTATTCCACTTCCATGCCTAATTCCAACTTAATTTAGTTGCCCTACTGTTTTTCATTAATTTTTATTATTTTTCTTTGTTTATTTTGGCTTAGTTTGTATTTAATAGATATTTTAGAAAATTATAAGTATATATTTATGCATAAAAATTACACGTGGTAAATATACATATTTTCTACATGTCATTTAATAATTTTATTATACATATAATTTATCTTTAAAAATTTGCTAGCTATCAAAGCCTATTCCACGCAATTACAACAAGTATTAAATAGTGTAATAAAATTCTACTATTTTAGTTGTATTTTTATTATATTTTTTAGTTTTGAGCTCATAATTACTAATTATCTAATGTCCTAAGCCTATTTGTAGATTTATAGTTTAATCGGGTTATTTTCACTAACGTCTTAAATTGGTTGTTCAAAACTTAGTGGCTTAAGTACAAGACTTCATTTATGATATCCAAAAGGCATGCTTAAGATCTTTATTTGGATCACCATAATGAGGACACTTTCTTTGCTAAAGATTATTCCTTTTCCTTAGGTTGATTGCTATAATTAAACTATTGTGCTTAATTCTTTAAGTAAAAGCTTTACCTTAGGAGGGTAGCATAATTTCCATATCTAACTCCACGCTTCAAATTAGGGATGTAACTAAGCAAGTTGTTATAGGGTACCCAACCTACTAAAACCCTATAAGGTCTATAAGATACTTCTCGATAGAATTTTAGGATATGGCTAGAAACCTGTTAGGGTTTTAGGACGGGTTATAGGATTTTAAACAAACCTAATGGAAAGCCCATTATAGGATAAAAAATAATAAATTAATAATATAATATTAACTAAAATTTCTAATACCTAAAATAATAAATAGATGAAAACAGTGATGATAATAACTTTGATCACATTTGCTATTTTCTGTTAGTATTTATGAATATATATCTATATAAGATTTTTTTTTTTTATCAATTAAGAGAAGATGGTTGTGTATTTATTATATAGTAGGGAGAAATAGTTAAGTAAATAAAAAATTTGATATAACATTGATCATGTACTTAAAATCAAAACATATAGAAATATTAAGATGGAGCCTACATAGATCACTAATTTTATTGTATAACAGTACTATTAGATGCCCTATCAATATAGTAACAAAATACATAGGGTGAAGAGAGTACAATAAATAGATTCCTTAATCCCTATCATATTACCCATGTTCTATAAATAATGCAAATTAATTTCAAACATAATGATTAATAAAGGAAAAAATAGTCATTCGGGAAAAAAAAAAAATTATAAACAGGTTTGACAGGTTAAGAACCAAATACCTTATTAGGGTAGGGGGATGAAATCTAGATATAAGGTTAAAAATCCTGTAGGGTTTTAGGACAGGTTTGGGAAGACTGCTAGTGTAGCGAGATGGGTTTTGGGATCCTATGACCCATCTCAAACCTGTTCATTTACATTCTTACTTCAAATTTATTATAGCTTATCATTGCCAATTGATCATGAATATTAGAAAAAAAAAATTGATTCAATCGAGAGTACATGTTGATTCCTCTTATTCCTGCTGTTATTTCTCAAAGAAAACATGCCTATTGCACTTGTTTAGCATTGAAGTAATCTGAAATCCAATGTTGTCTTCATTCCATAACCTTAACTCTTACCAACAAGCCTTCACTAATAGGAGTAAGTCCTATAAGTTAATGGCCCTTAAATCAATATTTTTTTTTTTTTTTGGGTAGGGAGGTGGTTGGGGGTGCTAATCTTAAATCAACTACCTCGCAATGAAGTTTCCTCCCCATTTTTCATCCAAAATTTTATTTTACGTACATTCCCAAGTTGGTAAATCCTTATTTGCTTAGTGTAGGAAATTATGTCAGTTAATAATTTTGTTATCCCTATTTATTTAATGTTGCTGTAGTTTCCAAATGGTTGACTGGTCATTATTTATTTCTATCTACCAACCACTAACCATGTTTTAGAGCTTATTTATATGTGCTCTTTTATACTACCAAAAAAATGAAATAAACTTAAGAATCTTTGCTCAATATTTTTCTGTTAATTCCTTCATGGTATCAGAGCTTTATTTGCTCTGTGTGGATCAAATCTACAACAAGCCATGATTGACCTTCCTCCAAAACTTCAAGAGACATAACTTGATGCTAAGTTCAAGTTTGCATCTTTTACTTCTAATGGTTCTGGTTAGGGAAAGCTCACATCACAACCCCTTATATCTGATCAAAGTTCTCTCTAAACAACATAACATAAGTTAAACGGAGAAAATTTTTAAGAATGGTTTCAATCTGTAAAGTTGGTGATTCGAGGCTATGGAAAATTAGGGCATTTGATTGGAATAATAAAAGCTCCCAAAGCTAAAATCAAGAATTCCTCTTGGGAAATGGAAAACTCTCTTGTAATGGCACAGCTCATAAAATCAATGGAGCTTAAGATCAGGACAACATATATATTTTGTGAAATTGCAAAGGAGATTTGGGATAATATACAAGAAATATATCCTCATATGCAAAATATGTCTTAGTGCATTGAGATTTGGCCTAAGCTTCAGATGACTAATCAAGGTAATTTAAGTATTATGGAATATTATAATTTACTAATAGAATTGTGGTAGGAAATGGATGTCTTCTATGAGATAGAATGGAAGTGTGTTGAGAATAACATTAAATATAAGTAAATGCTTGAGAAAGATCGAGTTTTGACTTCTTGCAAGAATTAAACCCCAACCTTGATTAAGTACGAGGTAGGCTTTTAAGGCAATGACCACTTCCTAGCTTGCAAGAAGCTTTTACTGAAGTTAGGTGGGAAGAAAGCAAGCGTAAGGTGATGTTGACATTGTAGTCTGCTGATATATTATTGGCAAATTCTACCTTGACTACTAAAAGTGTCTAAGATAAGCAATCAAAAGGAAAGCTTTGGTGTGATCATCATCGTTAACCCAATTATACTAGTAAGACTTGTTGGAAGTTGCATGCTAAACCAAACTAGCCTAAGAATAGATGGCAAAAGTTTAATAAAAATTGGAAAAATGCCCAGATTATAGAGGTTACTGATCCTTCATCAGCACCTACATTGAAATTTTCACCAGAACAAGTAGCTCTTTTACAGCAGCTCTTTATTTAGACACAAGTATCCTTAAGTGAAAGCAAGTCATCCTCTGTATCAATCGTCCAAAAAGGTAATGCTCTCTCGCTTGTAAGGAAAAAAAAAGGGAGTCTTAGGTGATTGATACGGGTGCATAAGATCATATGTGTAATTCTAAGTGTTTGTTTGACTCTTTTACTCCGTATAATAACCAGAACCAGATTTTAGCTATAAATGGAGAGTGCTTGACTACTAAGGGAAAGGGTATAGTGTGCCTAGATAAATTAAAGTTAAAAGATGTCTTATTTATACCAGAGTTACAATATAATTTGCTATCCGTGAGCAAGTTGACTAAAGATATGAACTGTCAAGTAATATTCACTTCATCATCTTTTGTTTTGCAGGTTCGGTCCTTAGGGAAGGTGATTAGTAGTGCTAAAGGACATAATGGTCTCTATTACATATATGGAAATCCTAGGTCTAGAACTCAATTAGTTTCTAAGTCCCTCTGTTCTATTTCTAGTAACTTTGAAATAATATTGTGGCACAAGCATTTAGGCCATCCCAATTTTACTTATACAAGTCATCTGTTTCTCAAGTTGTTTACTAATAAAAGAATCATTGATTTTCATTGTGAGCATTGCATCATGGCTAAATTTGCAAAAACCCCATATCATACTCCATGTGTATTGGGTGTACCTCCTCAAAGATAAATATGATATCTTGTAGATATTCCAATAATCCCATAAGGTTGTTAAGATTATTTTCAATGAAAATGTCTAGATACTTCGCACAAATAATAGGTAGGGATAAACTTCTAATGACTTTAGTCAATATCTTCAAGAGAATAGAATTATTCACCAAACTTTTTGTGCTTACACCCTTCAACAAAACATAATTGTTGAGTGGAAAAATCGACATTTACTCGAAACTGCTCAAGATATGATGCTTGCTCACTCGGTCCCACATATGTTTTGGGGAGATGTAGTGTTAATTGCAGCTTATCTCATCAATCGGATTTCCTAAAAAATTCTTAAGTTTCTAACTCCTCTTAGTGTTCTCCTTAAGTTTCACTCTTATGAACATTTATTGAATTCCTTACCACCTCAAGTTTTTGGATGCTTAGCAATTGTTTTGAATCATACATAAAATAAACATCAACTAAAATTAAAGGCATTGAAATGTGCGTTTATTGGATATTCTTTAACCTAGAAGGGATATAAGTGCTAGCATCCTCTAACTTAACGTGTCTTTGTCATATTGAATGATGTGTTTCTTGAAAATCAGTCACATTTTACTCTCTTAATTCAAGAAAACAAGATTTAGTTGAAAGTTTGGAAAATACCCCTTTATTTATTGATGTTTAGCCTATTAGGAGTATACCTATAATCCTAGAAACTGTTCTTGAACTTTTCAAAAATGTTTCTTCTCCATTACCAGGTGCTACTAATCCTCTAGATGACTTAGAAGAGTTTTAGTAGTAGCAAAGACTCATCCTTGCAGTAGGTACAACCTAATTCTCTCTCTTATTAATAGTTCATCTCTAATTAAGGAAATGTTCTAGAGCTATCAGCTATTAGCTATTAGTTATCATGTTTACAATAGGAGACCAAAACTTACTTCACTTGACTAATTAATGAACCTAAAGAACTAGGTATAACCAGTTGATGATCATGAGGATGTGATGGAAATTTTAGAGGTAAAGGGGCTTGATTTGCCAATCGCATTAAGAAAGGAAAATTGAGTATGTGCTAAATATCCCATTTCTAATTATGTGTCCTACCCAAAATTATCTCCTAAGTGTAAAGCATGCTTGACAAGAGTTGATACTGAAGAAATACTAAGAAACATTCATGAAACTATGAAAATACCAAAATGGAAGCAAGCTATAGTTGAAGAAATGAACACTTTGCTACAGAATAATACTTGGGATGTTGTCGACTGGTCTATGGGAAAAAAAGGTAGTTGGAAGCAAATGGGTATTTAATATAAAATATGATTCTAATGGCAGTATGGACAAATATAAGGCTCGTTTGGTAGCCTAAGGATACATACAAACCTATGAAAATGATTATGAAAAGACTTTTGCACCTATTGTAAAGATGAACTCCATTCGAGTTATTTTATCTCTAGCAACTAATTTAGACTAGCTTTTATATTAGTTAGATGTAAAAAATTCCTTCTTGAATGGAGAATTAGAAGAGGAGATCTATATGTAGATTCCACCTGGATTTAATTTAGGGAGCAATTCAAGAAAGGTATGTAAGCTCAATAAATCTTTATATTGGTTGAAGCAATTCCCTAGAGACCAGTTTAAGATTTGGTGATATAATGATAAAGTTAGGATATAAGTAGAGTCAAACAGAGCATACCTTATTTATAAAGCTAGGAGATAATGGTTTAAGTTTGATGTCGATTGTATATGTAGATGATATTATTATTATAGGGAATGATGCTCTAGAAATTAATTGACTTAAACAAGAAATCAAAAGAGAATTTGAAACAAAAGAGTTTGGTGAATTAAAATTCGTCTTAAGGATGGAGGTTACAAGAAGCAAAAAAGGGATCTTCATTAGCCAAAGGAAGTATGTCGTCAATTTGCTTAAGGAAATAGGCAAGTTCGGGTGTAAGCCTATGAACACACCACTACCTCAAAATTGGAAGGGTACTACTCTTGAAAATGATAAGCCTATAGATAAAGGTCAATACCATTGACTTGTGGGAAGGTTGATTTATTTATCGTTAACATACCTTGACATAGCCTATCCCATTAGTCTTGTGAGCCAGGCAATGCATGTGCTTACTAAACACCATATGGATGGTGTTAACCACATCTTGAGATACTTGAAAAAAATACCTGGAAAGGTCTCTTTATAAGGAATATAGAGAATCGGAATATTCAGGTGTTTATAGATGCGGATTGGGGTGGTGATGTAAGTGATTCTAAGTCTACCTCAGGATATTGTACCAAACTATGGGGTAATCTATTAGGTTTTATAGGCAAAAAAGAACACAGCGAAAATATATACAAAAAAAATTATAAAACCTATCTTAGGATCCATGTGTGACATACAATAAAATATATATCTAAATAAAAAATTATAAAATTACCTTTTCCCTAGTGAGAAGTACCATCTCTTCTTGGGGATGGAGTTTAATTACAATCTGAATCCAATTTATTGTTTTCAAAATGTGTTCACCATAAGGACTTTAAGCATAGTCCCTATCCACACATACGTTAACAAAAATAAATTCTAATCCTTTATATTGCTAGATAACTAAGATTAGAATTAGATAAATTAGGAAGAAAAATGTTATCTCTCTTTCACTTTTTCTCTAGGTGTTTCTCTAAATAGAAAATCATCATAGAACTCTTTCTTTACCCTTATCTCATTTTAAACATTAACTAAAATTAATGAAAAAGAGACTTTTCATTCCATGAACTTTTTAGTTGCTACAACCTTTCAATTGCATAAGAATTAAATGTAGAATTAATGGCAAACAGCCTTTTAATTGCCATAGACTTTTTAATTGCAATTGAATATGGAATTAATAAATTCCATATCCTTTTAGTTGCCATGAAGTTTTCAATAGCAATTAAACATGAAATTAATAAATTCCATCTACTTTTATATGAAAAGGCAATAATAAAATACATAACATTTAAAAAGTTCTTAACCGCAAATATATTCTATACAGTAAAATAAATTACTTACAATTTATTATTTATTATTTTGGATCAATTTATTCTAGCTTCGAAATAAATATTGTCAAATTTTAGTATCCACTAATTTTTTTTGTCAAAAACTTTGTTCTCATTAATTGTACTATAGTATGTGACCCTTTAGATTTCTACACATGATGGTAATGTTTATTTAAATATAAACTAAGGTAAATATCTAGTAACAGTTATTGGCCATCCAATGTAACAAAAAAAGTGTGAATGAGAAACCACTATGAATTGATTACTACATGATTCAATCTCTTCATCAAATTATATCCTTATTAAACCATTACATGTCATGTCATCAATGTTTAATCGTTTTACTTGATTTCCAAAATAAAATAGACTTAATAATACTTGTTATGGCCATAGGCTTGCAAGTCACTATTATTTTAACAAAGCGGCCTTGGATATCAACTCCCTAATATAAGAGAGTGATGAATTCTATCTTGACTCATTACTGTTTTCTCTATATTTCATGTTGTACTTAATAACCATATTATTTACAATCTAAATAAAGATTGCGTTTAACAGTATTAAAGCATAACATTCCATATATAAAATATATGAAGGTTTTAAGTCTAGGGATTATTTACGCTAGTTCATATAGAGGAGAAAGTAATGAAATTAAATATGTAGTGTCCTCTATTAGTCGATCATGTCCAATGTTCTCACTTAACTTTAGGCACCTACTTGTAGAACTCGAGTAACTTTCCTTCGATCAAGTGGAAATGACCTTAGTTATATAACGTATTGGTCTAAATATCTATGTCCTCTCTAAATATTTATCCAACAAGGACAACTTTTAGATAATATGTCGTCATAGAATCTCACTGATAATATATATTTATTATAATTCCATATATGCTCTAATTATCTATAGGACTTTATTATAAAATATATACCAGTAGAAAAATATATAAATACAGTAAATACTTGCCTTTTATAAATAATATTTATAAATACATAAAAAATGTCTTGGCACATAGTGCATAAATTACAACACTCCCACTTGCATTATTGCTAAGTACTATAGACTCTAAGTCCTAAGCTCTTCACATGGGTCTCATGTTTCTGTTGAGGTAAGGCCTTCATGAGTAGATTAGCAACATTTTCATTCATTGCTACTTTGTAAACCAGTACATCCCCCTCTAAACTATCTCACTAAGGATGTAAAACTTTTGGAGTACATGTTTAAACCTCTAGTGAGACCTTGGTTCCTTAGCTTGAGCAATAACTGCATTATTATAACAATATAGTGTAACAGGATCTGCAATACTTGGAACAACTCCTAAATCAGAGATAAAATTTCTAATCCATACGGCTTCTTTGGCTACTTCAGAAGCTACTATGTACTTGGACTTTGCTGTAAAATCTACCACTATCTCTTGCTTGGAACTCTTTCAACAAACAGCTCCATAGTTTAAGCAAAACACAAACTTGTTGCAATTTCATATTATCCTAATCTTTTTGAAAACTAGTGTTAGTATATCCTCGTACAACTAGTTCCTCGTCTCTTTCATAAAGCAACAATAAATCTTTTGTTCTTCTCAGATACTTGAGAATGGTCTTAATAATAGCCTAATGACCCTCACCTAGGTTAACCTGATATATACTCATCATACTCAAAGCATAAGTAATGTCTAGCCACATACATATCATGACATACATTATGGACCCAATTGCTGAGACATATGGTATTCTAACCATTTTATCCTTCTCCTCTTGTATTTTTAGACACATTGCCTTAGAGAGATGTATGCTATGTGACATAGGAAAAAATTCTCTCTTGGAATTTTTTATATTGAATCTATTTAATACTTTGTCAATATACGTACTTTGACTTAGTCTAAGCAGTCTCCTATACCTATCTCGGTATATCTTAATTCCTAAGATATAGGATATTTCTCCTAAGTCTTTCACGAAGAAGTACTTACCTAACAAAGCCTTAGTAGACTTTAGGGTAGATATATCATTTCCATTCAGAAGGATATCATCAACATATAAAACTAGGAACATAATCATGCTCTTACTTACCTTCTTGTAAATGCAAGGTTCTTCTAGATTCTTAAGATGGCCAAATTCCTTGACTTCCTCATTGAATCTCAAATTCTAGCTTTAAGAAGCTTGCTTCAATCTATAAATCAACCTCTTTAATTTACAAATTTTATTGGCATTCTTAGGTACTATAAAACCAGAAGGTTGTACTATGTACACTTCCTCCTTTAACTTTACATTTAGGATAGTTGTTTTATCATCCATTTGCCAAATCTCATAATCCTTATAAGCTGCTATTATAAGCAAAATTTGAATGGACTTAAGCATTACTACTGGTGAAAAATTTTCATCATAATGTTGAGTAAAACCTTTTACTACTAGCCTAACTTTATAGGTACTTACATTCCCATCCATATCAGTCTTCTTTTTAAAGACCCACTTGTACCTTAACTGGTGCATCTACCAAATCTCACACTTGGTTGGTATATATGGAGTCCATATTAGATTTCATGGTTTCTAACCATTTCTCAAAGTTTGGTGAAGCAATTGCTTCTTCATATGTCAACAGTTTGTCATTTTCGACGAATAGTACATCTTCCTTATGTGTTATGAGTAGGTTTAACCTTTTAGGTTCTTGACATGCTCTTGTTGACCTACGTGTTTCTTGCGTTTCAGGAGCAATTTTTCGTTGTGGCAACATAGGTACTTGTGATATTTGTTTCACATCCAATTGCTCATGTTCTAACTCATTTGTGAAATCTTGAATTCTTCAAAATCTACTTTCCTCCCACTACTTTCTTTAGAGATAAACCCTCTCTCCAAGAATATAGCATATCGAGCAACAAAAACCTTATGCTCACTTGGAAGATAAAAGTAGTATCCCTTAGTTGGAATAAGGTTTAGTGTATATGTTGTTGTTTCCAAAGCATAAACCTAAAAGGTTAAGGAAGAGTCGCATGACTCATCATTGACCTAACCATGTCCATTAGGGTACGGTTTCTCCTCTTTGAAACACCATTCCATTTTAGCATTCTAGGAGGTGTAAATTGTGAAATTATCCTACACTCCTTCAGGTAGTCATTAAATACTTAACTAAGATATTCTCCACATTTATCATTACGAAGTGTTTTTATTTTCTTGCCAAGTTAATTTTCTACTTCACTTTTATATTCTTTGAATTTCTCAAAAATCTCTAACTTATTCCTCATCAAGTAGATACATAAAAACCTACTCAAATCATCAATAAAAGTCATAAAGTAAGAAAATCTACATTTGGCTTAAGTTGATAAAGCCTACATACATCACTGTATATGAGTTTTAATAACTCTTTTGCCCTTTCACCTTTCTTGGTAAAAGATTTCTTAGTCATTTTACCTTGTAAGCATGCTTTACAAGTATCTATGGATTCAAAATCAAATGAATCCAAATACCCTTCAAAATGAAGTTTAGTTAAGTGTTTCTTGTTTACGTGGCCGAGTCTACAATGCTATAGGCAAGTTAAATTTGAATCATGTATTTTTTGTTTCTTAGTCTCAATGCAATGAACAGATTGCCTAGTATTAAGAATATAAAGACCATTAACTAATGTTCCATCACCATAAAACATTCCATTTATATAAAATGAACAACTTTTGTTTTTAAACTCAAAAACAAATCCCTTGATATCTAAACATGATACCAAAATTATATTTTTGGTGAAACTAGAAACATAATAACAAATCTCTAATTCTAATACAAGTCTACTAAGCAAAGAAATGATATAGTTTTCTACAGCCAAAGCAGCAACTCTTGCTTCATTAGCTACTCATAAGTTCATTTCTTCTTTAGGCAACTTCCTACTCTCACTTAGACCTTATGAGTCAACACAAATGTGAGAACCACATCTTGTATCTATAACCCATGTAAAAGAAATAGAAAGATTTCTTTCGATCATAAAGACACCTAAGTTGTTATCCTCACTTGATATCTTCTTCTTCAATTGAATACAGTTCCTCTTCCAATGGTCCTTCTTGTCACAATGGAAACATATTGCTTCCTTCTCATCAAAATTAGGCTTTTATTGCCCCCTCTTAAGCTTAGATTGCTTACCTTTCTGTACTTGCTTGCCCTTGGAATTGTTATTTCCATTAACCTTTCTTTTTTTAGACTTACCAATAAAGAGAACCTCTTGAGGCATCTTTGACTTGGACTTTAAGTCCTTTTCAGCCATCCTCAACATGGCAAGCAAATCAATCAGAGACATCTCAATTCCATTCACGTTATATTTCATTACAAATTAGGAGAAGAAATCTGGCAAAAAAGCTAATATCAGATCAATGGCCAATTTATCATCTAACTTGGAGCCCAAGCTCTCGAGCCTCTTTATGTATCCTATCATCTTGAGTACATGGGCCCAACTTGACTCTCCTTAGCCATCTTACAATTAAATAGGGCTCGAAACGTATTGTAATGTTTAACCTTAGAACTTTCTTGGAATAACTCCAACAAGTGAGTATATATCTCTCTTGTAGACATATTCTCATGTTGCTTCTGCAATTCAAATGACATTATAGACAGCATAAGGCATTGGACATCAATAGAGTCCTTCAAGTTTTTATGATATTGTTCATATTCTTCTATGGTGGCATCCTTGCCTAATTTAATTTCTTTCTCTTCTAAGACATATAATTTTCTTTTATGCCTAAGGACAATTTTCAATTTCCTTAAACAATCAAGGAAATTTGGTCCAATAAGAATAGGTTACAGTGAAATGTTATTGTTGCTATTTGCCATTTTAAATCTACAAAATAAATATAGAGTTTAGTGTTTATGAATTTATTTTATAAAAAGACTTTTAAATTATCTCCCACTATTTTACTCAAATCTAATAGCCCACTCTATTGGATTCGAAAAACCCCATTAAAAGGCTTTCTAGTGGATTCAAAATCCCAAATAAAATTAATATGCACATAGTTGAGTTATACCTACATATTACATTATTTTAAGTAGGCTTTAATTAACTTGCTAATCTTAAACCTATAAGGCTTTTGGATTTCCTATCGGGCAACTCTTTTAAAGTATAATTTTAAAACTTAATAGTTACCCATTAAATTATTAACTTTAATTGAGCTAACAAATCAACAATTCAATTTTACGTCAACTTAGTCATAAATTATAAAAATTACAGTTATTTAATATGAGCCCATAACTGAGCTATACCAACTCATATGAAATCCTGACCATTTTATAATTTATAATTAGAGGGCAACATTTTCGAACCTTGACTTAATATATTTAAGGGATTTCATCATGTTTCGCCAATCATGTATACTATTGTTGATCATCAACAACACTTACATATATAAAATAAATAAATCAATTATAATAAAATAATAATGCAATTATCATAGGCCATCTAAAAAAATATAGGTTAAGGCTAGGCCCACACTTAAAGGTCATGGGACCAAAATTCATTAACTAAGATGCAACTTTTCTTTAGCCTTCTAGACTTCTTTATGTCTTGAGTAAATATGGACCTTCAATATTCCATTTCTAATACTAAAACTAAATTTCTAAAAAAAAATTTAGAAAATAAAGTACAAATCGAATATTGCATTAATAAATTCCATATCCTTTCACTTACCATAAAATTTTCAATAGCAACTAAACATAGAATTAATGAATTCCATATATTTTTATACAAAACGGTAATAATAAAATATATAACCTTTAAAAGGTACATAACTGCAAATATATTCAATGCGGTAAAATAAATTGTTTCCAATTTTCAAATCAATTTATTCCATCTTCGAAATAAATATTGACCTTATCAAAAACTTTGCTCTTGTTAATCATGTTATAATGTGTAACTCTCTAAATTTCTATACACAAAGGTAATGTCTATTTAAATATAAACCAAGATAACCATTTAACAATAATTATTAGTCATTCAATGTAATAGAAAAGGTATGAACAAGAAACCTCTATAAACCGACTATTGCATAATTAATCTCTTCATCAAATGATATCCTAATTAAATCATTATATATCATGCTATCAATGTTTAATCGTTTTACTTTGTTTCCAAGATGAAATAGACTTAATAATACTTGCTGTAGCCATGGGTTTATAAGTTACTATTATCTTAACCAAACGGTCCTAGATATCAACTCCTTAATCTAAGAGAATAAAGAATTCTATCTTGACTCGTCACTATCCTCTCTATATTTCATATCGCACTTAATAACCGTATTATTTACAATCTAAATAAAGACTGCGTTTAACGGTATCAAAGCACAATATTCCATATATAAGATATATGAATGTCTTAAATCTAAGGATTATTTACGCTCATTCACATAGAAAAAGAACTAACAATTTTAAACATGTAGTGTCCTTTATTAGCAGGTTGTATTAAACTTATCCACTTAACTTTGGGCACGCACTTCTATAACTTGGATATCTTTCCTTCCGTCTAGTAAGAATGACCTTAGTTATATAACTTATTGGTTTAACTATCTATGTTCCCTCTAAATATTAATCCAACTAAGGACAACTTTTAGATGATACAATATTATGGAATCTCATTGATAATATACCTTTATTATAATTCCATACATGTTCTAATTATTTATAAAACTTTATTGTAAAATATATACTAATAGAAAAGTACATAAATACAATAGATACTTAACTTTTATAAATAATTTTCATAAATACATTAAAAGTGTCTCGATACATTGTGTACAAATTATAGCATTATTTGGTATCTTAGAGAAGCAAGAAGTAAGCAACAATGGCTAAAAGTAGTGTTGAAGCTGAATACATGTCCATTGCTCTTGGAATTTGCGAAGGTATATGGCTTCAATGACTATTAAATGATATGAACATCAAGGTTGAGGATACATTGCTATTTAGTGATACCAAATCTGCCTTGAGCATTATGAAGAATCTTGTACAACATGATCGAATGAAATATGCTTGTCTTGATCATTAGTTTATCAAATTAGAAATTGAAAACAGAGGAATAAAGTTGCAACATATTTCTTCCCATGATGAAGAGGCTGACATCCTAACTAAAAACTTACCTAAGCAACATTTGATTGATATTGTTGCTAAGCTTGCAATGATTGATATCACTTCCTTAGCTTTAGGGGGAGGTGTGGCGATGGTGTAGGAAATTATGTCAATTAATAATTTTTGCGTCTTTATTTATTTAATATTGTTGTAGTTTCCAAATGGTTGGCTAGTCATTATTTATTTCTACCTACCACCACTAACCATGTTTTAGAGCCTATTTATATGTGCTCTTTTGTACTACCAAAAAAATAGAATAAACTTAAGAACCTTCACTTAATATTTTTCTATGAATTCCTTCACTTAACCATTGTTCACTTATGTAAAGCTCCTAATAGGATTCAATGTCGAGGATCCATTACTCGCTCCTGAACTCGAGACTTGCTCAATCATACTCATTAAGCTCTCTCTCATCAAGCCATTGAAGAGGAAGAACACATCCTTTAAACATTGGAGTTACATGAGTCCCTAAGCTCTCACTTTTCCTTTACTATCCCTTAGGTAAAAGAGTTCAACTAGCTAGTTGGCCGATTTAAACAAATTGACCATTGTGACTAGGCACTTTACCAATGTCTTTCTAAGCTAGATATCCATTTTCTTGAACCATTTGAACAATCTACATCTATACCAACTCCATAATACTTTGTTTATTTGCATTAGAGAAGCCTTTAGTCACTAGTAGACAAGTGTCTCTAACATTGTTTGCACACACCATGTTAGAAGCACATATTATCCATTCTTTTTCCCGATTTACCGTCTTTTGAATTTTTCCAATGTAATATTTAATTATTCTTTTGGACATTTTCCCTTTTTAGTGATTATAATCTTTCCTTTTCAATCCTTGAGGGATAAGATAAATACCCTCTTATTGTACTTGGTTGAAATCAGTAAATGAAAATTCTTCTTGTCCAACTCGTCTTTTGAGTATTTTTCTCTCAAGTTCATTTACTCTTATCAATCCCCTGAGCAAAGATTGTAACAAGTACCTTAGATTTCACTTATGCATAGCATCAAGTAGAATTTAGGTTTGTGAGTGTTCATTTGATTCTTAATATCTATGTGAGTAGATCTTGAATTTGATTCAAACCCATTTACTTCCATTCTATTTTCCGACTACAACTTAGTCTAGGCCCATCCTTAGTTTGTTTGAGTGATACCCTTGTATATGTAGTTCTTGAAGCATATCATTCTTGGTACAAAGCGAAGGTAATTGCAAGTAGAGAATTCTAGTAGTTGGTGGATTTGGTTTGGTTGCTATAGTGTTTGTGTTTGAGGTTGTATGGGCTACAAAGTAAGTGTCTTGATTGGAGTTGTACCGTATTGCTAGTAAATAATCCACTAATGTTATGAAAAGTCATTTCTAAGTCAAGTTTAATTATCATCTACCCTTATTTCCCCCCTTTCCCCTTACGACTAAGATTTTCACTTAAAAGAATAAATTATTTGTTGCCTTTCAACTAAGGATGAAGCTTGATTGGGTGGTATCTAGGGATGGCCTTAATTGTTTAATTTAAATTTTTGTAACTACTTTATACGGGGTTAAACAAAGGTTTATTAGCCGATATTGTTTTATATGACTAGCATCTCTTTGCTTGGGAATCAGGCATAGTTGAATTTGGGGCTAATCATTATGGGACTTTCTTTCCCTAATAATTTGGAAAATGTACTCTTCAACAAAAGGCTCTACTAAGCTCAAGCATATGTTGAAAAAGAAGGTATGCAATCCATCATTTCCTGAAGCTTTCCATATTGTAAGTCGGATTCTCTACATATCCTTCGAAGCTAAAACTTTATCTTTTCAATCTTGTAGCATGTGCTAAAGAGTGGTAATACTTATGTAATCCTCTCTCCATCCCTGATCCATTCATCACAGGTTAGTAAAACCACTATTTATTGATAAAATTATGCTTGAAAGTATAAATTTAAGATGGTCAAAAAGTTTTGAACAATATTTTTGCCAAATTGATGCGGCCAAAGTAATTAAACGCACCGATGCATGGGCTTTGTCTTGACACGATTAATGTGGGCCATACTTCAAGTTTTTTCAACTATAGCTTGTGAAAGCTCTAGACCACATATCTTACCAAAATCTATTTTCATTACTGAAAGTTATAGGAATCGCATTACTCTTTTCTTTTTCTTTTTCTTTCTTATCCTTTTTTTTTTTTTTTCCTTTTTCCCGACCGAGTTGCACGGCAAAAGCAATAGCAATTGGAAGTTTTGGGTTTAATATTTTAATTTTATCTTTAGATAGCATCCAAAAATCTAAAGGCTAATGTACAAAGCTCTCCTCCATTATTATTTTTTTGGTGGGCCTAAGCCAGTAGTGCTAACCACAGTAATAACTGAATACCCGTTAAAGAAGAAAAGCTTGGAATCATACGATGGAAGAAAAAGAAAGAGAGAGGAATAAAGTTGGAGGTAAATGATTAAGAAAAGTGGGTATAATACGTGGCTATTTCTTAATTTGTAAGGCATGAGAATAAGGAATCCAAGTGACCGTTCGCTGATTTTTCAGTCCACGTTTTGCCGACTTTATTTCCCTGCCCATCATGAAAAAGGAACTCATTAAAGGTAACACAACACGGGATTTATAAATAGGTTAAACTATATATAAACTAATGGAGTTCGATTTGAGATTCAAATTGTTTTATAATAGTTGATTCGATTAATTTGCTAGTCTAATCGATCTCAAGTTAAGTATAAATTTAATCAAATATAAATCAAGTTTGGATATCTATATTATTATAATTAAAATATTTTGAATATATCTAGTTTAAAACCAAGCTTAATTAAGTCAATCTCAAATTTGTATAGTATCACTTAGAATCAAACTTAAATTCAAAAATTGTAAGTTTCATATATTTAATCCTATTTATCTTGATTTAATTCATTTGCAACTTTAATAAGATTTATCCCATGATATAATAAGGGAATATGCTTTAATACTTGTGGCTCTTCGTAGTAATCATTTTAATAAGATGGATTTAATTGTAGATTTTCATTCAATCTTAATGATTCTCTCTCTATTTCTTTTCTTTTCTCTTTTTCCATTCTAGCATGAGTAGGAAAATTCTTCTGAGATTATCTTCAAGTTAGTATTAACAAAATAGGAGAAAATATTTAATAAAAGAAATGAAGTTTTATGGTTTTGATAGTGTTTTGTTATCAAGACTGTTATAATCAATTGATATGAACACTAGTTTTGTAACATGATAAATTAAGTCCAATTTCCCTTCTAAAGTTATAATATAATAGTTGAAAAGAACATGGTGTTTTGTTTCATATTCTCAATTATTAATAATGTTAGCAATTTGCATTAATGAGTCTTATTATATGTTTGAAAACCTATGATATGACTAACACTGTATTTGGACGGGTAAATATTAAGAGAAAACTATGGAAATGAGTAGAAATTGAAGGAATTTGTGTGTTTTGGTTGAAGTGTAAATGAAATGAAATACTTGGAAGTGGGTGGAATTGTTGCTTCCCTAGCGTCTAGTTTCTTTCTATCCTAATTTGGAGAGTTATGATGAGAGAGGAATTAAAAAAAAAAAAAAAAGAGGAGGAGATATGTGAAGGGTAATTTACTCGAGTCATTATTTTGTTTCTTTTTTTTTTTTTTCATTTTCTCGCACTAATTAACCAAACGTGTGAAAAGGAAAGATTCCGACAATTACCTCCCATTTCCGCTCTTTATATCCAAAGGAGAATAAAAATTACATTTTCTTTATTTTTCTTTTCCTTCCTTCATATTTCTTTTTGTTTCCGCTTTCCTTAATAGTTGCCAAACATAGTCAAGTAAAACCAGTTCATTGGCAAAAAATTTAAAATAGATCAAATAATATAATTATCAAGTATGAAAAAACATAAAGAAATAAAAGCCCCTGTAAAATTAAAGTCCTCAAAACTAATTACAATCCAGTAGAAGTCTTCCTCGAATTACTCAAACATAACAAATAAATTATCCTTTAGCTACGTCACTCTGCATGAAATCGAGCTTTGGCATGATTGATCAAATATAGTGTCTATTATCTCTAGAAAAACAGCTAATAGTTATCATTAAAAAGATAGTAATAAATAATAATATAAATGACAAAAGAAAATGTGCTGAAAATATTGATGACAATAATTCATCACCTTATATTCTACGTTAAATCAATCTTTTGCAGATAAAAAAGCTTCACAGTTTCCGGCTCCAGTGGACTCTTCTTATGTAGGAACCAAAAGTCCATATCAAACATAATAAATGAATTCATTAATCCGTAACATCACTGCACTAGCTTGAGCCATATTAAATGATTTTCAAGTCCTTTGGATTGTTGAACGCAAACATGGATAAGTTATATTGGGTTAGAATTAGCCGAACTTTTTATCTATTCGTAATGTTTGGTCTGGGTTTATGAATTGTATCCAAATTGCTAGTCCTGACTCCTAAGCACATGTTATCGTGTATGTAATTAGAGGAGAAGTATGTATTGCACGCTGACACTATTTATAGACATCAACCCTTTGTAGAAAAGGGTATTTATCTATCCATGTACATATATATATTTTGCTGATATATATACGAAGACAAAAAAAGGAATTTTATTTGAAGTAAATACATGCAATACGGAGGGTTTATAAATTTCACATGAATTTCAGTTATAGCATGTAGTATATTGAAAACAGTTCCATAATTGGACCCTTGTTTTAACGATGTTTTGTGCCCAATATTGCCCACAAGTGCAAGATGGGGTCGCTTTTAATTGAATATACATTTTGTACCTTTTAAGGACAATCGTCCTGCTTATGATTGATTCTTGATCAGATCCATGGTATATTCAAAAGAAAATGTAGGAACAATTCTATGGATAAGGATGACCTTTAAGCAACAAAGTTCAAAATATATTGTCAAGAACAAATGAAAATCATTCTTTTTTTTTTCCCCCATGTACTTTGAGTTATATAATTTAGGGCATCTTCTTTTTATCATTTTTGTATCAATGATACTGAGGGCAGATAGTGAGGCTTTGGCGATTGCAATCTTTAGCTTCGAAAATTTTTAAAAATTGTAACTAAAATTTCTGACGTTTTAAAAATATTAATTTGTGTGTTTTTGCCATTATACTATTCCCTTGTAGATTTTTTCCTCTCGACTGAAACCTAGGTACCTGCAACAACCTATGTGTCAAGACTTAGAACCTATCTTTAAACATCCACAATATTAATGATAGTCACAGGTAACACTTAACATGGAATGTCCAAACATATCCATCAAGTGCGGCTCCTTTGAGTATCGCTCATAATAAACCATAAATTGCAACCCGAAAGATGGAGTCTATCAAGGCTTCTACATTAACTAATAACAACTGACAGGAACTAAATAGGAAGCGGTAGAACTAAACATAACAATCGCTGGAATTTCATCTCCAAATATTTCATTCACAATACACTTGCTATCAAATCCCATCTCGACCGCTCGCTGTGGAAGATATACTCCACATTATCTCCAATATCATATATCGAATTGTATCATAGCTCGTCATAAAGGTCATGTCATCTAAAGCACCTACAACCAAAACTAAAGTCCTCCAAGGATGAGCTAGATGCACTGTACATGAAGTACCATAAGCACAGGCCAATGCTACAAATCATACACAAGCACATGTGTTGACAAATAAATTAATGCATATCCAACCATTTAATTATCTTTATTTTTAGTGAGGCAATTAGCACATTCTTAACATCCCAAAACTTAGAGTAAACTATAATCCTAGCTTACGCATATGCATATTATAGACACTCGATAATTTTTGTTTTTAGGGTCGTAATTTAGAAAATAATAAAAAAAAATTGAAAAAAATAAAAAAAAATAGAAAATTGTTGGGAAAAAAACTAAAAAAGAAAAAATTCAAAAAAATTAATTTGATAAAATCTTGGCTAAATAGTTATTAAAAAAAAATCTGATATGATGACATTAAATCTAATAAAATTAAGATTTGTAAAATTTAAATTTATTTTAAATTTTTATCAATTTAGATTCGATTTAATTTGATTCGATTTGATTCAAAAGATTTATTTTTGAGTCTTATAAGTAGGGATTGCGTGGTACGAGCTAAGAGGACAATTACACATTTATTAAAAATACGCTTGAATCTATTTCTTAAACTAATTCTATAGTTGTATGTGCGACAGGATTGAGGATTCGATCCGTTTATTTTCATCATCTTTATGTCCTTTACCTTGCAGATACATAATAGTGGTTTTTAATTATTATCTATAGCTTGTTTTATTTATTTATTTTTATCTCATTTAGTGTATATGTAATTATTTTTAAGACTTGTACTAACTTTTTTATTTTTATCACGTCTTTAATTATTAGTAGTTAGTTATAACATTAGTGTCTAGCGAACATGTATTAAGTTAAATTTTAATTTTTTTTATTTCATATTTTATAAAATCTTGTTTTTTGCATATTGTATTAATTTAGAAAAATTGCATTAGGCATGTTAAGATTTTCTAAATAAAAAAATTATTTTGATTTCCATAAAATAAAAAAAAAATCTTTAATTGACTTATTTTCTACGACTAGATATTTTTTTCATAATTTAGGCTTTTTTTCTATAATTTAGATATCTTTTTCATTATTTAGGTTTCTTTTCTATAGTTCAGACATCTTTTTTATAATTTAGATTTTTTTTTCTGTGGTTTAAATATCTTTTTCATAGTTTAGATATCTTTTCCATAATTTCAATATTTTTTTCCCATAGTTAGATATCTTTCCTATGATTTAAACATATTTTATGGATTAAGCTTTTTTTCTATAGTTTAAATATCTTTTCCATAATTTAAATATCTTTTCTATGGTTGAAGCATTTTTTATATGATTTAGGCATTTTTTATATGATTTAAGCATTTTTTCCATGGTTTAGATATCTTTCGTATAGTTAGACATTTTTTCCATGGTTTAGATATTTTTTTCTAATATTTAGACATCTTTCTTATGATTTAGGTATATTTTACAGTTAGGCTTTTTTTTTTCAATGATTTAGGTATCTTTTCTATGATTTAAGTATCTTTTCTATAGTTAGGCATTTTTTCTATGATTAGGAATTTTTTTCCTTTTTATGTTTTAAGTATCTTTTCTATATAAAAAATTCATCATGTAGAACATTGCATATTTAATAAAAATCGCATTTTTAGGTCTTTAGGGTTTTTCTTGAAAATAAAAAAAATTATCATTTAGTTGTTTTTTTCTAAATAAAAATCTTAATTTGGGACTTCAAAAATTAGGTTTTTAGGTTTTTTTTTTTTAAATTGGGAATAAAAATTAGGCATCTATGGATTTTTCTTAATAAAAATAAAATAGTTAATAAAAGCATAAATCTAGCCAATTATTTTTTTTATAAAAAGAACCAACACACTAAAGTTTTAAAAAAGAACTACGATCATCTGATCTCCATTAGCGAGTACATAAGCACTTTCAGGGCGACAATAAAATCTGTAGAAACCTAGGTTTTTTTTTTTCTTTTGGGTTTTGTTTCCTTTTCTTAAAGATATTAAAAAAAGATAATTTAGAAGAATAATCTTAATTTTGGTAAATTAATAGTGATGCTCGTTAGGGTTTAATAGGTTAGCCTTCGGATTTGGATTTCTCTTGTTTATATTAAATTGAAATCGAAGATCGATAGCTAGATCGTAATCAATCCACCCAATTGATTACGGTTTTCTTTCTTTTTTCTCGACTTCGGTCGGATGGCGACTCCAAAAATTTTTCTAAATAAAAAATCAGAATTTTCCAATTTCTTTAGTTGAGGATTAATATTAAACGAGTTAGGGTTTAGTATTAATCGGAAATGGGGAAATCAATTTTAAATAGAAAACCGAAAAAACAGACTCGATAGTTTGGCGACTCCATTGGGGATGCTAGAGGGCTAATCACTAGAATTTACTGAAGATATGATTATTTTTCAAGAAAAAAAAAACAACAAAGGATGGAAAAATAAAAAGCCAAAAAAAAAAAAGAGAACTTGGTTATGTTATTTTATTTATCTTATATATTTGTTTATTTTATTTTTTTTTTACTAACATTTTTTTTTATTGTAGTTTATTTAGGGAAAAGTTTTGGGGCTTTACTTTATTTTTATTTCTTTGCATCATAAACGCATAGTAGATACAGTCAGAACCAGGTCATCTTAGGAACTTAAGAGGGGGGCTATTGTATATGTTTCAGATGTTGTGGGGCAATCATCTTTCAGGGCCGATTAGGCTACTCACTCAAGTTTAAATGCGACCATAGAATCGTTGCTTTAAAAAGAACGCGGTAATTGCAAAACTTGAGAACCTTTTAGACTTACCCTTTGTATTATAAGAAAACTTTTTTCAAAAAATTTACAAAAACCTATGATGTGGTAGACCTAAATAGATAAGGGCAGTTGTGAAGTTATAATTGTAATATTTCCCTGTAAATAATTTATAATAATTTTGTATAAAGTTTAGAATAGGTGATGATTGTAATTTTGATTCTTTTTACGTAACTATAGCTAAATTGAGTTAAAGGGCTTCCAAACAGATCCACCTCTACTCACCTCATTGACCTTAAAAGATATTTTAGATATGGTTCTAACTTTTTAGCCCAAATAAGTAAGAATTTATTAAAAACAAGATTAGGCTCATCTTGCCCCTATAGAAGAATCCTATGAAAATTACTTAGTTGCAGACCTTAGTACATCTATTAAGACTCAAATCTATCACTTTTTGTTTGGGCCCACATCAGTTAAGCCCAACCTTTGCAGAGTAAATAAATAAAAATAATAAAAATGAAAAAAAAGAAACAAAACAAAAAGAATCAAACCTGTAAAATAATTTCAAGTAATTATCATTTTGCCTAGTATTCTATCAGTTAGAAATATTCATTTTTTTGGATAGATTAACTCCTTAGCCTTTATCATTTGGAATAAATAGGATTTAGATTTTTATATTTATTTATTATTATTATTTTTTTAGTCTTTTTCCTTTAGAATTCCTCATTTGTAAATAGACCCTCTATAATGTTGTTTTATGTTTGTATATAGAATTTTAGTAAAGTAACCCTACATTTACAATTCTATCACTCGGTCTTTGTAACACAAAAGTTCTAACTTTTCCTCTCTCTCTTTCAAAAAAAGAAGGAAAGGAAAGAAAAGAAAAAGAAAGAAATTTGCTAATGGTTACAAATCCTTATAAGGTTCGAGACAAACACAATCACTTGACCCATTAAGACAGCTAACCTAAACAGACCTACTTAGCCCGAGAAAATAACCAACCAAACCCGAGCCCTAGCCCATCAAGATAGTTGAACTAACTCAAGGTTTGAGCCATCAAGTCCAACCATGAACCGAGTCAAAATACGAAGCCATGAAATATTATCTTAAGCTTGATCCCCAGTACAAACAAAAAGGGCAATTCATTAGTCCCTTCCACTTCAAAAGTTGTCAATTTTAGCCTATTCGAACTCTAGAGAACCTAACCCAAAATTACATATGGAAGCTTAGGGACGTTAAGACTTATAAGTTTGGGGCATAGGGCCTTTGGTCTTTGAAATTTCACACCTGAGGCATGCTCCAAGGAATTGGGGAGTAAGGTCAATACCCTAAGGTCAATCAATCCCTATGTAAGGAAGTGATAACTCACTTTTAAAAAGTTTTGAATGAAAAGGGGAGAGCTATATCCTATACACTAACCCCTAAACAGTTTGAAAGTTGAGAGACATTATGGTGAGAATATTTTGGATTCATTCTTTAAAGGAGGTCCATTTTAAACATGATATGTAGACCGGAATGAAGTTAGGCATTCATTTTCAAATCCCAAATACAATTATCCTTTGATAACCTTATTGGACTGATCTGGAGTCCTTTCAAGTGTAAACCCTATCAAAAACCACCATCACAGTAGGGCAATTTGGAGGTTAGGGTCATTAATTAGGAGAGATGGATAAAATTGATTTGTGTTTACCCCGGCAGTAACAATTTAAGGATAATTTTTGTTTTCGATAAATTATTCCCTTTGAAGAAGAACTAAAATTTTTCCAAATACCCTAAAGGCCACACATATCTTACCTAAGCCAATGCACTTTGAACTTATGAATTTAAGGCTTTGATTCATCTAGAGACAAAAACTTGACAAAAGAGATAGTTATTTTTGGAGAGAGAAAAGAAAGAAATGAAATGAAATGAAAAAAGAAAAAAGAAAAAAAAAGAAAAAGAAAAAAACTAGGAAAAAGAAAAATGAAGAAATACCAAATATCGGGCTTGAGAAAATCCTTAATCAAAGAAGGCCCAAGTTGCTCAAAAAAACACAAGGTCTTGAATCGTATTCCCAACCAAAAACACAAAACCTCATATTCATTCAGAATCATGTTCTTAACCACAAACCAAAAACTCCATATTTAGTTCAAAATCACACTTTAAATCACGAACATAAACCCTTTCTATCCACTTAATTCTCAAACACAAGACCTCCCAACCCACAATACCTCCTTACTCAAAGCTCTTCCAATTTTGAAGAATAATTTATCTAAGATAAAAATTAGCTTTGAAACTGGGCCAAGTGCACATCTAGTTCATTCTCAAGGGTTCTTGACTTGTACCGCCGAGTTGGACAAAAACATTTCTTTCAAAATAGACCTTCTCAATTAACTTCTTTTGAAACCATTTAACCAAAAGCCCAATTTACAATACTGAACCTAAAAAGACCTAACAGATCGATCAGAGCGTATCATTTACAAACTGGATTATAATTTCTACAATAGTAATTAAGAGTGAAATCCAAATGGAGAGTGTATAAGTAAGTTCTCTTTGACTAGACTAATCGTAAGTTACCTTTTCCTTACAGAATAAATGTTTAAGGCCTATCCAAGAAGCTCATTGTTTAGGTTACAAACTAAGGTGGATATGAGATATCCTACATGATTATAGCGTTTGCCTTTTAAATAGGAATTTGTATCCGTTAGCAAACTTTCAAGGAAAAAGAAGGAAAAAAGAAAATGAAAAGACATGAAAAGGAAAGAGAGAAAATAAAGGCTTATTACAAGTTTTTCCATTCATTTTCCAGTCCATTTCATCCATAGTAGCCAAATTTTCAATTCATGTTATAAACAGTTTTCACCAAATTCCTCTTTTGTAAATTTCTCAAATCAAGAGTTTTTTTTTTAGTTAACTATGTTCTTTAGTTTTACTTTCAATTGTCAATAAAGTTTAAGCGAGTCCGAAAGGTGCTTACCCTTTATCCATTTTCTTAAGGATATAGTCAGCTCATAGAGTACTATTCCTATCCATATCTTCTTTAGCGCTTTAGCCAGCTCATGGAGCGCTATCTAGATTCATATTCTCATTTAAGGATCTAACCAGCTCATAGAGCGCAGTCCCAATCTAAAGTTTCTTAAACTTCCGGATGGCTCCCAAAACACAGTCCCAATTTATAATCTCTTAGGGAGCTAGCCAGCTCATTAGTGTAGTCCAATCTAGAGTTTCATAGGCTCTCAGTCGCCCAACTCATAGAATGTTGTCCAACTCATAATCTTTTAGGGATTTAGCAAGCTCATAGAGTGCTATCTCAATTCAAAGTTTCTTCATCTTTAAGTCTTAGCCAGCTCAAGGGGCACTTTGACCACCTTGGTTAATCAGCTCATTAGGGCACGATTAAGTTTCTTCATCTTTAGGTCTTAGTCATCTCAAAGAGTGCTTTGACCACCTCAGTTAGTTAGCTCATTAGGGTACGACCAAGTTTTTTTTCTCATCTATAGGTCTTAGCCAGCTCAAAGAGCACTTTGACCGCCTTGGTTAGTCAACTTACTATGGTAAGACCAAGTTTCTTCATCTTTAGGTCTTAGCCATCTCAAAGGATGCTTTGACCGCCTCAGTTAGTCAGCTCATTAGGGCATGACTAAGTTTCTTCATCTTTAGGTCTTAGCCATCTCAAAGGGTACTTTGATCACCTTGGTTAGTTAGCTTATTAGGGCACCACCAAGTTTTTTTTTTTCATCTATAGGTCTTAACCAGCTCAAAGAACACTTTGATCGCCTTGGTTAGTCATCTTACTATGGTATGACCAAGTTTCCTCATCTTTAGGTCTTAGCTAGCTCAAAAGGCGCTTTAACTACCTTGGTTAGTCATCTCATTATGGCACGACCAAGTTTCTCATCTATAGGTCTTTGCCAACTCAAGGAGCGCCGTGACCGCTTTGGTTAGTCAGCTCATTAAGGTACAACCAAGTTTCTTATCTTTAGGTCTTAGTCAGCTCAAAGGGCGCTTTAACTGTTTTAGTTAGTCAGTTCATTAGAGTATGACCAAGTTACTCATTCTTTAGGTCTTAGTTAGCTCAAAGGGTGCTTTGACTGCCTTAGTTAGCTCAAAGGGTGCTTTGACTGCCTTAGTTAGTTAGCTCATCAGGGCACAACTAAGTTACTCATTCTTTAGATCTTAACCAACTCAAAGGGTACTTTGACCGCCTTGGTTAGTCAACTCATTAGGGTACAACCAAGTTTCCTTATCTTTAAGTCTTAGCCAGCTTAAAAGGCGCTTTGATCGCCTTAATTAGTTAGCTCATTAGGTCACAACCAAGTTTTCTCATTTTTAGGTCTTAGCTAGCTTAAAGGGCGCTTTAACCGCCTTAGTTAGTCAGCTCATTAGAGCACGACCAAGTTTTTCTCATCTTTAGGTCTTAGCCAACTCAAAGGATGCTTTGACTACCTTGGTTAGTTAGCTCATTAAGGCACAACCAAGTTTCCTCATTCTTAGGTCTTAGCCAGCTCAAAGGATACTTTGACCACCTTAGTTAGTCAGCTCATTAGGGCACAACTAAGTTTCCTCATTCTTAGGTCTTAGCCAACTCAAATGGCGCTTTGATTACCTTGGTTAGTCAGCTCATTAGGGCATGATCAAGTTTCCTCATTCTTAGGTCTTTTAGCTAACCAAAGGAGTGCTTTACCCACCTTGGTTAGTTAGCTCATTAGGGCATAACTAAATTTCTTCATTTTTAGGTTTTAGCCAACTTAAAGGGTGCTTACCCATTTCATTTAGTTTAAGGCCTTAGCCAGCTCAAGGAACGCTTCGCCTGTTTTAATTATTCAACCCATAAGGGGTACGACCAAACTCTTATTATTCTTTTTAAGGATTCTTATCAACCTATAAGAGCACTACCCTCGCTATTCTTCGTTCCAAACTTATCATTGTTAAATGTCTTAGCGTTACTTAAGATAGAGTCATCTCGAAGCAAAAATGGTGTCACTTTTATCTTTGTAGCAAAGTTTTATTCAAACTTCACCATAAAGAGGGGGCAACTGTAAACACTCGATTTTTGCCCATAATAGTTATAATTTTTGTTTCTAGGGTCATAATTTAGAAGATAATAAAAAATTTGAAAAATGATAAAAAAATACAAAAAATAGAAAATTGTTAAAAAAAAAGAAAATAAAAATAAAAAAGAAAAAATTCGAAAAAATTAATTTGATAGAATCTTGATTAAGTAGTTGTCGAAAGAAAAGCAAATTTGATATAATGACGTTAAATTTAATAAAATCAAAATTTGTAAGATTCGAATTTATTTTAGATCTTTATCAATTTAGATTCAATTCAATTCGATTCGATTGAATTCAAAAGATTTGTTTTCGAGTCTTATAAATAAGGATTACGTGGTGTGAGCCAAGAGGACAATTATACATTTTTTTTTTTATGGTTAGGTTTCTTTTCTATCGTTTAAACATCTTTTCTATTGTTTAGATATTTTTTTCCTATAATGAGATATCTTTCTTATGATTTAGGCATATTTTATAGTTTAGGCTTTTTTTCTATACTTTAGATATCTTTTCCATTGTTTGGGTTTCTTTTTTATGGTTCAGATATCTTTTTTATAATTTAGATTTTTTTCTATGGATTAAACATTTTTTCCGTAAATTTAGATATCTTTTCTATAGTTTAGATACTTTTTCTATGATTTAAATATCTTTCATATAGTTAGACATTTTTTGCATGGTTTAGATATTTTTTTCCTATAGTTAGACATCTTTCCTATGATTTAGGCATATTTTATAGTTAGGCTTTTTTTTTTCCTATGGTTTAGACATCTTTTCTATAATTTAGATATTTTTTCTATAGTTAAGCATCTTTTCTATGATTAAGAATTTTTTTTCTTTTTTTATGTTTTAAGCATCTTTTCTATATAAAAAAATTTATCATGTAGAATATTGCATGTTTAATAAAAATCGCATTTTTAGGTCTTTAGGGTTTTTCTTGAAAATAAAAAAAATTATCACTTAGTTATTTTTTTTAAATAAAAATCTTAACTTGGGACTTTTCAAAAATTAGGTTTTTAGGTTTTTTTTTTTTAATTGGGAATAAAAATTAGGCTTCTATAGATTTTTCTTAATAAAAATAAAACGGTTAATAAAAGCGTAAATCTAGCGGATTATTTTTTTATAAAAAGAACTAATACACTAAAATTTTCGAAAAGAACTACAACGGCTAGCAGGTACATAACCATCTTTGGGGTGACGATAAAATCTGTACAAACTTAGGGTTTTTTTTTTCCTTTTGGTTTTTGTTTCCTTTTCTTAAAGATATTAAAAAAGATAATTTAGAAGAATAATCCTAATTTCGGTAAATAAATAGTGGTATTCGTTAGGGTTTAATAAGTTAGCCCCCGGATTTGAATTTCTCTGATTTGTATTAAATTGAAATTAAAGACCGGTGGTTAGATCGTAATCAATCCACCCAATTGATTACAGTTTTCTTTTTTTTTTCCTACTTCGGTCGGATGGTGACTGCAGAAATTTTTCTAAATAAAAAACCAAAATTTTCTAATTTCTTTAGTTGATAATTAATATTAAACGGATTAGAATTTAGTATTAATTGAAAATGAAGAAATTAATTTTAAATAAAAAATCGAAAAATAGGCTCGACACATATATATTGTGTTGGGTATTTCCTAATATCCTAGAATCGATGAATCAACCTATAATTTAGCCAAATCCTTTTGATATGCAACTTAACGCGAGAAACCTCCACATACCAATCGTTGGAGCTATCTTGAGATCATCAGTACTTCCAATTTTCGAGCCTAGCTAAGCACAAATAGCATTAATAAACTGAATATTTTTAAGTCCATTTAATACTACTCTAGCCAAGTATATATGGCAAACATACTATCTGCATACTTTAAGATGCTCGGGTAACTCTCGATGTCCACGAGATCCTGATCAAGAAATTATAGGTTACTAAATATCAAAACCTATTCTTAAGTCGAATTAACAATCCAAAACTAACCTAATTCATACCACACTAGAAACCCCTTGAGTTTAGTAATTTTACTAAGATTTGATGACATAACTTAGTTAAAATTTTAAGTTAAAATGGATTTAATTTAAGAAAAGTAGTAAATTATATTTATTTACATAATAGGAATAAGGTTCTGTTCAATTCCGATTCCACCACCGGATGGTACGGATTTCATCGTCTAGACGGTGACTCAAATTGAAGAAGGGAACATTCTGTTCCCATTTACGCTTGAACCGACCGACCGATGTGATAAGAATTGGCTTGTTGGTTCTCCCATGTTTCCTACCGACTAGCCGGTTCTATATGGATCGGTTGGCCAATTTTCATGTCTGCAGTTCTCTATAGATTCTCCTTTCGACTTCAAGCAAAATAAACTCAAATTCCCGATTCCATTACTTTGAATTACTTTAAGAACTTCAAAACACTACTATACCATATCTATAATTCATCCCCAAAACTTAAATATGTTTAACTTCAAATTCCAAAATTGTGAAACACAGATTTAAGAGATTTACGTAGGAACCTTCAAATTCTTGACTTCTCTTGCAACGACGAGATTCTAGGTTTACACTCTTTTACCTTTACGAAGTACAACTATATATTAGAAACATGTCATACTACCATAATGCGGAATCTATCACTAATCAAATGAAACGTTTGTTTCTCTACTACTGCTTTTCAACAAAGGCAGTAAATACTGCTATTTCATTATAATTTTCATTCCGGAGAGTCCATACCTTCAAGAAAGAGAAGGAAACTAATATTAAACCGTTTTCATTTTTGGTCTCAAGCACCGGTTGCAAGGAGAAGGTCCAAACTACTTTACGATAAGATAAGTTAAGGAAAAGAGATAAGGAAAGGGAAAACAAAAAAAATAAAAGGAAAAGAAGGATCATATCCTTCAAAAGAATTAAAAAGGCAGGATTAACAAAGGGTAGAATGAGCATTCTGCCCGTGGGTTTTAAATTGATTTCCAATACTACCATTCCTTTTATTTTATTATTTTTAGATGTAAACTGGTTATCATGATACCAGCATAGTGCATATATATCTTTGTACAGGTTCAAAATTGGTTGGTTATAAAAGGGTACTAATAAAATAGAGATTACAAATGATTATAAATCGCACACATGGATTATGAAGCATAGTGATATATAAGATTAATATAGTAAAGACCAAGTTCACCCATATATCTACATACATCCATAATATATATATCCATTCTTCACTTGTTAACTTTAATATCAAATACCAATGGATTAATATCACAAATGTTATAAGAATCGACCTCAAACCATCCATAAATAATTCTATATAGCATTCAACAAAAGGAAAAAGTCTCGCCAAGGCATTACTTGAGCAAGATAAGGCTCTTAGCAGGCTTTTATCTAGCCAAGTAAATAATTGAATGCAGGGTTTTATTAAGCCATTAAAAATAAGGATATTTCAGTCCACTCAAAAAGAATCCAAAACCTTACGCATGAAAAGCTAAAACAATAAGCTAACCCTCATTTTGCCTCCTCACTTTATGCATGGACATTCCCTTGGGAGATTCATTATGCGAAGCATGTCAAGAGTAAGAATTTGATCCATTTCTACAAGGTTGAATACCAATTTCGAGGGAACAACTTTCTCAAGAGGGATTCTTGGTAAAATTTAAACGTCATGCTCTATAAGAGATTTGTTTTCTTCTTAGATAAGGATGTTAATCACTTAAAGTGATGTTTTGCAGTATTGTGGCAAAGTTTTGACTCATGGATTAGGTTCTTTCTGTATGGTTTCTATGTAAGTCACAAGATTCCTAGAATTCATGAAGTTTTGATAGTTTTATAACTGAAGAGTGATACGAGATAATTGTTGAATAGGAGATTCATGTTATTTAACTATGTAGAATGTATACACCACAAATTTAGCTATTTGAGACTAAAATTGAACTTTAATACTGTAGATAATTTTATAAATAGATAAAGTTGAGTAAGATAAAAATTTTATTAAATTATGAATTTGAATATATTATAACTAATAAAAATCCTAGAATTTCGATTAAAACTTTAATCGCGTATAAAAATCCTAGACTCTATATACGCATAAATATCAGAAATTGAACTTGAACTTAACAAAAATTCTAAAACTATAAACCAAAGTTTATAAATTGAATAATTATACCCTAAAAGTATTAAAACCCTAATCAAATATAATTATCAACTAACACGCATGATCGCGTGAAATTATTAACGAATGAGTTGAGATAACTCTTAAATATTTATAAACGTGATAAATAAAAATTTAATTAACAAAATTTATAAAAATTATGAATATTAATTTGTAATTATTAATAATTCTATAATTTTATATTTAGAAATGTTAACTTGATATTTGTTTAATTTTCCTTTTCCCTTTTCTTTTCTTTTGTTTTCTTCTTTTCCTTTTTCTTCCTTAATTTTCTTCCTTTCCACCTTGCAAGATTGTGTTTTGGGTGTCATGTTGCTTTATTTTTTTTTTTTTACATGTGATCAAATAGGTGGCATAAGATTAGATGAGATAAGGTGATAGTCAAATCAAATAAATTAACCAACTTGTCTTCTTTTTCTATTTCTTCTTTTGTCTTTAACTCTTTTGGCTGGTTGCATAATTTCCATTTTTTAGGACATGTTTCATTTACTTTTCTTTGCAAATCAATTTCAAAATAACATAACACATACATACCCACCGAAACTTCAACTTTCCTCTTCCTTTACTTTTCATCTTCCTTTCATTTTCCTCTCATTTCTTGAAACTTCTACACATAATCTACTACTCCTCAATCATATATCTTATTATCTATATCTATTATCTTCATATTAAGTTACAAGAATAAGAAGAAAAGCACTTGGATCAATTATCCTTCAAGACATAAAAGAATTAGTTAAGTGGTATTTTGATGTATTTATTTTTATTACTATACATATACTTTTTTTATGTATATATATTGTGTGGAAATACATGTATTTGGGCAATCGATAATATAATTTATTTTGTAATTTCTCTCCCTTGTATTAATGTTATTTATACATGTAATGGAAGTATATGAAAAGTTAGTAATTTCTTATATATATGTGTTCATATATACATATAAATACTTAGGTATATACTTATATATATATGTTATAATTGATTAGGTAAGCATATGGTATAAAGAGATATGTATATATATATGCATATATAGTATGTATATTTATTTATTTTCATTATTTATAAATATATGTATGTGTGTGTGTGTGTGTATTAGTTCATTTATATATGTATGTATGTATGTATAGCACTTGTAATGTATCTAGGTTTATATTATTAAAGTACATAAGTATATATGTATAAATAAGTGAGGGAAACTAATTACATAAGTATATGTATACATATAAAAATACGTATATTAATGGTATAGTGTGTATAAGTATACAGGTATATTTAAATAGTATATGTATAATATACTATAATACTAAATTAATAAATAAAGTAAGATAATATATATATAATTATGTATGCCGTGAGTTTAAAAGGAAAAATAAAATGATTAATTTGAAAAATTTAATAAAATATAATAATAAATATTATTATATAAATATTAAGTAAAATACAAAATAAGAAAAATTTGAAAAATATACAAATTCATGGAAATAACACGTGGCACCCTCTAATGTTGCTATGTTAGCATTTAATAAAATTTAATTAAATTCGCAATAATAATAATCATAATAATAAAATAATTAATTAATTAGAAAATTATTAAAATAGTAAAAGTGAATTAAATAAGTATTAAACCTTAAAAACAACAAAATAAGTAATTGTAATAAAATAAACTTAAAAATAAAAAAATTATAAAATATAAATTTTAAATATTTATTAAATCATAAATATATAAAGAAAAGCTTAAAATGCTAATTTATAATTAATTAAGTCAAAATAATAAAAGTTGTAATATTTTTACACTATAATGAAAAATGTGGATTATAATGTTCAAAACGAACCCTACTACGAGAAAATACATCTAAAAATGATAAAAATTAACTATAAATTCATAAAAATTGAAGTTAAAACAAAAAAGTTGTATACGATTGAAAATTTAAGATAAACTAAGAAAAATAGGTAAAAGATTTAAATGAAATTATGTTTATACCATGCTTAGGTTATAATGGGAAATTAGACAAATAATAATAGATATTTGGTAATTGAGGAACCTAGTTTTTTCGAATACTTATAAATTTTATTATGTTTTAGATACCCATTTATCAAATTCTAGAAATTCAAGTACCCAATTATCAAGTGATAAAGTTCTAATGATCTGTTATCTACTTGTTGTTTATGTGCTTCTTATTGGTTGATATTGATTATTTGTTGAATGACTGATTGCCTTGCATGCTATAATCCGTGTGGTCACTTTCTTAAATTAATAAATATAAATATTTGATTAAAATAACCATTTATATTTGTCGCAGATCTATAACCTTATTAGTATATTGATGGAGAGTGTTAGCTTTACAAATTTTTTAGAAAAGTATTTTTGGTAAATGTTTTTTTAAATTTTAAATATATTTTGTATGATTTCTATAAGAGATCATAGTGCTCATGAATAATATTTTTATTGTTAAAGTAAAGCTAGTATGGTATCTTCAATTGATTGCTAGAAGACTTGCATATTTGTGTCCATGAGACTTTAGATATATGTTGATAGCGAAAGAACTCACTTTATGTGCTCGATAGGTCTTTGATATGTTTGGTGAATGGTCTTAGTTGGGATTCACCTATATTAATTGTTGTTTTTTGGCTAAGGCAATAGTTGAGTATCATTTGATGGGATATTACTCTTACGCAACCTCATGCGATTAAGGTAAGGTACTTTATGCAGATAAGTATAGAGGAAAAATTGACGTATAGGTGACATAAATCTATACATTCCATAGTTCTGACTCCTATGAATGTGTTACTTGAATTCACTACATGTGTATTCATTTTACTTGTAAATAGATTGTATGTGTAATAATAATGCTTGATAACTTGCTTAAACGGTAACAATTAGGAGTAAACTTACTGAGCCATGGTTTACTCATTCCCTTATAGTTTCTTTTGCAGGTACCTTTAAGCAGGAATTGAAATAATCTTGAAAGCAGAATACAAACCGAAAATAGGTTTGATAATGTTAGAGCTAATTGAAATGTGTATAGTAAGTATAGAAACAATTTATATAGAAAACATTTATATGGTAGAATTATGTATAATATAATATTTCTTATAAATTATCAAGTTATTTTACCTTATCTTAATATTTGATAAGGGATACCGATTCTTTACGGTTTCAATGGACTATAAATTATCGGATATCCATAGTTATTTATATATATATATTTTAGGTAAGTTAAATAATTAAAAATAAAAAATTGTAGTGACTAATCGTTTAGAGTCTTACGATCTCTAACTTATAAGGCAGTTTTTGTATCATAGGTACACATGTGATATGAAAATTTTAAACAATCCTACTACGCCATTCTTAGGGTCATGACATAGATCTTGACTTAATGTTGTTAGATCAATGAGTAATGAAATTTTGATGCATGAAGTGAAGGGATGTTGAATTGGTGGTGGTTTGCAAGGGGTTTTACGAAAAAGAATGTTATCTAGTGGTTTCACCGGCAAGGTTCATGCTTGTGAACATAGTAACATAAGTGCATCAAGAAGTAAGAGCAGGAAAAGAGATAGAGGTTAACGGCCTAAGATTACAACCATAGACCCAACCATGAACCCCTCATCGAGTATTAGTGGAGAAGAACGAGCATAAATCATATCCGTAATCTAGCTTATGATCCTTTTTTTCTTTCTAAACGAAGGAAGCTTGGTCATAAATCACAACCACGATTCCCTTAAGACTTCCCACTCTCTTTCTTTTCCTTATGTTCACTTCTTATATACTTCTAAATTGATTTTCATGATAAAAAAACTAATCTAATGTCCTTTCCTTCAAAATCCGATTATTAACTTTCCTTAGGGAATATGAACTAGGAATAGAGTTAATACTAGAGAGAAAAGAGTAGAGTTACAAATTGTAAGAATGAAATTGAGGCTCAGCGTTTGTGTTGTGAACAAGTACGAGAGAAGTGGTTAAGTCAATTCCTAGTGAGCTATCATATTCAGGTACGGGATACTGTGTATTGCTTGTGTTTGCTAAGCTAGAGATTTAATTAGACTTAACAACTATTTGACTATAATTAAACGTGTATTGTACGCCTGTGGTTGGCTCTAAGCAACCAGAACGATCAGAAATCTTAGGGTAACATCCCAATGATTTAAGTGCAATCTTGTCTCAAGTAAATCTTGTATAGAAATAATCTAATTAGCTTTAGGTTGTTCCTTGATTCTTAAGGTGTTACGAAGACCTAACACTAATACTATATAGAATTCTATATATTGCTTGTAACAAAGTAATAAAATACTCTAAGTCTTAAGAAGTCAAGATTGTGTTATTTGTTGGATTAAATAAAGATAATAAATCAGTGGTTGCTGCATTATAAATACATATTTTGTCTATGTGTGTAAATCTATTAGTACTTATTTACGCCTCTATGTTTGTATATTCTATACTAAGTATTGCTCACCCTTTCGAGGACTTTTTTTTTTTATGGGATTACCATGGTGAATTTAATGCTTATGAGGTTTATAGTCTTAACTATGGTTATGACTTATGAGGCATAGGAGAGGAGTATGATTACTACTATTATGATTATAGAAGCAAGACTGCTTAGAGGTAGTTGGATGAATCTTTATATTTGAAGAATGAACTTATAATACTAAATTGTTATTTGATCTTATTATTGGGGAGTCATCTAAGACTCCAACTAGTTTAGACTTGTTAATGGGTTTATAGTTGTTGGTTTGGTTATATTATTTTGAGGAGTAAGAGAGACTCCATTTGGCATTGTTTATTAAGTTTTCAATGAATTTCTTATTACATTTAATAGTAGCTAAATAAATTATAAGTTGATGGATTTTATTCTTTATGTACTTGTAGTTATGAGATGTTGTCATTCATGAAAGGATTAACTTAGAAAATTTAATTAAATATTGGCAGTTATAACGAAAGTTGTTGAAGATACTAAATAGCTTATAAGTACTAGATGCTTGACATATCAATAGATAATAAGGACAAGTGACAGATCATGAGACCTTAGGTTTTTGGGTGTTACATTACCATAGCAAAGTTTCTAAGATAGAAGGAGAGTAATCATGAATTAAGTCATATAATGAAAAGAAAAAGGTTTATGCCTATTATGATAAAACGAGGAAATTACATACTCAACGGGGAAGATTGTAAGTATCTTATGTCTTCGAAAAGTACAATAAATCTACAAGTCATTGTAAGTCTCATATGAATTGTAAGATAGATTTTACACTTCAAGATCATTGAGATGCAACTACTCTTCTATATACTCCTGTTGTAATGGAAACATGCAAAGTTCATAAACCATTAAGAAAATTTTCCAATATTAATTCATCAAATAAGTTTCCAAACTTTCAATCAATAAAATTTGTTCACAAATCTAAATCTAAAACATAAAAGAAAATTGATAAACTACCTAAAAATCAATACTCTCTAAAATACGAAATTTAAATATTAACTAAATCATATCTATAAAATGACTAGAACCATTGATGCTCAAAGTCTTCAAAATAACTATTATCAATTTTATAGTATAAGTTGTATCCCTTAGATTATAAGGGTCATTATATTAAATATCGTCAGAACCTGAAATAGAAAGTCTTAACATAAGTGAGCAATAAAGCCTAATAAAGAAATAATTATGACAAACACATTCATGTCACACAACATGCATATAACAAGAAATATTACAACAAACAATACTCATTAAGGTTATTATTTTAGGCATAAACATATAACACAACCTTTGCATCTTAAGGTTTGAAATAATTCAATCTCTAACAACACACAAGAGATTGTATTAGGATTGACATAATCCTTTAGTACAAAAACTACATGTCAAAGCCAATCCTTCTACATGTAATATCATGTCGAGCTTATATGGCCTTCCTATTGTGATTACATGTCAAAGCCTAAACAATCCTTTCACCTACAATATATGTCAGGGCCTACATAATCCTTCCATATGCATCTAAAAGTCTAATTGTCTTGTTTTGGATGCATTGCCCATATCACCTATCAATAGTCCAATACATTATAACCATCCGGAGTAGTGTCATGTACTACTAAAGTGAAACCTTACAACCCATTCAACCATATTAACAACCTATTTATCCACATATAGTGGTTTTACTATAAAATACCCATTCAATCGTATTGACAACCTATTTATCCACATATAGTGGTTTTACCATAAAATATTAGCTACATCATTCCAAGTTTTCACCCTTTGAAAGGAAGTCACAAACACCTAGTCGATTGCTTACCTATATGGAATGGCTACTAGCCTTGGCTAAGTAAAAGCCACAAATCACTTAGTAATTTAAAGACCAAATATTCACTAAGTCCATTTACTAAAGCCCTACATGCACATAGTAAACAACAATAGCTCAAAAATCAAGTTAACTCTCATCAATTGTAAGTAACTTAGTTTAGCTCCTACAAATATAGAATATATAAAACAATACTATATTTTTTTCCTAATATACGATAATTTATTTAATTCTAAGAGGTTTATTAAGTTTAATTAGGTTAGTACTTAACTTTTTTTGACATTTAGATTGATATAATATCACCATCGAACATTTTAGTAACCTACTTTTGTTGACTATAGAGCAAGCTCATCGGCTGCCCATCTAGTTCCAACCCAATAAACCAAAATAGTACTCACCCCAATCAATTGCTATGCTTCTTTCTACCTAGTCCAATGCTATGGTTTCTTACCCTTATCAATCACCTATGATCTCACCCCGTAAACCATGATGCTTATTAAGTTAGTTGTTTCTCATCAAATTTCATTTTTCTTAAGATGAAAGCCTAAGCTTTTGATTTAAACTCCTCTAAACAAGTTTTCTTAATAATTTTTCTCGTTCGATCCATCCCTTACTTAAGATATTATATCCCTTACTAAAATCTCCAAATCCACTTATTAAACGTCTACTCGTTTATAATATATAAAATTATCACTTTTTTATAACTTAATTTGTTTACTCATCTAATAAAAAAAAACTATTTTATGTGAATATAAACTAGATCATCTTAACAAGAAATTAACTATCTTCAATCATAATTCATGTCTAAAGGTTAGTTTTATGTCATTTTCCTTTTAAGATTATGAGACTAAGGATTTCGAAATTTACCTTTAATAAGATGTTATTCTTTATAGTAATAACTCAACCAGAGGCTATACATTTCCTTAAATTCCCTACAACTTTTCCTTTGATAATACCAAAAACATGTTAATATCAAATCTACCCTATATGTGGATTGTAATGCTTAAATATGAATTCTCTTAACTTTCTTTGCAATTGCACTCCTTATGACTCCACATCATTTGATGTGTTCTATTCTCTCCAAACTATCTTACAACAACTCTAATCCATCTTATACTCTAATGTCTTCCTAGGGTTTAATCCTTCATCAAATTAATAATACAAAACACTCATATATGTTCTGATCCCAGCACAAAAATCAAAATAACAACAAAAAGGCTCACATACCTTGATCGAGAACCCTTGAGCGCAAAACGTTTGATCACAATGCCTAAGATTATTCATACATAATCAACATAATCCGATCAATACAATAATGAGACTATTCTATTAAGGATTAACGAATCACTTACTAAGTTAATGTTTAGACTTTGTCTTAACTTCCACCTTGTGAATCCTAAGATCGTACACTTCTACAATACTAATATGTCTCCTAACATTAGTGAAATGCACAAACCAAGTCTAAAACAAAAGAATTGCCTTTACAATACCTTACCCTAGTCTTATTCTTGTGATTCTCTTGGAGAGTTCTACAAATACAATAAAGTGAAAATGAGCCATAGAGTTTTCAACCCCTTTCATACTTAAGGATTGAGAAGACCATTTTGCCCCTCTTAGGTCACCTTATTACTTTTCTTAACCCGTTTATTAACTTTTTTGTTTTCTTTTTATAAATCCATTTATTTATCGATTTTCCATGTGTCAAAATTGTTTTTGATTTTCAACACTTTGCTTCCATTCATCATTGAGCGTAGAATACAAAAGTATTTTACATTGAAATTAGGAATGCAATCGGAGAGGATTCGGGATGGATTTTATAAAATCTAAATCCACCCTTGTAGAGTCTTGTATTTCCTAAAACCCTTTAAGATTCTATCCTTTATTCTTGAAATTGACCCCTATTCTCAAATCACACCCTTATAGGATGAAGAAACCTCTAGAGGTGAGTTTTTATAGGATTCAAATGACCTTATAGGAATGTATTTTTATAGAGTTCAAATGAGATGAAGAAGATAGTTAAGTAAAAAGCAGTTAGGTAGGATTAGAATTTACTAATTTACACTATAATGAAAATTAAAATAAATGTATTGTACAATATAGAACTTGTGTGAGGCATGCATGGTGTGCAAGTTAAAAATAAATATTTTTATTAATATATTATATTTTACCGATTGAGTTAACCATTAGGGTTTTTATTTTTTATTTTATTTTTTCCAATCCAAATACCCAATTCTAAATTTTATAGGGTTTTAAATTAGGTCTCAAAATTCGACTCAAAACCATAAGATAATATATTATAGGGTTTTCATCGGGATTAGCGAGTCGAGTACCCTATAACAATCTATTCAGTTACATCTCAAATTGAAATAGTGCAACTTACTTAATGTTTTCAAATATAAACCCCTTTATAAAATTCATATTGAGAACAATATATTTTTTTAAAACAAAATGGCTCAAGAGACCACTTTTTTAGGGCACTCCAAGAATAGATCCAGTATAGACGAGGCAAGGCTTGCATACAGGCCTTTCTTTGCATTTTTCCCAAATTTTAAACACAAACATCATTACGATAAAAAGACAAATATAGTAAGAAGCAACATTATCGATGAGAATGTTCGATAACTTAACAAGATTGCATTTGTGCAGTTTGGATGAGAATGGAGTTTTTATGTGATGTTCCTAAATTCCTAAAAAGATTATAAACTAAATGGGTGGAGGATATGCTTTTCAAGCTAGCAGTGAAAAAAATAGAATAACGAAAGTGGAAGAGAAAGTGAAAGTTAATGTGCGGTGCCTACCCCACAACTGGCAAGCTTCTAATGAGCAAAAATAAAAGAATATAAGTAAAAGCAAAAGATGGGGATAAGAAGCCATATTCCAAATGTCTATATATAGCAAACTCCACAGCTTAAAGACTTCAAGAACAATATACATTTTCATTGTTGTTCACTAGAGCACAACTGTTAACACAGTTCATGAGTCTGTGTAGTGTGTATAGTATGATCATGGTGTTTTGTGTCTTTCCTCTGATCATAGAAATGGTCAGTAGTGAAAATTTCCTTGTATACCACTCTTCCTGTGAGTGACAATCCGTGCAGTCTAGAACTCAATTGCTTTGCCCGTCAAGACTCAACAGGTTGTGTTCTTAATCCAGACTCGTGATGGATGCTGTTCAGATGAGGAAACTTAAGGTTAACAAAACCAACAAAAGTGGGAATTACGCCCAATTGAGAAAGCTTGCGAACGTGTTTCGTTTGGTTGAAGTTTGTGTTGTGTTGGTTCTAGTTTCCAGGATTTCAATCCACCTGCCCTTATTAATTAAGAACTCTGGCCAGTATTTCCAGGGCATAACGGTTGTCCTTACAAGTTCGCGCTTTATCTTCGTGCTAGGGAACTTGATAGTCGTCATTCTCTTTGCGATTTCTGGACAGTTTTCTGCTCAAGGCTCCAGCAGGAAGATTGATTTCTATGATGAGTTTATAGCAAAGCGTGAATCAAATCGAAGTTTTCAGTCTTATGAATTGGAGTGCCAGGAAAAGAAAGTTGTGTATGAGAATAGACTTGCTAAGGATGTGCATACCATAACGAAAATCAGGCCTTACAAAAGGAGCCAATCGGAAAATTTAAGCCACGATCAGGAGCATGTTACAAAGCCAGACCGCACTCTGAGCCGGTCCTTGACAGAAATATGCGGGAAGCAATTGGCTAAGAGTTCATTTCCAGAGGATTCAATGAGCAATGAGGAGTTTCGACTGACTGTTGAAGCATTCATTGCTCGGCAGCAGAGGTTTTTAAGGGAAGAGGAGCATGCTATGATGTAAATAAATATCACTAGACTATAATATGTTTAGCAGGTTCTGTAATGTAATACTCGTTTCTGTATCTCTCAATATGGCTTAATCAGATGATCAATGCAGTTAAACCGTTTTGTCATTTCATTAATCTCAACATCTTAGGCACTGAATTAGTTCAAGTACTATTATCTGACAAGGCTGTGCAAAAGGCCAAGATGACGAATATGAACCGATTAATTAAAATCAGAAGCACAAGGGGTCTTATGACGTGATTTGGATTAAATAAAAAGAAGGATGCTCTATAAACGATTCCCTGCTGAAGTTTGCTACTTAAAAAGAGAGAGAAGAATCCGTGTTTGTAAAAAGGTTTGAGATGATTTGATGGAAAATCCATTAGAGGTGTCACATAAATATTCCATAGCAAAAAGTAATGGTTCCAGACGTTGATTTCTTCAATGGAATGTTACTTTCTGATGCCAATTTGCTCATAATTGCAAATCAATTTCGTGCACATGCATGAAGAGTTTGGGATCTAAGAGAAGCATTTTCTTAGCTGAAATCCAGTGCCTGCCTCCAGGTTCAACGATTGATCCATCTAAAAAGTGAGGATTAAACTATTTGAGACCTAATTTCCTATAAGTAATGGAACAACTTAAAGCAGTTTTGTACTTCTTTTTCGAGTGTGTTAGCACAATGAAAAGAAAAGCCATCTTTTTGACGCTGCACTTGCTAATAAATTATCCCTGGGCATCGAATAAACATATGATTTCTCCAGCTTTTTGATTAAATTACAAATTTCACTTTACATATTCCCCTTTAGGTGCAACTAAAGACAAATTACATATTAATTGTCAGATACTGCTTGAGATTATAAAATGAAACTATAGTTTTTGGCTAAGATTCAATATGCAGCCATTACTTTTCTGAGTGAAGCATATCAAACTTTCCAGAACAATCTGCAGATCTTGATCGTGATTGTGATATCCACTTCAAAAGGGTTCTTGAAACTTTTATTGACGTTTGCTTTTTGCCCACTGGATGGTGCCTTTACGTGATTTTTAATGCCATCTCTTGGCATACTATGAGGAAAGTGACTCATGTGTGATTAGGTTACAAGAATTATTAATAGACTAAACTCATGTCCGAATCACGTGTGACGCTTGCCAAAAGGATGGATGCAAATTAATACTATGCTTAGATCTGGGTAAGGGTCAGTTCTACACCGTAAACCGATTCAGATAGACCTTAAATCGGCCTCACTTAGTAATGATCGAGCCGAACTGTCCCAGCGAACCGCCAGGCTTTAAAGGCCTAGGCAATTCATTTAAGAAGAACCATCTGAACTAACGAGTTGTGAATCGCTAAGTCAACCCGTCATTGAACTAACAAGTCAGTCCAGGTTGTTTACCCCCTAAAAAAAAAAGGAAAGAGAAAGAGAAAGAGAAAGAAAAAAAGGCTATTAAGTCGGAAAAAATAATTGGATAATATCTAATAAATCATTGTATATCAAAGTTATTTTATTTACAATAATGAAGAACAATTTTTTAAAAATAAATATTATCAAACTAATGATAGATGACTAATCATATGTTAATTATATGTTAATAATAGATAGAAAATTCAATTTTAGTTAATATAAATCCTTTTTGTAAAACTTATCAAATGTTAACAACTTGAATATGAGAAAAAAATAAAATTTGAGAGAAAAAAAAATAAAAAAGTTTAAATCACATTAATTTGGAAATTAAAAAATTAGAAATTATTAACGAATTAGTACACTAAAAAAAAAGAGAAATGAGATTATATTATAGAAATTATTAATGTATTTAAAAAAAGAAATTAATAAAATTAATAAAAAAATAAAATATTAAAAAAAAATGTTTCGAGAGTCTCGAATCGATCAGCCTTTAAACCGCTGAGCCTAATAAATTGGCTCGGAACCACTACCTCACTAGTCAATCACAATTTATAGTGTTATCGGCTCATAAATTGGCGGTTTAGGGTTGATTTGGGGTCGATTTGGCCCGACACCCAGCTCTAACTATGCTAACATGCCTCTGTGATGGTAGACTGTGTTGTGGTCCTCTATGCAAAGGGTTGTGACACTAATTTAGTTAAAAGAAAAATAAAAAATACAGGGTCCTTATGCAGGAAAAATTGGTAAAATGGTCTTTGGATTGCACCCTTGACGCCTTACAGTGTAGAGCCATTGGACTCATGAATCCTTTAGAGATGTGTGAAAATAGTTCTAGTGGAATGTTTAGTAGAAATTTTGAATTCTAAAGTAGCTACTCGTAAATAACCCTAAACTGGCTATATTGAGTACTTAGAAAATAAAGCAGGAATTCAAGGCGTCTAGTAGTGAGATCAAAAAATCACGCCTTATCAATAAATTTAAACTTTCAGATTAATTGATCGTTGAGCTGATTTTTACACCAGATACAAGCGATTCAGGGGGCTCCTGGAGACAAAAATGTTTTCATAGTTAAATGTAATAACAGAGGAAGTAGTGTGAGGAGATGATCAATCATTTCTATAGTTAGAAATCAAGGCCAAGTAACTGACTGAGGATGGCAAAACACGATTGGCCTAGTTGTTTATGTTCCAATTCAATCAATTCTTATATTTATGGCATTACCAACATGGTAGAAGAGAAACAAGCAGAATCTCCAAATTAATGTCATAATTTATCTCGTGGCAGACCTTTCTTGTAACCCTAATGGCCTTATCATTGGAAGTATTAATGGCAAAGACATCTGAGTCAATGCTCTGAGCATAATTTCCAGGCTGCGTAATGACAAATGGATCAATCCAAAGTAAAAACAACTTGGTTTCATAATTTTCTATCCTCACCTCAACCAAACACCAGGAGATAGACGTGACAACTTTGACTAAATGCCTCAATTATGAACTTGGAAATTTAAAGCAGAAAAATCCAAATGTCTAGTCACTGTTTTCTATGCATAAATTTGGTTGACAGTACTTAAAACAGCTGGTAGGAGACAAAATCCATATCAGCAAAATATAGCGCCACAAGCAATTTACCAATTTGACCTTCTTATGGGACAACGACATTGGAATTACCGAACACTGCTAATTGAAAACATGTATAAACCCCTTTGGCAGTGTTGGTACACATGTAAAACTTTGTAGTCTATCACATTCAAAAGCAAGAGTGAATAAAAACTACCGTAGTTTTAGATAGTCCACGATATGGCTCCACTAAGAATGATTTTTTCCAATGTTGACATGCCGTCAGCCAAGACTGTGGTGTCCGCAGCAGCTTCTGTAGCTGCATCTGCTATGCTCGTGCGGTCCATAGTCCAGGATCTATTACCATATGAACTGAAGTATTACTTACTTGGAAGCATAAAAGCCTTTTTCAGATCTTATTCCTCCGAGATCACTGTTGTAATCGAAGAATATGATGGATTAGCAGGCAACCAAATATACAGAGCCGCAGAGCTTTATCTGGGTGCCAAAAATGCTCCCACTACAAGTTACAGAGTAAGCTTGCCGGTGAAGGAAACCAAGATATCCATAGCAATTGGCCGAAACCAAGAAATCATAGACTTATTTCAAGGTGTACAACTCAAATGGAGGCAAGTCACCAGGAAGGTTGAATCAAGGCGATCCCAATATGATAATGATTCGGGAGTATCAGAAGTAAGGTACTTTCAGCTCAAATTCCATAGGAGGCACAAGGATATGGTGTTTCAGTCTTATTTCCCTTCCTTGCTAAAGGAAGGTCACAACATCCAAGAGTCTAAGAAGGCTTTGAAACTTTATACTCTAAATAACAAGACGCACCATGGGTATATATCTGCGGAGAAAACATGGCATTCCATAAATCTTCATCATCCCGCGACGTTTGATACATTGGCAATGGATTTAGACCTGAAGAAGACGATTAAGGATGACCTTGATAGGTTCCTCGAGAGCAAAGATTACTACAAAAGAGTTGGAAGGGCTTGGAAGAGGGGCTATCTGTTGTATGGTCCACCAGGAACCGGCAAATCAAGCTTGGTAGCAGCTATGGCTAATTACATAAACTTTGATATCTACGACTTGGAACTTACTAGTATTCATCAGAACTCAGAGCTGCAGAGTTTGTTGCTTGCAACGGGGAACTATTCCATTCTTGTGGTGGAGGACATAGACTGCAGCCTGGAGTTGAAAGAACGACAAGAGACCGAGCCACAAACTTCACATCCTAGATCCGCCGCCAGAAAAAGCCAGGTGAGAGACTGTTTAGCTGTCTTCATAGTTTAGAAAACTGTAGCATTACTCAGCTTTTCTCGTGGTACCAGAATAATAGGTCTTCACTTTGAATCTCTAAATACTCGTTTCACCCCTATATAATTATAAGCTACACTTCATTGATTTTAATCAAAATCTCTGCCCATGAGGGAGGGGGCAATGTTAATCGATTAATATAAAATAAAACGCCATAAAACCTCACAGTAGAAGCTGTTGTTAGGTTGCATCACAGTTTATCCTTGAATAGTTTTAGCAAGAGAATGCATTAGAAGGAAAATCATGTGGATGTGAATCATCTTGTTACTTATATTTGCCAAAGATATTTAACCATAGTTAAATAGCAAATGTTTGCCTATTATAGATGTAGAGTGTTACTTCGATAATTGCACCTTTCATCCAATTTAATACTATCAACTAATTTAATGAGCTAGTGAGAGGACCAAGGAAACTAGGTCCGTTTAAGATATATTACGGTGATCCACTTTGATAGGTTCAAAATCCGATTGCTAGACACTTTTTTTCTGCTTTCAACCTTACTCAGTTGTTTCACATGCAAGAAGTAGAAACAAAAGGGGTCTCTCTAAGTCTATTTAGACGTAGACCCTAGCCTTAATAGGTCTTGAAAAAGCTAATATAATCCGAGGCTTCTTCTATTATGAAAGCTAATGTAGCCCATAGTCCATAAGTATTAGGAAGCGATCCAATGGCTCTCATCAATGACTCATCTAGTCCATCAATCTGAGTTTCCTCTAATGATTGAGATTAGGAGTCAAAATCTATATATATATATATAAGCCTCTCTTCTTTCTCATTTGCAACATTACAAGTATTACAAGCTTCACATAAATGCTATTACTCTATTGGAGTCGCTTTCTAAAAGATCAAACATCTTCATCAACAACAGATCAAGAATGGATCAAGAATTGCTTCCAATCTACTGTGACATGCATACTCTAAGAATTCAAACTTAGCTGATCTTCCTCCCACACCTCTTTCTAAGATCATCATTCCACGTATCATGAAATTAAAGCCTCTCTCAGGTCAGAGGTACATTTGTTGCATGTGATGTACCAATTACAGCAAAACCTATATAAATGATTAAGAAAAAAAAAAAAAATCTTGGCTGAGCATAAAAGAAGACTAAGACTTCCACAAATGGGCTATATGGCCACTAAGAATTGATGATTCAATGTTGCATTTAAAGTTTCAGAACTATTTTTGGACAGTGTCACCATGACTCTTTAGATTTGAACCTTTAATGTTACTAAATGCTATACTGAATCAATCTTTTCATTGCTAAACACAGTAAAGAAGACCCTCACCTATTTGAACCATTCCTCTTAGAAACCAAGATTTACCCTAAAAGGCTTGGACAGATTTAAAATTATAAACTCGGACATATTGACCAGATCCCTTGGCGGCCTCAGGTTGTAAATCGTAAAATCAACCAAAGTTTAGGTACTACACGTGGCACTAACCTTCTGGGATGCATCATGGCTTGTACATTCAGTAAAAAGAAAAAGTTCCAGGAAATTATTTAATCACTTGGCATTCTAAAATTATTATGAGCTGGTAGTATCTTTTTCGCCCTCAGATTACTTCTTATTTCAGGTAACATTGTCAGGATTTCTTAACTTCATAGATGGATTGTGGTCAAGTTGCGGAGATGCCAGGATTATTGTGTTTACGACGAATCACAAAGAGAAACTAGACCCTGCGTTGTTGCGTCCTGGAAGAATGGACGTGCACATTCACATGTCCTATTGTACTCCATGTGCCTTCCAAACTCTGGCATCAAACTATCTTGGAATAACTAGCCATGTGCTTTTCCCTGAAATTGAAGAGCTGTTGAAGACAACCATGGTGACTCCAGCTGAAGTTGCAGAGCAACTGTTGAAGGCTCGTCATCCTGAGAATGCATTACAAGGGCTTATTGAATTCCTTCACCAGAAGCAGAAGCATGTTTCTGAAACTTCAACTACAAAAGAAGCACAACAGATATGTAATAATAATAATAAGTATGAATCTCGTTAAGAGACGGTTCGGGGTAAGGCAATTGTCATAAGTTATATCAAAAAGAAACCTTTTGCCATTTCCCTGGCTGTCACTGTAAAAACAAACATATATGAAAAAGTTGCTTTATTTGGTTTGTTAACAAGTGCTCAGAAGCACCATCATTCACATTTTTCCAATAATTATACTGAAAAATGTGAAAAGAACTCTTCAAGATAGTTTGATTTAGAAACTAGAATTATTTTAATTCTAATTCAAACAGTAACATTTATCATTAGCATATTTGTCAGTGCATGAATTTCGTTGCAGCATTCACACATTAAAGTTCCCTTTTTTTTTTTCTCCTCTCTTTACATTATAGTACGAGTTTAATATTGGAACTTTCATTATAAGTTATATATAAGAAATAATCTTATCATGATGATTCCATATAGCTATATCTTTAAATATTAGAGAAAATTTAAGCGTCTTTCCAACAATACAGTCGTGGAATTCCCAAGGGAAACTGAACAAAAGTTGTTAATTAAGTTAGAACAAATATTATATCTATATCCATGTACATATATATATATATATATATATATATATATGGCCAATGAGAAAAAGATTTCATTCAATGTTTGAGAAATTACACGAAGAGTCCGAAGGTCTTGAGTCAAAATCATGAATTTAAAGAGCAGTATAGGAGATGCGATCCCCCTTTTTCACCTGGGATGCAATCTAATCTGCATACACATTAACTTTACGATTAACTAAAAGAAAAGAATAAGAAGAAAACCAAGTTCTCAAAGAAAAAATTTCATCAACAATCCACCTATTCTTCCAAGGAATATCTGATTTATTCGTCAAACAATTGAAAACCAGCAAGCTATCCATTTCCACATTATCTTCACCCAACCACCAGCAGGCTTTGAGTCAATGTGTCGAGCATGATGTCCAAGTTGCATATATGACAAATGGAACAGTCCAAAGGAAAATAAAAATAAAAATTGGTTTCATAATATTCCATCTCCCACAATCAAACACCAGGAGACATACGAGAGGACTTTGACGAAATGCCTCTATTATGAACTTGGGAATTTAGCTGAAAAAACCAAGTGTCTAGTCACTAGTCATATATGCATAAGTGGTCGACAGTACTTACACAGCTGGTCTTTAAGGAGACAATATCCATATCAGCAAAATATAGCACCTCGAGCAATATGTCAAATTGAACTTTGCTGGACAAAAGGGACAACATAGATTAACCAGACGATAACATCAGAATAAACGAAAACTACCAATTGATAACATATATAATACCCTCTGACATTGTCCGTATACACGTAAACTCCCTAATCTTATTGTGATAAAAGGAGTGAATAAATACTACTGGAGTTTTAGCTAGTCGACGATATATGGCACCACAGAGAATGATTTTTTCCAATGTTGACATGCTGTCAGCCAAGACAGTGGTGTCCGCAGCAGCTTCTGTACCTGCATCTGCTACGCTCATGCGGTCCATAGTCCAGGATCTCTTACCATATGAACTGAAGTATACTTACTTGGAAGCATAAAAGCCTTTTTCAGATCTTATTCCTCCGAGATCACTGTTGTAATCGAAGAATATGATGGATTAACAGGCAACCAAATATACAGAGCTGCGGAGCTTTATCTGGGTGCCAAAAATGCTCCCTCTACAAGCTATAGAGTAAGTTTGCCGGAGAAGGAAACCGAGATGTCGATAGCAATTGGCTGAAACCAAGAAATCGTAGACGTATTTCAAGGTGTACAACTCAAATGGAGGCAAGTCACAAGGGAGGTCGAATCAAGGTGTTCCCGACATGATAATGATTCGGGAGAATCGGAAGTAAGGTACTTTCAGCTCAAATTCCATAGGAGGCATAAGGATATGGTGTTTCAGTCTTATTTCCCTTTCTTGCTAAAGGAAGGTCACAACATCCAAGAGTCTAAGAAGGCTTTGAAACTTTATACTCTAAATAACAAGATGCACCATCGGTATATATCTGCGGAGAGAACATGGCATTCCATAAATCTTCATCATCCCACGACATTCGATACATTGGCAATGGATTTAGACTTGAAGAAGGTGATTATGGATGACCTTGATCGGTTCCTTGAGAGGAAAGATTACTATAGAAAACTGGAAGGGCTTGGAAGAGGGGCTATCTGTTGCATGGTCCACCCGGGACCGGCAAATCAAGCTTGGTTGCCGCTATGGCTAATTATTTGAACTTTGACATCCACGACTTGGAACTTACTAGAATTCATCAGAACGCTGAACTCCGGAGTTTGTTGCTTCCGACGGGGAACTATTCCATTCTTGTGGTGGACATAGACTGCAGCCTGGACCTGGACTTGAAAGAACGACAAGCAGCCGAGTCACAAACTTCACACTCTGGACCCGCTCCCAGAAGAAGCCAGGTAAGAGAACTGTCTAGCTCTCTTTGTAGTTTAGAGAGCCGCAGCATTGCTCAGCTATTCTCATGATATTAGAGTAAGGGGTCTTGAGATCAAATCTCTAAACTTAATCAAAATCTCGGCCCATTGGTGAGGGAGAATATTAACCAATAAATATAAAATAAAACGCCATAAAACCTCGAAGTAGTAGCTGTTGTTAGATTGCATGACTCTTTATCCTTGAATAGTTCTAGCAGGTGATTGCATTAGAAGGAAAATCATCTGGATGCGCATCATCATTTGTTACTTATATTTCTCAATGATATATAATCATAGTTAAAAAGCAAACCATCAGGCCTATCGTTTAATATTTCGCCTTTAGAAGGACATGAAAAAACCATCTTGTAATTTAAAATTGGCTGAGCATAAAAGAAGATTGAGACTTCCACAAACGGTTTATACGACCACAAGGAGTTCATATGTTCAATCTTCCATTTAAAGTTCCAGAACTATTTCTGGATAGTCTGGGAATGACTTTTTAAGTGCTTTTGCAATTCCACAACTGAACTTTTCATATTACTGAATCGTATATTGAATCGAACTTTTGTGGATAACCCCAGTGAAGGAAGACCCTAATATATCCGAACCTTCCCTCTTAGAACGCATTCTTTTGAAGTTGAAAGAGAGGATCTCCTTTTTAAATTCCGATTTCTAATTTAGCTAAGCAAGGGTGGTTTATTCGAATTAGCAAGGAAAGAATGTTCAGCACCTTTTTCTGATGATGAATTGTTGCTAATTAGTATATCAAGTAGATATGAGGAAGAACTAGGACAGATTTGGAACTTAGAAACTCAGATATGTTTACCAGATCCCTTGACCTACCTCAGGTCGTAAATTGTTAAACGATCAATTAACCTTACAGGATGCATTGTTGCGCCACAAATTGTTTAAAGAAGAAAAAAAGTTCCAGGAAATTATTTGATCGTTTGGCTTTCTAATATTATTATGAGCTGGTAGTATCTACTTCACCCTCACATTACTTCTTATTTCAGGTGACATTGTCAGGATTTCTCAACTTCATAGATGGATTGTGGTCAAGTTGTGGAGATGCCAGGATTATTGTGTTTACGACGAACCACAAAGAAAAACTAGACCCTGCCTTGTTGCGCCCTGGAAGAATGGACATTCACGTACACATGTCCTATTGTACTCCCTGTGCTTTCCAAACCCTGGTATCTCACTACCTTGGGATAACTAGACATTCTCTTTTCTCTGAAATTGAAGAGCTGTTGAAGACAATCTTAGTGACTCCAGCAGAAGTTGCAGAGCAACTACTGAAGGCTGGTGATCCTGAGAATGTATTGCAAGGGGTTATTGAATTTCTTCACAAGAAGAAGAAGGATACTCCTGGAACTTCAACTACAATAGAAGGTCAGCGGATTTGTAATAATAATTAGGATCTTGTTATCAGATGTTCCAAGTAAAGTGATCATTAAAAATATATGAAAGAAACTTTTTATTTTTTTAATACTATTGATTCTATCATTATAAAAGTAAATAAAGATATGGAAAGAGAGAGAGCTTAATCTAAAAACTAGTAAATTTAATTCTTCTAATTTAAACAATAACATAGCATGAGATTTTTTTTTTTTTTTTTCCCTTAATACATGAATTTCATTGCAGCATTCATACAACAAAATGGCATATTTTTTTAAATTGCAGTACGACCTTAGGATTGAAAATTTTCTTATACATTATGAGAACCAATCTTATCATAATGATATCATATAGTTACATCTTTAAATATCAGAGAAATTAAAGCGTCTACTAACAATACAATTGTATGATTCCTAGGGAAATTGAACAAAAGTTGGTAATTTTGAACATTTAGAGATGATCTTCATTTCATTCGTGACAAGGTTTCTGAGGGAGTAATTTTGTCTATGTAAATGTTCAAAGCAAAATACAACTGGCAGATGTATTTACTAAAGGGCTTTCTGTAAGCAAGATGGAAGTCCTCAATGTATAATTTTATTTACTACACGTGTTGTTACATTTTCTACATGTGTTCTTTTCTTCTGTATAAATAGTTGTTTTAAACAGATTTTAGTTCAGTTGCTTCAAAAACAGAAACCCAACAAATTCAGTTGCACTCCTTTCCCTCTCTGTTCTCTGTTGTCCCGTTTCTTGCACTTTCCACTTCTGTTCTTCACTCAATTTTTCTTTCATTAGTTCTTTTTTTATCAGCCCAAACAGTTCTTTAGTTAGTTTTTCAAGATCATTAGTGGAGTGTACGTAATCACAGCGATATGGTTCGACCGAGAACGAGCTGTTCCGATATTGACATGGCCTCAGCCAAGACTGTGGAGTCCACAGCGGCTTCTGTAACTGCATCCACAATGGTCGTGTGGCCCATAGTCCGGGATCCGTTACCATCTGAACTGAAGCATTATTTTCTTGGAAGCATAAAGAACTTCTTCAGATCTTATTCTTCCGAGATCACTGTTGTAATTGAAGAACACGAGGGATTAGCATGCAACCACATCTACAAAGCCACAGAGCTTTATCTGGGCGCCAAAAATGCTCCCGCCACCAGTTATAGAGTAAGCTTGCCGGTGAAGGAAACCAAGATTTCCATAGCCATTGGCCCAAACCAAGAGATCGTGAATGTTTTGCAGGGTGTACCACTCAAATGGAGGCAAGTCACGTGGGAGGTAAACTTGAGGTGTTCCCGAAAAGACAAACATTCAGGAGCATCAGAACTGGGGTACTTTCTGGTTAAATTCCATCGGAAGCATAAGGATATGGTGTTTCAGTCTTATTTCCCTTTCTTACTCAAGGAAGGTGACAATGTCCAGGCGTCTAAGAAGACATTGAAGCTTTATACTCTAACTAACAAGACGCACCTTGGATATATGTACCCTGAGAAAATATGGCATTCCATAAATCTTCATCATCCCGCGATGTTTGATACATTGGCGATGGATTTGGACTTGAAGAAGACTATTATGGATGACCTGGATAGGTTTCTTGCGAGGAAAGATTATTATCAAAATGTTGGTAGGGCTTGGAAGAGGGGATATTTGTTGTATGGGCCGCCCGGGACTGGTAAATCAAGCTTGGCAGCAGATATGGTGAATTACATAAACTTTGACATCTACGACTTAGAACTTACTAGTATTCATCACAACTCCGAGCTGCAAAGCTTGTTGCTTGCAACGGGGAACTATTCCATTCTTGTGATGGTGGACATAGACTGCAGCAGCCTGCAACTGAAAGAACGACAAGAGGCTGATGCACAAACTTCACATCCGAAATCCCCTGTCAAAAGAAGCTAGGTACGAGAAACTATTTAGCTCTCTTCATAGTTTAGAAAACAGCACTGTTGCGGTATGCTTCTTTCCGGGCTGGATACTATAAATTCCTTTTATCCTGCTGACTTCACAAATCGAGCAAACTGAGGGAGAACTGAGTAGGGACTAGAAAGTTGCCAAAAGGAAGACTTGAACAAAGAAAGAAGGTATGGTATCATAGTTAGGATTTCTCACCATTGCACACTCATTTCATTCCTATCGAATCATAATATACACTCGATAGACCATGATATTTAGCCCACAAATGAGGGGAAGTAATTAAGTTAATCGATGAATATAAAGCTGATTACCAAAAAAATTCAAAGTAGAAACGGCTTCTAGGCAGTGTTAATTGTTTATTTATGGAAGTCCAGCAGGTGATTGCATAAGAAGGAAAATCATCTGGGTGCAAATCTTCATTCGTTACTTATATTTCTCAAAGTCAGATGATAATGGTTCAGTATCGAACTTCCATGCTTCCTGCTTACTAACTCACCTTCACAAGATGATGGAAAAATACATCTTGTGCTTTAAAATTGGCTGAGCATAAAGGAAGAACGAAACTTCAACAAATATGTTACATGACCACTAGAAATTGACATGTTCAATGCTGCCTTTAAAGTTTCAAAACTATCTAAGCATAATGTTATCATTACTGTTTAGGTGTTTCTGCAATTTTAGATCTCAACTTTTCAATTGCTAAGTATCATAATTAATCTTTTCATTGCTATACACAATGAAGTACGCCCATGCCTATTTTGAACCATCCCTCTTGGAAAGGAACCAAGACTTACCCTAGGAGGCTTGGACAGCTCCAGAGCTCGAAACCCAGACATGTCCACCAAATCCCTTGCCCTTGTTGGTAAATTGCAAAATGACCAAACTTCTGGTAATGAATGTTACGTTAGCTCTAGATATTATGTGGTGAATTGCCACCTTGCAAATTCAAAGAAGTTGCAGGAGTTTCTTCTATCTTTCGGCATTCTAAAATTCTTATGACCTGTTAGCAGCTTCTTTACCATCTCTTTACTTCTTATTTCAGGTGACATTGTCAGGATTTCTCTACTTCGTAGATGGATTGTGGTTAAGTTGAGGAGATGCCAGGATTATCGTGTTTACGACGAACCACAAAGAAAAACTAGACCCTGCCTTGTGGCCCCCCGGAAGAATGGACATGCACGTGCACATGTCCTATTGTACTCCCTGTGCTTTCCAAACCCTGGTATCTAACTACCTTGGGATAACTAGCCATCTCTTCTCTGAAATTGAAGAGCTGTTGAAGACAATCTTAGTGACTCCAGCAGAAGTTGCAGAGCAACTGGTGAAGGCTGGTGATCCTGAGGATGCATTACAAGGGTCCATTAAATTTCTTCACCAGAAGCAGAAGAATGTTTCTGAAACTTCGACTACAAAAGAAGCTCAACAGATATGTAATAATAATTAGGATCAGTGTTAAGAGACGTACCGGGCAACACATCTGTTATCGGTAAAAGTTTAGAAGGAACTTTTTTTACCCTTTCAATTAGACTTGCTATAGAAAGCATATGAAAAGATGAAAAGTTATATCACTTGATTTGCAAGCAAGGTAATAATAATAGTACCTAATTTTCCAAAAATTACTATTTACCTTTTCACCTAATAGAATTTTATTAATTACAATTCTTTGTAAAAATTATATAGTTATACCTTTTTCTTATACACTATATAGGAGATAATCGTATCATGTATATAGCTGAACCTTTAAATATTAGAGAAAATTTAAGCTTCTTACCGACAATGCAATCTTGTGGTCCCCAGGAAAATTGAAGCAGAAGGTGGTAAATTTGAATGTAAAGATTTGAAATTTGAAAATATTTTAATTATAGTAGGTAAATTCAAAATTGACTAATGTGCTCCTATTTTTCTTTTTTATTAACAAAAAAAAAAAAAAGAACTTTTCATGCTCAAATTTATTTGAATCCAATCAAAATTACAACTTATCATATTTGTAACTTATTTTAAAAATATCAATGATCGAATTAATTTGTTGGAAATAAAAAAGAACAAAGCTCTTTAAATGGCTATGTGCAAAGCTTATATGGATCCTCTAAAATATTTTAAATAAAATTATAAATTCATGTTTGAAACCAAGGCAACAAATGAGTCGAGCTACTCGAGTTCAGCTGATTTTAAGCTTAACTCAAATCAAGCTCAAGCTTTAGTTTAAGCTTACGAGCCAATTTGTGAGTAGGTTTACAAATATTATATATTATATGTCTATATTATTAAAATCAAAAGACCTTTAGGTAACAGCCATTTTCAAAAATTACTATTAAGTCTTCAATCTCATAATATATAATAATAAAATCAACTCTCATGTCAACTACCAATTAATTTAATAAGGACATATTTATCAATTATTTCATGTACATTTTTTTAACCACGTTCTCTTTTCACATTATTTCTCTCTCTTATTGTTAATCGTATTTTACATATCGTCTCTACCTATTTCTTAGCCTTTATTTTCCCACTTATAGCACAACTTTTCTTTCCCAAAACCAGAACCGTCTCCTTTACATGACAAAAAAATTACTATGATTATTTAAACAAATGCATTACAATTTTATTCATTGTGCTAATGAATTTATTTTATGTCACACGAAATACACATGCAAACTATTAGTATTATTAAAATTCAAAAGCTAATATTTATATAATATATATAAATATATAATATATTATAAGATAATACATACTATATAATTTAATCTTTATTCACTTATCATTAATTTATTTATTTATATATTTCTTAATTTTATATACTAAAGTTTGTGAGCATGTTCAAGATAGGTTCGCTTTAAACTTGACTCGACCCAACTCGATTCAACTTAAATTTGATTAACAAATAGGTCGAGCTTAAACTTAAGAAAAAAACTCATTTACATAAACGAGTCGAACTTAAGTTTGCATTGCAAGCTTGATAAAAAGCTTAGTTCAAGCTCGAGCTCAAAGATTTTCAAATGAGTAGAGCTTGAATCTTTAGAAGCTCGGGCTTCACTCAGCTCATTTGAAACACTATTTAAAACTGTCTTGATTTTTAAAAAATCTTAGGATTTCATGGTGTGGTTGTATTCTTTAATTTAATTTCAATGATTGATTATACATGATAGAATTTTAAAAGGATAAATTTAGAAAATATCAAAGAAAGTAACTTTAGAGATCCATTTCCATAAAATATAACACTCATAAGTTAATACATTGAACCTCATATGTGATAGCATTTTAAAGGGACAAATTTAAAAAATATCAGTAAAAGTAACTTTAGAGGTCTATTTCTATACAATATAACATTCATAAGTTAATACATTGAACCTTAATATTCAAAAGCAATAGCAATAATAAAATATCATAAGAATTTAAAAAAAAAAACATTGGAATGCTATGTTTTGTCACTAATATGACATTACCATCATTACACATAAACCTCATAGGTGATAGCATTTTAAAGAAACAAATTAAAAAAAAAAAAAAAAGATAAAGTAACTTTAGAGACCTATTTCCATACATTATAACATTCATAAGTTAATACATTGAACCATAATATTCAAAAGCAACAATCAAAATAAAATATTATAAGTTTTTTATTTTAAAAAAAAAAACATTGAAATACTATGTTTTTTGCTAATATCATCACAAAAACATAGACATTACCATCATTACTCACTTTTGAGTTAAAATAAAAATCTTTATTATATATAACATATTATATCTTCTTTCACTTGTAGCTTTTCTTTTTTTTTTTTAGCCACCTATGAGTAAGGGGTATTTTCATCTTCATATATCCAGATAGAAAACCAATAGCGATATCACTAGGTTATAATGATCTTAACTATAATTAATTTATAATTTGTAAAATTAAATATCATCTAACTTATAAATAATACCATAGAGATATCGATTATATTCTATATTATTTAATTTATATAGAAAATTATATTATTAATTATAGAAAAAGCTATATGTATATAAATATACCGCATCCATATATTATATATATGATTCACAGGACATAACATTTAGGTCCTAGATCATAATATTGGTTATGCATAATATGTTTATGCATTGTATTATATATTATATATTATAATTAAGGCTAATAAATAAAATGGATGACCATTTGCCTTTAATTTACATAGAAAGATAAAATTTTGAAAAAAATTATATAAATTCTGAATTTATGATAAACAAGAATAAGAAGTTATATATTGCTGATTTTTTTTTTTTTTTTGGATTTAACATTTTAAGGTTATACATTTTCCTTTATATAATAAAATCATGGATTTAATAATTCTGTTGATATTGATGATGGTCTCCTGCTTCTGTCCCTATTGAATCCATAAATTATTTGCACATAACATCACAAGATTTATATTTTAACTCAAATGAATCATGCATACAAAATTTGAAAATGTTAGAGAAAAGAAAAATTATGATACTATCATATATTTGTTAAATAATTGTAATTATATATATATATATATATATTTTTTTTTTTCCATAAGCAACTTTTTCTACACGTAGAAGTTGGATAAACTTAAATAAAATAGTAGCATGAACAACTTTATACATGTCCCATAATAGAATACTACTAAAAAAAGACACAACAAAAAAAAAAAACTTCCAAATACTAAAACGAGCTAACAGATAGGAAAGAGTGTTAGTTATTTTGCGTGGGAAGAGAAATCACAGGACTAATTTTCGAATGGAGTGCCTTGCATTTCGCCATTTTTTATCTCTCTCTCTCTCATGTGTTAGATCTTGTCCTAGCTGTGTGTTGGGGCTTTCCTATAGCATATAACAGAATATCTTCTAGATATGTTCGGTTTGATATTTTTGTACTCTCTCGAACTCCCTTAATCTTTGTGAAAATATAAGATAAAATCTCCCCCTACTTTCTCTTCTCCCTTCAAAACTACAGTTCATTGTTCCTTTCAAAGGTAGGCTTTGGTATGATCCTCTTTCACGGTGTTTTTATGATTTCAGCTGCTAGAATTAGCTTAAAAGATATAAATGCAAAAAGGGTGTCAAAGGATTTTCAGTTTTGCATTTTTTGCATGGAGGGTAGTTGATTTTTTTTTTTTTTTTATCTTTTTGGCAGCTTCAACCACGTAGCGAATCAATCATATGTGATACAATGTCGGCAACTATTGATCGAAATGTAATGCCAGGTAGCGTTTCTTTTTCTTTCTTTTTTAGTCAATCTTTATCTGAAATGCTTTGGATGTATCAAGAGAAACTTCTTGATAAAATTTTTCCGTCTCCAAATGCTGTCCCCTTTTGTCTCATGTATGAGCACGGAAGCAAAAGGTAATATCATATACACATTACCTTACATGTTACACTACATGGTAGCATATGATTGGTGACGATTTTGAATGATGAAACCATTTTTGGACAAGAAACTTGATGTAGAAATTTTCTATCGTGTGGCATTGTGTCCAACCAAGAAAAGGATTCTAGGAGTTGAAATTTGAATTTTAGAGGAATGAAGCTAGTGATAATTTGAAATTGCACCAAACCTACCAAGCCTATCCACTGAGTTGTTGTCATAAAACTTGTGGATAATAAAACTATATGGAACTTCAAGGATCCAAATTTTGTTCCCACCATGTTTGATTGCTATTAAGGTGAAATCTTTACAGCTTTAGGGAGAAGGGTTTTCTGTGAACTTGACAAAATGAAGGTTGATTGTTGCTGATTAAGTGCAAATTAAAAATACGGCAATAAGGGTAAAGAAACAGGATGTTGATAATTTGAAATAATGATGATGATAATGCTCCAGGTATGCCTACAAATCAAGCTACAACAGGACATAAAAGCAATAGATGGAAAAAGCTATCTATGATCCATGTCTAATATAACGATCATTAATGGCATGATATATCTAAAATTATCGATTTGAGACTTCCAGAAAGTAGTCATAGGATTACCTGAAAAAGAGGAGAATGCATGTTTCGGTCATATTCTGTTGGAGGACGCTGTGCAGCACGCGATGACACAGCCTTGTTCTCCCGTATTATATAATTTTTTCTAAAACTGCTATCTTTGCTGTCCTGTTTAAACAGTTCTCGAAAAGCCAGACTTCGAGAACTCACATACTACACTTGGCTCTTTGAAGAAAAAAGCAATTACTGCCTCAAACAAGTTCAGAAATTCTTTGACGAAGAAAGGAAAAAGAAACAGCCGGGTTATGTCCATCTCAATTGAAGATGATCTCGATGCAGAGGAGATTCAGGCTGTTGATGCTTTCCGCCAAACACTGATTTTGGAGGAGTTGCTACCATCGAAACATGATGATATTCACAAGATGCTAAGGTTACCTACATTCTGCCATTTGATCATCATGAACAGATAACCGTAATGTAGCAGCCTGAAATTTGCGGTCAACCAAACAGAACCAATTACTAAATATTGTGGTGCAGGTTCTTGAAGGCCAGAAAGTTTGACATTGAGAAAGCAAAGCAAATGTGGGCAGATATGCTCCAGTGGAGGAAGGATTTCAGTGCCGATACAATCATGGAGGTATGGAATGGAAATTTGAATTGTCCATGTGTCATTACTTGAACTGGAGCATGCTTCAAGTTGTTCCTTGACATCTTATCTCAGGATTTTGAGTTCAACGAAGTTGATAAGGTTGTAGAATACTACGCTCAAGGATACCATGGAGTCGACAAGGAAGGAAGACCTGTTTACATCGAAAGATTGGGTAAAGTTGATCCGGCCAAGATGATGCAAGTGACAACAATGGACCGTTATGTGAAATATCATGTAAGGGAGTTTGAGAAAACCTTTGCTGTTAAGTTCCCAGCATGTTCAATTGCAGCCAAGAAGCATATTGATCAGAGCACTACTATCATAGATGTCCAAGGAGTGGTATGTACAAAAGTTCACAGCAAGTCAATTCCTCTTAATGGGGTTTTCGAACTTTTTGCCGTTATGTTAAATCAATTACTATTTGAAACCGGCAAGGAATACACTTGATGCATAGTCTCTTGGTAATAGTTAGAAAAGACCCTTGACCTAAGACATGCTTGTTATACACTTCTTTCCAATGGAATAAATATTTCTTCTAAAAGCTGTTTAGTAATAAATCTAAAAGCTATTCCTTCTGTAAGTTTAAGCTTTTAGATCGACTGGTTTAGTGTTTAACCTAACATGGCACTAAAGAGGGAAGTCTTGAGTTCAAATCTAGACATCGTTGTTTCATCCTTATTTAATTAAATCATAAACTAGATGTTCTTCAAGAAAAATATCTTAGCCCACAAGTGAGGGAAAGTGTTAAATGATAAATCTAAGAGCTGCACCATGTGTACAAGTTTAAATTTTCAGATTAACTGGTTATGGTGTTAAATCTAACAGCAGTGATGAATTTTTCAGGGGCTCAAAAGTTTAAGTAAACAAGCACGAGAACTTCTCATGGCCATTCAAAGTATTGATGCTAATTACTATCCTGAGGTAACTACTGGTTCTTCTAAAGTAACTTCAGCTTTGATAGACTTTGTTCTAACTGTCATGATTCTTTCTCCACATCTTGCAGACTTTGAATCGCATGTTTATCATTAATGCCGGTTCTGGATTCAGGCTTTTGTGGAACACAGTGAAATCCTTCCTTGACCCTAAGACTGCTTCGAAAATACATGTAAAGGCTTTTTCAGTTTTGAACTTCTTACCACCTATTTCATGGTTGTAGCTAAACATAAATTGCTTCCACAGGTTCTAGGGAACAAATACCAGAGCAAGTTGCTTGAAATAATTGATGCAGAGTTAGTCCAATACTTCACTTCAACTCTTTATTTTCCTTATTGTTTCCTCATGGGAAATGTAAGATGCGTCATGCATTTGTTCCCATAGAAATGTTTCTGAAATTCCTTCAACATTTTTTATAATCGAATTTTGTATTTGTCAAATATTACAATAATAATTTCTAGGGCATATAGATATTAGTGACTTTTAGTAGTAGGTGGTAATGGAAGACAGTGTTAGTGGCTGATTCTTCGATGACAGCGATCAACCATAGAAAAGTAAAACAATGGCAATGAGAAGAATGGTTTCCTCTTTTTAAAAATAGAAATCAGTTTACCCATTTCTTATGTATACTTTCTGTGATAGTTAACTACCATCAACTCCTACTTTTGCTTCCCATCATCAATTGCTGCTAAAACCTGTCATTAATTGCAACCCCTGAAATTATTGCAGCAACAATTGACAATCCAAGAAATTCAATTACGAAAATTCTAAATAACTCTTGAAAACATTTGCCACCAAAATGCACACACTTGCAATTTTCTTCTCAAAAGTGCAAGTTTTCACAAGTTAGAACTTGAAATGCTACCCAGTAAAGAAACATCGGTAGGTGAAATTCAAGTTAATCTCGTTTTATTGATCACCTCATTCCCCCCTCTTTATATGAAAACTACAGTCAGCTACCAGAGTTCTTGGGTGGTTCATGTACTTGTTCAGATAAAGGCGGATGCATGCGGTCTGATAAGGGGCCTTGGAATGATGTAGAGATGATAAAGGTTATCTCTTACTCCCTTTTTTTTTTTTCTTTTTCTAGTTGCAAATTCATTTGGATTTTTCTATCCGGATATGCAGCAATAATAGCTTTGCAATAATTATTAACAGATGATACAAAATGGTGATGCTAAGTGTCAAAGGAAAACTTTGGAAGATATCCAGGAGAAGACGATTTCTGAAGATGATGGATCACACCCCAAGGTAATTAATAGCCAGAAATTTGTGCTATCAGTTTGGCTGCTACTGTCCTACAGATTCTAATGGAAAGTGCTCCCAATACTATTCTGCAATGTTCCGTAATTCTTTTTCCCTTCTTACAATGGATGCAGATCTCAGGAAAAGTTCAAGATGGATTCGACTGTCCAGAACACGTACTCACACCCGTTCATGAAGAAGTAAGTACTACTTTAGATTCTGTTAGTTAATTGAGTAGCTAACAAGCCACTCTTGATATATATTAGAGAATCTGAGAAGCTTGTTATGATGGACCATTACTAGAATCTCCCAGAAAGCTAGTCTCAGTATTGAGCTTACTTTGTCATAATAATTGGGATCGTGTCATTTTGTTCAGTTTCCACTAAGGATTCCTAAAATTGCTATATTGTCTTTTTTTTTATTATTATTATTATATTAGTAATGAAACCAGTATAATTTTTGAAAAATTCTGCAGCCTCTTATCAAGAAGAAAGGGAATGGCAAATGTGGATACCAAACTACCATGGTGGACAAAACTGTAGACACACCCTGGACTGAATATTCTCCCAGCAACAAAATTTCTCAAAACAAAGGTGTGCACTTTGATACATTTCCTAAACCACTTACTTTTTTTGATAGTTGTCTAATTTTCACCAATGCAATAAGAAATACACTAGTTTAGTGGCTGTAAGATACCAAATTTTGATGGCAAATGATGCTAGAGAAATCATTACCATCTCAATGCTCCTCTTAACATCTAAAATTCTTCTGTGATCCATAATTTAATATAGTAAACATCTAAGGGCCAAAATGATAGGAAGAATTAAGATTTAATGTATCAGAATTTATGAAGCAACAAACGTACTGATATTGCTTTCAAACCTCTCTGAAAGATTGCTACCCGACGCATGTTCCTTGTGAGGCTCACCAAGGTTTAGGCAACCAGATTTTCGGTGGTGTCCTCTCTATGGTCATGGGTGTTGCCACCATGGTTCGTTTGTCACGGAATATGCCAAAGAAGCTTCATGGTGGTAACATCTACCGTGGTACCATGTGCTACGTTGACAATACGACAAAAGCCCATCAGGCACCATCTATTTCCAATGATGACTACATGGTAATGATGAAGCGCATGGCTGAATTGGAAGAGAAGGTTGCTCTTCTCAGCAAAAGACAACCATCCATGCCTCCTGAAAAGGAGCAAATGCTAAATGCTGCAATTAGCTGCATTGACGCCCTGGAACAAGAGCTATCATCTACGAAAAAGGTATAACCTAATGTCCTTGACAAATTAAAACCATATATGTTTGCACAATTCATGTTCATATTCTATGCCTTTCATTTCTGCCTGCTAATGAAGCAAAATGCTTTCTTTATTCCTTCTTTTGTTTCTTATCTAAGCAGACACTTGAGGACACCCTAGCTAAACAGGAAGACATCCTAGCTTACATTGAGAAGAAGAAGAAACAGAAAAAGAAGGTGAGTCTCAGATCCCGCAACATTGAAGTAATTCTTTTCTTCCCACCCTTTCCTCTATCCATTTACATGCTCTCATTTTAGTTCTTTGGTATGTAAACGCAGAAGTTCTTCCATTGGTAAGGTTAGAAGTTTGAATCCTGTAGAAGTTCTACAACACTGGATGATGGTAGATTTCCTGAAACCGGCTATACGGTGATGAGACAATCTTGTAGAGCCTGGCTCCAACAAGTCCAAGTTTGCTTGCACGTGATGTTATTAGTAAATATGGTAGGATTCAGCTTCTTAAGTGATTCCGGGCAACTTGATGTGGAGTTCTGCCTCGGGATGTAGGGTTCATTCACCTTGTGTATATTTATGTGTACTTCACTACAAGAAGTTACTTTTAGTTGAAGGCATCACTCAAAAATATATATTAAGATATTATAACGAAGCATAAGATCAAATGTTCTGTTTGGTAGCTCTCTCGTACAATGACACGAGCAAGGCCACATAAGGAGGGCCAAAATCACTTTCCACGAGGGAAAAAATGAAATTCATAATAAAGGTCAAATGAGATCCGATTAATTCTTACATGAGGCTACTCATTTTAATTGGAAGAGATAAAAGGATTTATTTGATCTCATCAAAAAGTTCTTTCTCTCTTCTTTTTTTTTTTTTTTTTTTGTTTTAATGATTTCTTTTGGAAATCTCAATAGGAGAACGAGGAACGATACATCAAATTTAGAAGTCTTTTTTGTTTGTGCCAAAGTTCAATTAAACCCTCTATGGTTTAATTAAGTCATTTAAATTCTGTCTATTTATGCCAGAACTTTATCAGGTTCTTCATATTTTAAGTGAATCATATAAATTTTTATATCTATATTTTGACACTACGCCCTCCGTGCATAGTCATGCATGCGAGCAACTTTGTTGTTGCATTCACAATCTTTTTTTTTTTTTTTTAATTTTCCACCTTTCTAGAACAACTAGAAAAAGTCTCTATATCGTGTTGGCAAATGATTGTGTTGACGTTTTTCTAATGTTTACTCATTTATTTTTCTAGTCATTTGAAGAGTTGGAAGATTGGACAAGAAGAGCCAAAAAAATAAAACATTCAAATAGAAAGCAAAAGGTGAAGACTTGAATAGAAAAATTAAAAGATGAATGACTCAAATCGACTGGTAGTGAAACGGGGAGGATGATTTTCATACCCTTTCCTAAAATCAATATGCAAATAGAAAGTCTTTCAGCATATGCAAAGATATGCTTTGTTGAACATTTCTCAATTGAACATCATAACAAAAAGAATTGCAATGGACGTAAAGCAACAACTGATTATGCAGATTCTTTTCATTTAATCATCAGGACAAAACATTAGCATGCATTGGATCTAAATACAATAGCTCGTGGTCATACATGTTCTTTACAATATCTATGCCGCCATGTGTTGATACACACTGTTAAAACAGGGAAACATGTGACTTGATCATCACGTGAAACAGACGATCAACTCTTCCCAGAAGCTCGTAAGCTCAACCTCTTGCCTGAAAAACTTCTTCTCTGATTGACATGAAGATTGGATGAATGTTAGTTGCACCTGGCTAATTATTAGACAAACAAGCAATCCATAAACATGAATATCTATAGCATACCTGCAGTTTTGCTTCTTCTTGTCTATATATGTAAGCCCGCAACTCTTCTTGTTTCATCAAAGCCTCATACAAAGCCTGCTCCATATAACAAACATGACTGAGATATTTCAGTACTTTCAGGTTCAAGCTTCTTCGGTTTACATGTTACCCATAATTAGGGATATTTACCAAAAACATGGCTAGGTTTCAGTGCTTTCTCACTTTGCATTAATTGCATAAGATTAGTTTTTGTGCTTTTTCACTTCATATATATTTTCTTTATGTTAGTTGCATATCCTGAGTTTTCACCCTTTTCACTTAATTATATTAGTTTTCTTTCAATGTCGCATACCATTCAAAATAGCCGAAAAGAAAACATGACAACACAGTAGGTTTAATGAAACTTTCATTTGATAAGCCTTTATATAACTGATGAAAAAGGTACAAAATCTTGCCTATGTAACTAAGAAAAAGAATAACACATGTATACATGAAAAAGTGCAAAACTCGGACCACATTTTTTTGTAAGGACCTCATAAGTGCCAAAAAAAGGGAAAGAGAGAGAAAAATGGATATGCATTCATATGCTAAAAGGGATAAGAAGACTAAATCTCATAAGGGAACCGGGAAGTGTTACCCCCTATTAATACAAATGCATCTAATTATTGGCAAACAATACCTTCTTGGTTGTGATAAGTTCTGCTTCCAAGGCATCCACACGATAAACAGCAGCTTTAAGCAATTCCTCTTTTTCACATGGCATCTCGGATGGCTTTTCCTTGAGCAAACTAAGCTTCTCCTCTATTTCACAGAGTCTTCTCATGACAGAGGATACAAGATCTACCTCATTGAAAACTGGAGCTGGAGAAGGAGGACGACTCTCCTGAATTGCACCATGAGGGATTTCATCATCATTGTGACAAAGACTGGGTGATCTCTCTGGAAGTTTGTTGGTGCGGATGAGAGTGAACAGAGTCATGACAAAGGCCATGACTCTTACAAAAATCCTAGCATGGATCACCTCAAAGATTTTCTGATTGCTGGAACCTGAAAAATCCCCTATGAAATTAAGTTTTTTTATTTTTTATTTTTTTAAAACACTTGCATTCCATATATAATATTGTGGTGAAGCTGTAACAGTAAAGGCATGATTTCTCAGGCAAACAAGCTATGATAAGCACCAGAAGTTATCTATATCAGGTCCATGACATAAGATGAGCTAATGATGGAAGATTATTTTTACAGTAGATAAGATAAGATGAAGATCCCCTCAGAGACCAAAAGCAAATGTACAGGGGATCTGTTTTCTCAATTGTTGTTTGGCCTTGTTTGGTTCACTGGAAATAGGACGCAAATTCCTTAAGAATCAGATTCTAGCACTTGGTAAAGATCTAGCTGTTACCCTTTTATTATACTTCCAATTCCAATATACATCTTATTTTTCTAATAAAATCTAGCTGCTTTACCTCAAAGAATCCATCTGTTTATATGGTCTTTTCTCATTCTACTGGCAGACAAGAGCAGTCAATATCTACTTTGACTCTTTAATGCAACAAAGAAAGGACACTATTGTGTAGAATAAAACTAGCAATGTGCATGAGAAAGAGGCGTTAGTGAAATCTCGCTAACCTTCAGAAGTAAAAGACTTATGGGGGTGTTTTTTCCTTGTCCATCCATCATCAACAGCTTTGTCAACAATGGGAACATATTCCTCAGATCCTGAGAAAGTGCGCATATAGCTTATCTTTCCTACTACCCTGGACTGCAAATTTAGCAAGGAATCAGCCACACATCCTAACAACTAAATCCAAAAGTTTAAGCTTGTAGATATAGGTTGTTTCATATATATACTTAGTATAAACAACTCACTTCTTCATGAATTGGAGTCAGTAGAGGATTCAGATTACTTTTTGTTCCTTTTGGTGACAAAATATCCTCTGCTTCAGATCCTGATTCAGCTGCAGATGTATCACTTCCCTTGGACTGCAAGAGATGGTTAAGAAAAGGAATGTCAATAAGGAGAAAGATATACTAATCTTCTTATTGAACAACTCAACATAGACAGAAGAGTGAAATGGACCAGAAAGCTTGACCTTTGTGCCATGAGTAATGATCTTTTCCTCATTGTTTAGAACCTTAACAACCCGTCTGGTAGGCCGCGCTTGACCACTGAGAACCATCTGCAGAAGCCATAAATAGTTTCATAAGTCTTGTTTGAAAACAGCTGGAGCCATTTATTAGCGAGTTTGAGGAAATGAAATTGACAAGTGAATATATATATATACCTTTATTATTTCAGGATTCTGCCATGGCCCTTTATCAGATTGAAGACATCCTCCCCGATCAGCACAAGTGCAGCTACCACCCAGAAATTTAGGCAGTTCGCTGCTCAATATACAGATAGTGTGAGCAATATCAATGAAATAAGAGGTGAAAAGACAAACATACAAATTGAAGAGAAACATTTATAATGACTTAATATTGCTGGAGACCAATCCAATCCTAAGGCATGTACCTTGCATCAATTATCTCAAGCAACTTGTTTTGATACTTGGTCCCTAGAACCTGCATATATGCAGACATTCGGAAAGGAGAAAAAAATAAAAAAATAAACATCATTTGATTGGCATCCAGCAGTTCTATCATAGAAAACCTTTAGAAGTATGGATTGTAAACAGAATTTACATGAATTTTGGAAGCTGTTTTTGGATCTAGAAATGATTTCACGGTATTCCACAACAGCCTAAATCCTGGACCAGCATTGATGATGAACATCTGGTAAAGAGTCTGCATTTTAAAGTGGCATAAACACAATGAGATGATCAAGATCCTTGATTAGTTCCATTTTTACAGGATTTACTAAAGGTACTTCTTGAATGACTCAGAATTATACCTCTGGGTAATTGTCACCATCAATCTTTTGCAATTGCATCATGAGCTCCCGAGCAGATTTTGTCAAGTTCTTAAGCCCCTGAACAAAAGATTATGATATAAAAAGGCAGAAGCAAGTAAGATAGAGACATGGAAAACTGCTTATAATTCATTAACAGCAAAATATAAACTTTCTATGAATAGCATACCACGCCTTGAACATCTAAAATTGTTGTGCTTGAATCAATGTGCCTCTTGGCAGCAATGGTGCAGGCAGGGAACTTTACAGAAAAGCTCTTCTCAAATCCCTGCACATGATACTTTATATACCGATCCATAGTTGTGACTTGCATCAGCTTGTCAGGATCAACTTTTCCTAGTCTTTCGATGTAAACAGGTCTTCCCTCTTTATCTATCCCATGATAACCATGAGGGTAGTACTTCAAGACTTCATTTAACTCTTTAAATTCAAACTCCTGAAAGACACACACATAAGATCTAGTGTTGGAGATCCTAGAGTTATGTATGATCTGTTAACTTACATCCATGATATAGTCAGCACGAAAATCCTTCCTCCATTGAAGCATGATAGCCCACATTTGCTTTGCTTTATCCACATCAAATTTCCTTGCTTTCAAGAACCTGTAAGTGAACAAAAAAGCTTGAGCAATCGTACTTTTTCTGAAAAGAAAGTTTAGACCAAGCAGAAGTTTGTATATCAGCTACTATAACAAATTGCATCCAATGAAATCACTTCCATAAATGTTCCAATCAGTATTGCAGAAATAAACAGCATTGCACTGACATATGAGGCATCAATATTTCAAAAATTGCATGAACAAGAAGATGTTATGGGCAGATGTTTAATTACAGTACAAACAGTTGCACCTTAACATCATATGATAGTCATCGTGTTTTTCTGGCAAAAGCTCATCCAAAATCAATGCTTGTCTAAAAGCTTCAACAGCAATCAACTCCTTTGAATCCCGAATATCCTCTATGGAAATAGAAGTGACTCTACCATCACTTTTTCTTCTACTTTTCTTGAGAGAATGTTTAAATCTTGTGGAAGCATTTACAGCTTTCTTTTTCAGAGAGCCCATTCTTGTCCTCCTCTCATCCTCTGAGTTTTCAATATCAGACTTTGCCTCTTTTCGTTCATCATCCAAACAAAATCCCTGAAAACCTGCCATGCCAATGATACAACAAGAGAGTGAATTGCAAAATTAACCATGTTTCTCTTGACTTCTTCTAAAGAACACCTGACCAATTATGGATCCCGACATCAAGAATCTCAATAACTTGCTTTCCTATAAAAGGAAAATACCAAATTGTCTTTCTAATGAGATGCCACATTCATCAAGAGCAAGTAGAAAAAGCTTACTTGCCAAACTGAAATCCAGCCTTTTCACCATAAGAAGGAAAAGACACTAGAACAGCAAAGCAAAAGTTTAACAAATAAAATAATAATAATAATTGGAAAAAAAAATTATCTCGCTTATTTTTTCCATTTTTTTTTTTTTAGTTTTCCTAAACTTTCTTGTTGATCTCAACCACCCAAAACGCCAGGATCATGTAATTTTTTAAAAGCCAGAAGAGAAAAAAAAAGAAAGAAAAAGTTTCATCACTTCCTTTTGGTCAATTTAGGTCAACTCTACTGCTTAAAACCAAAAGAACATAATTAAATAAATTACTAAGTTTTCGATTCTACATTCATTCTCTTCCAAACAAAACTAAATCATACAACCCTGAAAATCAGGAAAGTTCAAAAGGAAAAACATTAAAAGTGAAAAAGAACATTTCACTTACAGGGTCTTGCCAAACGATCCAAAGGGCCAGACATGTCCTAGCCTGCAAAAATACCCATCAATCAAACATTATTACAAATACAAAAGGAAACAAAACCCACATTTGCAAAATCTTGAATTTATACTCAAGTACCAGACTTTATGCGTAAATGAAGCTTATTGTACTAAAATATCAAATACCCAGGTATGTTTTTCTCTCCTCCTTCTTCTTCTTCAGGGATCACGAGAAAGTATCCAAACAAGTCGTAAATGCGCGTATTGAAAAAATCAGAAGTTTTGACGCATGTTTTTTTTTTGTTTCTACAGTGTCTTGTAATATGAACAAACTCTCTAGTTGTATGTCTAAGATTATTATATGTGCTGGAAATTTAAAAAGAAAAAGGGCATGCTATGAATGAAATGGTCCACAAGAGGTTTGGACCCGGTGGAAGATGGTCGACAAGAAAGGCACGTGGCGGTTACAGTGATGGAAGAATCTGACGATGGTGGTTGTTGGCGGCTCTAACACAGCATATTATTGGACAATCATTTCGTCATTAACAGGGTGTTACTCATTAATGTATCATTAATAATTGGGTCCAAAATATTCAATTATTCAATCCAGTGTTCATGGACTTTTTTATAAGCGATTTACGCGTCTCTTTTACTTGGTAATTTTCTTTGGATGTTTACTTTTTTTTCCAACCATCTCGTTAAAAAATCGATGGTAAAACCATATTTATTGTTATTGGCTTGTTTAATTACCATGGTTATGGTAAGCAGTAATTACCATGTCTGGTCGTGGAGCGGTGAAAAATAGATCAGGAAATTGTGATTGGAAAAAAATATATAATAATCGGATAATAGTGGTAAAGCAATTTTGTTGTGCGGTACACCTCATCTTAACATCTTGTACTTTTTTTTTTTTTTGCATAATTGGTATCTTGGATAGAAATTTATGGCTCGTGTAATCCGTGTAGTGCAAAAAATATAGCAATAGAATAACGATTAATAAGTAATAGAATAAACAAGTAACAATTATTACTTATCTTCTATATTATTGAAGACCAACATGTTTAAATATCTGTCTTTTTACATTTTTCTTTTTGAAATTATTATTTAGACCTTCAATCTAATATATAATATATAACAAAAAAAATTAATACTAAAATAATTTTTTTTTAAATTATGAATTGTGATACCCTACAATTTTGACAACTAAGATACAATACTTAATTTAGGAAATGTAAACTCCATAGTTTTGGAGATTAGGTTTTAAGCAGTAAATTAACGGCACTTGCAAAGCAACTCGATTAGACTAGAAATTTTCTAATGGGTTAGTAACATTAATTAAGAAGATCCCATAGTATAGAACTCATAAATATAATAAAATAATAAAAATATAGTTAAGATAATGAATTTTACTATGTTATTATATATGTAAAAGAAATAGGTGAAATAGGTATCGTTGATTAATGAATTATAGAGATAAATTATATGAGTAGTAATATTATTAAATGATATAAAATAATATGTAGAAGATATGTATATATATCGAATATAATTATCATATAAAAATATACATCCACAATTATTAAAAATACTCAAATACATGTAAAATTTTCAAAATTAATAAAAAAAAAACAAGGAAAAATAATAAAAAAAATCACACAAAGAGAAAATCTACATGGGCATGGCAACTTTAAGATTTGGTAGGACAAGTGAAGGATGAAAAACATCATTATTGTGACACCTCACAATGTAAAATATGAAAGGAATTAAAATCAAAACACACTAGAATATGCTTGTAAAAGCCACCCACTAACCACCATTGAAGAGTTTAGTTCTTTAGAATTTTAGAAAAAGATTCATGAGAAGAGAATTTAAGAAGAAATGAAGTCTAAGGAAATTTTCTAAAAAATAGCGCAAAATTGAGGAATAGAAGGGTTTATGCATGCAAGCAACAACTAAAAGCAAAACCATATCATCACCTAAACGAGTAGCCTACGCTCAATCTGGTTGATAACTACCATATCCTCTATAGAGGCTAAAACTCTAAGTAACAATAAGCAATCAAGCTTCCTTATTTATAACTAAAATTTAGAAAAACTAGCACATGATCTTAAAGAATTTTGAAACTTGGTTGTCTTAAGTACTTTTCATGATAAGTTCAAATCTCAAACTAGAATTTCAAAATTTTGATGGCTAATATAGGGTTTGGAAGAAAAACATTCCAATAATTAATTTTAGATTGCACTTTCAAAAAACCAAATGTTGTAGTTTCGGATTGAATTTTTATGAGTAAACTCCTAAAAGTTATACTTTGATACTATGTAGTTGAATTTACAAAATTTAATAGTCAGATTTTGGGGTAAATTTTGTTTTTCACAAAACATTGTGCTAAAAGTAAGTTTTTCTAAGGAAAGCTATGTTGTAATTTCATAAACCCATGATTTATTCTATATTTATCAACATGCAGCAACTAAAAATGAATCCATTCAAGTTTTACGTTAATGATTTTTTAGTTTAAGCTAAAATTTAGAGATATATAAGCTTAATTTTAAGGTTTTCTTAAGGAATTTATGTCTACATGAAGTTGGACAAAGAAGTATAATAAAGGATTGAGTTGTTATCATGCTATAAATATAAGTTTATTATAGTTTTATAACTTATGGTAAGTTGAATTTAAGTGTAAAGTAATGAAATATAGAAGGAACAACTAGATTAGAAAACTTTGTCAGAAACTAAGTTAGAATGTAGTTTAGTATTAAATATATTTATCATACCAAGAACAGATAAAAGGTCAGAAAGTAAGTTGTATATGGACTCCATACTCTTACTAAAAGTCAAAACGTAAGTCAAAAACTTTTTAGATAAGAACCTATATTAGGACATAAGTTAGAACCTTATTTAGAAAATTAGTTGAAACCTACCTCACTTAAGTACAACCTAATAAATAGCTAAAGAGACTTGCTTAACTCAAATTAAAAACATATTTGATATTAAGAACGAACTCTTAATCCATATAGTGATTAAAAATGAAAGATGTGTATTAAATTTTTAAGGATCATCAACAAAGACACGCATAACATCTAAGGATAACGCGACAATGCATTAAGGTAAGTGAGATCAATGCTTTTGAGACATTTCAAGGTATTGTTTTACATTATTTGGAGGCTTGGGTATTTTTTGGCTTGTAGTTGTAATTTAGCTATTTAAGCATGGGCTGTATATGTACTTGATATTGCCTTGCTACTATTGTTGAAGCTAAGTTCCATGTTTTGGTTGTTTTGTATATATTATTTTGTTTAGATTGTAGGAATTGGTTGATTACTCCAAAAATGAAATAACTTAAATTTAGCCTAACTTCTAACCTAACATACGACGCAACCCATTAGGAGAACGACTAGGGTTATCGAGCCAAACAAACCATTCGATGAGGATAATTGAAATAGTCATTTTCCAATTCTTAGTTGAACTAAGTGATAAGAGAAGGGGTTGCAATAAAGTTAGAGACATTGGTTTGAATGTAGTATCAAGCGAAGGGTGTTCTCCATTGTATAAGCTTTGGTTTAACTTTGATTTGTAAGTGCATGACATCAAACCCCTTACCCCTGATTGTAGTCAATGCAATTTTTCTAATTTTATGACAAACTAAATAACGTTGTGTGATGGTATTTACTTATACATGCATTGCATCTAATTAACTTGGTTAAAAATCCTATTTGTCTTATGTTGGATGTATGCTTTTGTCTCCATCTCACTTACTGAATAAGTTATCATTCATTCTTTTATAATTTGTTTTGCAAGTTTCGAGTAAACTTACAAACATACCACCTAATTTCAAAAGTTTAGAAAATAGGGTCAAAGAGTGAGGAGTAAGAAGAAATGGCTAAATTATTATTTTGATTGTCAATTTTTTTTAACCTTTTTTAGAAAACTAATAGCTTTAGTTTTCTACTACTTATGTGTATACCAAATATCGTAAACATGTAGACTTTTACAAGTTCTTTTCTTGAAGATGTCATCTTTTCATGCAATTATAATTTTGAAAATACTAGTCCATTTTGAAATATTCTACCATGTAATGCATAACAGACTTGATTCTTTTCAAATGATTTAACTATAAATTCATCTTTTAACAGACATTCTGAAGAATTTCACCACCGATTTATGATATAGGAATATTGAATTGGATGCTTCAAAGCAGTTGAGTTAAGTTCCTCTTGTGTGAATTAAGTTTATGGCAGCAACTGTAAGGACAATTTCTATCATATAATAGTTCACACAGTAGACTGTTGCAACTCCACCACTTTAGGGCATGATATGAATAACTTATAATATGAGCAAATTTGATAACTTCCTCAATTTTTCTCTCCTCATAGCTCCTTTTTCTCCTTTCCCATTAATTTCTCTCTCCTTGTTGATTTCTCTCTTGACTTCCCATCAAATCTCTCTTTGTAGTACATCTACATATATGTGGAGGTTATGGAAGTTGGTGCTAGGGATTGAACTGAGACGACTCTTGTATCAATTGAAGTTGGTCTTACTTCTTGGTACATCTTATGCTTTAAATTGTGTAAAGAGATTGCAATTTTAAATTAACAAGTATCCTTAACTTTATACAAAATCATTTTTTCTTTTCCTTTTTAATAAAACACAACATTATATATACATTGTCATACATTTATAATTTATTCTAATAATTATACTTTGTTTTATTTTTATGCATTTTTAAATTCATTTATAACACGAACTGTGCATAAAATAATTTATCATTTATACAGTTCAATTTAATAATTATTTTATATTTTGAATATGATTATGTTGCTATATTTAATTTTCTCACACATATAGTGGGTGCATCTCCACTAGTAATTCTATAAGGTTTCATGATTAAATATGAAAAATATGATGAAAAAGATGAAAAATAGTTATTCCTTTGATTGTTTAGGCTAAAAAAAATTATTATTTTTAATTGAGTAAAGAAATTGCAATTCCTCATTTAATATTATGGAAGAGTTATTATGGTAACCCAATGTAGGAATAGATACATAGATATATAAGAAAGGAATGTTTATTCTATTTCATTCTTATAAAATCAATTTAAGATGCTAAATAAATTTTGGATCAATTTTTTCCCTCTATGTTAGGATATAATCATGAGTTTTTTTTTTTTTTTTTCAAGTTCAATTTTTAGAGTTAACTTTGCTCAATTTATAAAAAGAAAAAAAAAAAGGAAAATCATGTTAGATATTAAGGTTGGCAATATGGGATCTAAACATAATAGACATAGACACAACACAATACGACATAATTTAAATGGGTTAGTATACAGAAAAATTTGAAATGAGATAGAAATGGTTCAAACCTATTTAGACATGGTGAAATTTGTATTGCGATTTGGGTATAAGCTCTAGACCCATTTTATAAACCTATTTAAATACACAGGTCTTGTTAGCAGATATAGGTTTGACCACAAACTTATTACATATAACTTTTAATTTATTTTTCATCTAATGTGAGTTCAAGAAAAATAATGAAATACCACACTAAAAAATTAAAAAATAAATAGTAAGTCTTTTCTTTTCTTTCAACTTAAAGAAACCTAGAGTTTTAACTTTTGTTATTCACACTTCCGACCGCTCTTCATCACAACTTCTTTTTCACCTCTTCATCTCAACTTTTTTATTTCAGTTAGCAGAATAAGGAGATTCTCTTCATCAACTTGAAATGTAAGTCTTTTGACTTTTGATTTGATTTTTTTTTTTTTTCTTTTCCTTTAAACTTTGTGTAGTCTCTTCTTCCTTTGATATTCTTTTATGGCAAGAATGTAAATTATCTATTTAGGGATGAGACCTTCATGGCAAATCACTTTAATAGGCATTACTGTATGAAGTGTAGGTTAACTTATGTTTATCAAATGACCAATGGCCATTAGGATTTTTATGATGCATTGGATTTTTATTATGAAGTTTTGTTTTGATTTAAAATACATTCATAACCAGCACATTCAATTAATAAAAAACTAAGGCAAAACAAAACCCTCCACTAGAAATCCACAACACTAGGATTGTTTATATTGTAAGAAGCATTATAAATGCCAAGATGAAAGAAAGTAGTATTCCTCAAAATTATATAAGAAATTACACTTATCTCATCCTAAATTATTAAATTACTAATGTAGGATCCATATTAATGAACATTTAGAGTAAAAAAAAGATTTAGATAAAATATCAAGATCAAAGTTAAAGAAAAAACAAAAAGAAGAAGAAGAAACATGCGTTTTTACAATTTGAATTTAACCCTATTTAAGTTCAAATTCATAAATTAGATTATGTATTAATTAATCTAGCCATAATAAAATAGGAATGGTGAAAAAAAAAAAGTTGGTAAATCATATGAAAGAGGGAAAAACTATAATTGTTTAGAACATGTGTAGATAGTGCTTATATCATTATTACCTCACCTATTAATATTGACAGAAAAAAAATTTAATTAACTTTTTAACTTTTTGGGAGCCTAATTGCTTAATTTTTCAACCATTATCTAGTTTGTTTCCACCATGATGTTATTAGGTTTTGTTATAAAATTCATATTGAATTTTTTTATTATAAAATAAAAAATGACATTAAATATAACAAAACTTGAATACAAAAGGAATGATAACGAACATATGTTTGCTTTCATGATTGGTTCATATTTCTTTGAACACATTGATTTGTCTTTAGCTTTAGATAATAAATGTTAGAAAATACATGAATCCAAAATTCAATTTAGATAGTGAATGTAAAAAAATGCATACACTCCATAAAAATCTTCTATATATTTTTGGAATTTATACAATTTTTTTCTATTAAAATTATAGAAATCTACATCTAAGTTTAGTAAAAAGTTGGGATAGAATACTTAAAGATTGACTATTGAAAAGATGAAGAATAGATTTTTTTCAATTTATTTATAAATTTTTAAGTAATATATGGATTCAACCCAGATATTAGACATGTTTATTAAAAGAAAGGGTTATGAGTTTAAGTTTTTTTATACAATTAACAAACAGATTGTGTTATGGATTAAGATTTTCTATATACGAATCTATTTAGACACAGACATAAAACATGATAGAATAAGACGAATTGCTAACTCTATTAGATATATCTGCTTCGTGTGATGGCCATTTCTAGTAAGAGGATAGGATATAGTAACTAATGGCTAATGGAAATAGTTAACAAAGGTAGAAAATATGAATAAGGAAATCAAATGTCATAAATTAATAATATTTTTATAATTTCATTGACACTAGTTCGTGTGACTACACGTATAATAAAGCATCATTACCTATCATTATACGGTCATTATCGACTGCAATTTCTCACTATTACTACAATGTTATGTAATATTTATTATAAAACGAAGACTTTAAAAGCTCCTTAATATATATATATAGAAGTGGATGTTGAAAATCCTTCCAACTAATTAATTCCTTGTCAAAATAAAACATCCTTTTTCTTTTTCTAGAAAACATAAAGTTGAATAATATACAAGACAATTGGTCTTCAAATCAATAATATGGGGACACTGTATTGACAAATGTCACTGTCTTATCTTCTTGTATAGTTTATCTTATCGATCTAACAAAGTGGAAAACACTATAATCTTCATCTACTTGGAGCCTTTAGTATTAAAATAAAAGAAGATTGAAATTTCCACAAGAAATTTTGAGCTTTATATTTTTCTTAACATCTTAGGATTTTGTTTTTGTGTAATGTTTTATTTCACAAATTGCCACATTTGTTTAATTTTCTTCTTTTTCTTTTCAATTTTTCAGATCCAAAAAGACATGCAATTCAAATTTGCATGATGCTTATACATGTTTTGTATACACAACATTATCAGATCGCGACAATGCCAATTCACATGGGACACATTTTATAAGCTAAAATGTCGGTCGAGACCCTACGAAATGCCTACTCCAATGATTAATTCAATCAAATTTGTAGATCAGTGATTTAACTAGAAAAGAAAATCTTTAATATGCCTTAGAATTTATATGTTCTTCGTTTTTAAATATAGTATTTCCCTCCACAGGATTGTATACAGGAAATAAGAGAAGGATAGCAAGAATTTAAGTAATAGAGAACTAAAGGTTGTTGTCACTAAGCTTGGATCCGTCTCATCAACTAAAATATATATAAATTCTTATCTTAAAAGGGAGGCCTAACAATCAACAATTTTCCATATCTAATAATCGTTGTTGAAATAAGAACCTAAGCTAGGTCCATCTAATCAATATCATCGAATAAATCATGGTTATTCCTTTGTCCATTCTACAAGTCATATCCTAAGCTATCTTAACTATCAACATGTAGACATGAAATCATGAAACCCAAGCATAAGTGAACTATAAAAACTAATAAGAAAACACATAAAATGTGTACATATAGCCAAGACTAAAAAAGAGCAAAGTTGAGACAATAGAATAATAAACTAGAGCTCCATATGAGCTCATTTGAGTTTAGAATTAAGAACTTGAGCTTAGCTTGAAATGCCACTTAACTAATTCAAACTTCAATTGATTAAATTGGTTTTATACGGAAAAATATTTTTCTTTTAATTAAAATAATATTAATATTTAAACTTGATTTTAAATAATCGAGGTTAACTTAAGCTTAGTTGGGAACTCGAGATCAATTGGAATTGCATACACCCTTACACATGACAGATGACATGCATGCACAAATAATTACTAAACCACATACAATTACAACCAACATACATAGACTCTCTAGTTATCTTATTTGAGTAGGGTGTAGCAACATAACTAATCTAGCATTCTAGGCATGATTCTTAAAACATGGATTAATTTAACCTTGTAGCCAAAACTTTATATTAAAATTCATCTACAATACAACCTCATACTACTATTATGACTTAGAATTTCTTCTTCCAAAATGCCCACACTTGTATCATCCTTGACTCTACCATATAAATGAACCATGTATACACAGTAAAAGTAGCATCAATGTTGATCTACAATACGCAAGGAACACCTAATCTATAAAATATGGTTACATGACCACAATATAAGCAAACTTATCAAATAACAATTAATTTTAAGTAGTTTTAGTTTGTCCAATCTAATCTTATATGCACAACCCTATTTGCAACATTATATCACTTAATTGGAACTTGTTTATTAACTTTTTGATGTGTTTCTAGGGTCGAACACATAGAGTAGCACTACAACAAAGAGAGCTGAAAGAAAAAAAAAAAGGTTAGCAAAGTCCAAGTAGCCACCAACTAGATATGACATATCAATTGATTTTACTTGGCCAACAATCTATCGGATATGACTTACTAGTCTGAATTATAGGGTCACTTGTTACTACTCCTTACTAAAGGGAATAGATAAGAGTTAAAGGTAAATGAGAGTACTTAGGTTGCTAAAAAGGGGAAACTTATATATTCTAATAATGTGATAGATTATGTCTATGTATAAACAAATGTGGTTTATATACTAGTCTTACTAAGGATACAAGCATACATGAGAAAGACAAAAGGATAATTTACAATTGGAATACATAAATAATACTTAAAAGGATAAAAGAGATAAAGAATATTTTGTATAGAAAAAGTACAGAATTCTTTTGGAATGTTGTGCTAGTAAACATGTATCCCATGGTGACTAGCATTCTGAAATATAGTACAACTCGAACAATGAAGAAAAGAGGGTTCGTAGTCAAAGCCAACCTAATCTGGATTGGGTCGAAGCTTAGTAAATCAGACACTAGAAAGTATTAAGCTTAAACTAGGATTGGGTGCTGGTGGTTGGCTTGAGAGATTGGCTTGGACAATCATTTGAGGCTGGTATGCTAGGATGTTGTCTATATCGTGGCATAGTTGCTTAACAACTCAGCTTGTATGTTTAGTAGTCGGCACATTTGCTCTGTAGGTTTAGGAACTATGTTGGCATGTATGAGAGCTTAATATTTAGGTCGGTAGAAGAGTAAAACATGGATGTTAAGATAGGAATTCTTGTCTTAGATGGGGCTTCAACTCGGAGCTCTCATTAGCTCATCACTAGGGCTTTCTTCTTACTAGCTTGAGTGAATTAGTTACGAGTCTTATTCACTTAGGTAGACATCATGGGTTACAGCATAATTTTCTTCCCGTCCTTAACAAAGGCATAAGCGTTCTTGTATATATTATGAGTAACACGTCAGTCGAACAATTAAGGTCTTCCAAGTAATAGATGTGAAGTTCCCATAGAGACGATATCGTACACTACTTTGTACTTATACACATTCCTAATAGTGAACAGCATGGTAACTTGTTCCGTTATGTGCAGAGCACTCTCATCATGAAGCCAATATAATTTGTAAGGTTGAAGGTGCTTAAAAGTCAGCAATCCTAACCTCTGCATAAAGGACTGTGCGATGATGTTAATATAACTTCTTCCATCTACTATGACAGTGCATAACTTTCCTTTTATGATGCACTTCGTATGGCATAAATTCTCTCTCTGATCTTTCTCAAAGTTTGGCAAGGAATTCAATACTTGTCCAGCACCAAGGTCATTGCTTCTCCCTAGTTAACATAGACATAGGTTTCCTTTTCCCCCTCGGCTTTAACCTTCTTAACATTCTTCTCCTCTTCGGGCTTGCTTTCGTCAATGCTATTTACTACATCTCCTCAGAGCACCATAGCACATCGATTCGGAGACTCAGTAATCACTTATCTAGAGCCCAAGCATTTAAAGCACTTCATCTTACTGGTCTTCCATCTCAAGGTTTGTCCTATCTCATATGTCCTTGGGGTCGACCTAAACTCAATTCAACTTAGCTGGCCTACTTGAACTTGCTGTCCTACTCGGTTATCATCAGGTCAGTCATTTCTCTCCTTGGCTCGAAAAGATCTCCTTGGCTTGGCTTAAGCAGGTTAGTATAGAATAAGGTTTCGAGAAAATGTTGGCCCAAATTGACTTGAGGCATTTCTTCTCTATTTTTCAATCCTTTACGTTACCTTAATGGCCTCTTCCATAGTATAAAGCCTCTGTACTTCTACAATATTATGGATCTCATATTTAAGTCTATAAATAAACCTCGACACTATACAAGCATTGGGTTCATCTACGTTGGCTTAGATCATCAGCATCTAGAATTTTCTCACATAGTCTTCAACAAATCAACTTCCTTGGCGAAGTTTCTGTAATTTAGCAAATATATCTTGTAAGTAGGTTTCAAGCACAAATCTATCTCTCATCAATCTCTTCATCTGTTCCCAAGTTCTCACTCTTCATCTTCCATCTCTCACTCTTCATCTTTCATCCCTCGCTCTGGTTGTATTTAGATTCTTTCACTACATAGTAGCATATCTAAAGAACTCAAGTGCAGCAAGTCCCACTTTAACAGCATCTATATATCTATAACAATTGAACACTTTCTCTACCTTTTCTTCCCATTCTAAATATTCATTTACATCCCCACTTCCATTGAAAGATGGGATTTGGACCTTAACATTATCTAATCTTCGAGGAGCGTGACATCCTCGCTCTTATGTTCGATAATAATTAGCCTCTTTTTCTTCCTCTCCATACTCGTATGCATCTATTTCTTCGTTATCTTCTTCAATCTCTTAAAATCCAACCTTCATTGAGCAACTCAGTTTGTAACTCCTTCAGCTCAATGGGGTCGAATTGGGTGGTTGGCTCAACCACCTTAGCCATAGCATCTCTTTAGAACATT